>CM051267.1:4639038-5108233 GCA_027921565.1 Artemia sinica | reverse complement strand
TCGATGGGCTGTGCTTGAAAAACATAGACAATAAGGGGAAAAAGAGGTTCAAAGAACCATGGGGAGATAAAAGAAGAAATTACAAAAGACAGATGAATGACCTGAACGGATTTGGGAAAGTTGGAGATATTGAATTCAAGTCGGATTAAAAAATTTGAATGAATCGGAAATTCGTATTAAAATTCAAAAGATATGTCGATCCTCTATGAGGGGAAGAATCCCTTGGGGAAGACCCCCTGCGGGAATCGCGAATGTAGCCATTTTTCCCTCATGCACAACTGGCGGACAAGTTTTGATCCCTTTAACCGAGATTTTGCCTTTCTGAATCTGGAGTCCTTGTGGGATTACTCTCTCCCAGTCACTTCATACTTTACCCAAAACCTTTGTCTAGTAACCCTATTCCTAGCTGTTAGCTTCAAGAGAGTCGACAAGTTATTTCGGCAAATTGTATTCATTGGGAGGTGTATTCCAAATTTCATTTTAAATTAGCAATCAACGTATAGTCTTCAGTTTTTTCCCAGGGGAGGGAAACCAGAAAAAAAGTGATTCATGGTTCGCTCAGCATTTTTACTTCATTTTCCTGAACCTATCGTTTCAAAGGCCGTTGCATGTTTCGGCCTTAAATTATTTGAAATTATGCCAAGGGGCAATTTAACTCTTTTATCAAAATTTGGGGTTTGTTTTCCACAGATGAAATTAAAAGGCTAGTGCAGGGCCATTTTTTCACGATGGCTGGCATCATCACATGTCCAGAAATTGAAATTCGCTACTCCCTCTCAATTTAAATTCATAAGAGCGAAGAAAATTTTTGTTTTTGATTGTGCTGTGCATAATGAATTCTTACTAGTCCCGAGACGACTCCTGCAATAATTATTCACGGAGGAGGAAGAGAGTTGCTGAAAGATGATTAAAAATTCATAGTTTCCCCATACTACTCGGCAAGGCAGACACCCTCGCCGTCAGAGCTCTAGGAAGGAAATGAAACATGGAAGAACCGGAGGAAGATAAAAAGGAATTTAGTGTTTATTTTAATATTGTGTTTGAATTTCCAGCCAATCCAACGAGGATGTGGGCCATTATCTTAAGGGGGAGGTGTTAAAACCCTTGGGCCCAGTTTTGTTCAGATAAATGTCCATCCCAGAATTATTTTGTTTGGTCTCCTTCATTATTTTCCTTCGTTAAGTAATAAATGTTCAATTTTCCTATTATTTTTTGACACCATTTGGGTCCTCTTAACTGCGTACTGTTTAATTGACCACGAGGGAAAAAGTGCACAGTTCGGGAGATTAGCCATTAGTATTCGGAGTCCTGGGTCGGCTGGCAAGATTCATTTACCACCCCTATAACCGGCAACCACCCCCCACCACGTTCTTGCGGTTATCGGGCTGAAGAATTTAATCCTTTTTGGGTTTCAGTTCATTTTTATACAGCGTGAGTGCTAATACATAAGAATTTTTTCTAATGCACCTATTTACTTTTCAGCTTATACCGAGACTGAAGGGTAATTAGAAAATCTTATCGGTAAACTTTGGCTTCAAATGTGCCATAGGAGACCACCCGATCACGTAGTATAAGGAACCGTTGGAGTAACCCCAAGCGAAATCCCACTAATTTGGGGCCAAGAGGATCATTCCCCTCTAGTACGTGGCATAGAATTCTTTGCGCCATTTCCGTTCGCCTTTAAAAGTGGTGACCCCCGCACACTAATACGCCATAGATAGGAAGAATTAAAACCATGCGAAACATTTTTCAGTGGCAACAGTTTTTATAATCGAGAGAAATCATTGTAAAAATTTTACTGCAAAAATTATTGCAGATCACATAAGGCAACGCTGTAGCGTTTGCCTATAGTAAAGGCCATGCAGCTCCAATGTTTTATTATTATTATTTTTTCCCAGAGCCACTTCATAATTGTCGAGGGGTCGTCGTAGAAACTTCAAAGGGGTCATCTTCCATTGGAAATTGAGAGTTCTAGTGACCCTTTTTAATAGTTGAAAAATGATTGGAGTGGGCACTAAGCCCCCCCCCCCACACCCATCATTCCCCCAACACATCAAATAAAAAAAAAAATTTTGAGGTAACCATTTTGTTCAGCGTAGTTGATTTTCCAGATAGAAAATATATTTTTTAGTGAGGACACTCCTCCACACACCCCAGGGCAAGGGTTTTTAATTTATGCCCTGGGGCATATATGTGTTTTATAGAAGGTGTTGTGTCGTAGAAACGTTCAAAACAGGCTACTCATTCAACTTGGAAAATAAGGGCTATGCCCTTTTTTAATAGTCGAAAGGGATTAGAGTGCAAATTTGCCCCCCCCCCCACGCTCCCATGATTCCCCAAATAACATCCATCAAAATTTGAGACAGCATTTTCCTCAGCGTAGTTTGATTTCCAGATAAAAAAATATGTTTTTGAGGATGACACTCCCCCACAACCTTGTCAGGGCAAGGGTTTTAAAGTTTATGCCCTGTGGGGCATATAAGGTTTTTCTTATAGAAGGCAGACATAATAAGCACAGTGTAGAAACTTCAAAAAAGGCTCATTTAAATTGCCGAATATTCAAAGGGATGTGCCCTTCTTAATAGCTGAAAAAGTGATTGGATGGGCAACTAGCAAACCACCCCCCCCTCACCCCCTACTCCCATAATCGTATGTCCCATATTCCCCAAAAACACATCCAATCAAATAATTTTGAGACAGCCACATCATTTTGCTTCAGCTTAGTTGATTTTCAGATAGAAAATAGATGTTTTGAGGAGGACAATCCTCCACAGACCTCAAGGGCAAGGGTTTTTAATTGATGCCCTGGGAGCATATACGGGTTTTTTTTATAGAAGGCGTTGCCGTAGAAACTTCCAAAAAGGCTCATTGGATTAGAAATTTATTAGGGCTAGTAGTGCCCTTTTTTGAAGAGTCGAAAGTGATTAGAGGGTCAACTAGCCCTCCCCTATACGTCCATAATTCCCCCAAACGCATCCAATCAAAATTTTGAGATAGCCATTTCGTTCAGCATAGTGTGGATTTCCAAATAGAAAATATATTTTCTGGAGGAGAACCCTCCCCCAAAACCCTCAGGACAAAAGAAGGGTTTCGAGTTATGCCCAGGGGGCATATAGGTTTTTATAGAAGGCGTTGTCGTAAAAACTCCAAAAAAGGCTAATTCGGCTATAAATTCATAGGGCTAAGTGCCCCACTTTTTTAATAGTCGAAAAGTGATTGAAGGGCAACTAGCCCCCCACGCCCTACGCCCTTCATTCCCCCTAGAAACAACATCCAATCAAAATATTGGTGAATTAGCCATTTTTGTTCAGCGTACTTAGATTTTTGGTAGAAAATGTGTGTTTTTGAGGAATATAGGCCTCTTATAGAAGCGGTGTCAATAAAAAACTTCAATAAAAAAGGCTCATTCAATTGGAAATTCAGAGGTCTAGTGCCTTTTTTAATAGTAGAAAGTGATTTGAGGGCAACTGACCCCCCTCTCAACCCACCGTTTCCCCAAACACATCCAATCAAAATTTTTGAGACTGCCATTTTATTAACGTTGTTTTAAGGTATGGGAAATTAGTTCTTTGAGGAAGACAATACCCCCACAGCCCTCAGGGCAAGGGTTGTAATTTAAGGATTCTCCGAATCCTTCATATTATTTTTTTATGGAAGGGATACTCGTATAAACTTTGGAGAGGGGCTCATCTAATTGGAATTGAAAGTTCTTGTTCATTTTTTAGAGTCATAAGAGATTGGAGGGCAAATTAGCCCCCCCCCCTTCCCCCCCCACCTCCACGCCCGGAAATGCATCAGATACAAATTTTGTTTAAAAATAGTTTGAAAAGGTTAAGTAAACAAAACTCTGGCGTCGACAAAAACCACCCAGAGCCGAGGGCAGAAGGAAGGAATTCTCGTATAAACCTTCAGAGAAAGCTCATTGATGGAAATTGGAAGTTCTAGTCCAGATCTTACGATTCAAAATCGATCGAAGGGCAAATACCCCCCCCCCATGCCCTTCTTCCCCGCCCCTCCCGTTGAACTAACTCTGTTTATAACCCTGAAGGCCCAATGAGAGTTAGAATGTTTAGGTATTAACAAACACCTATTAGGCATCTGCTCTCCTCCCTACCAAGGAAGGAAACAGAGAGTGTAAGGCAGTGGCAGATCCAGGGGAGGGGCGAAGGGGTTGCCCCCCTCACGTAGTCTAAAGTAGTGTAATTCACTTAATTAATGCAAGATTGCGTTAATTAAACTTGCTCCTAACGAAAGTTTATCGGATAAACCTATTTTGTCCCCCACCTCCAAAAAAAATCCTGGATCCGCCCCTGGTGTAAGGGCACTATAAACTTCAATTTGTAATTCAATGAACCCTGTCAAAAGTTTATGCGACCACCTCTTCCACAAAAAGTGCCCTTGGAAAAATAAATAAGTGTCAATTCATTAAACCCTTATGGCTCTTACTTAGGTAATGCTATAGGATTGCTTCTGACTAAAAAAAGTTGAGGTCGAAATTTCAGCTTCCATTTTTATGAATATCCAAAATTGTCTGAGGGAAATATGTTTTGGGGAGGCATAATCCACGGCTGGGAAATTTCTACGGGTGGAATTTAACGGCGGATGAATTGTCAGCAGAAAAAAGAAAATGTTCTTTGAGGTGGGATGAATTTTCCAGGGGATGGGGTTTCCCAAATGTGATTTATTACTACAATCAGGGGGGGGGGGCGGAAACTAAACCCATTCGATAATATTCTAATTTTACATCTGAAAGTAGCGGAATAAAAGCTCAAGGGAAAGGTCAGAGATAGCACTTCAGGTTCCTTAGACGATTTTGTTCGTGTTCTTTTGAAAAAATACATTTTTAAAAGAAAAGATTAATTTCATCTTGTTTTACTTTCTCTGTGCTGCTCAATTATGCATGTGAGGGGGGAGACTTCCCCCCACCACTGTCTCCGGTAAGGTTTCAGTTTTTATCTCAATCTTTAAAAATGAACGCAATGCGATAAAGTAGTATAACTAAAAATAACATTTTATAAGAGTATATATATGCACATAACACAGAACAATTAATCAAAATCTGCATATTAATGAGTTGAGGCTCGCCAAAATGATGGGCCAGGGGGCTCATCTTTCCACAATCTATCAAATCAATCTGCCAATAACTGAAAAATATAAAGTATTTTTTGGACTTATGGAAGCCGAAAATTTATAAATAATGTATCTGCCGGACCATTTGATACTAATTTCCAGAAAATATGACTTTAGTCAAATCCTTATTCATACTGAGTCTCTCAAGTAATGAATGAATATGATAAAATACCTTTGACAAACTGCTACTTTACAACATATTTCGGATAAAGTCAGATGTCTTTTGCAAAGTTGGGCAAATACAAAACTATCGGGTATTTGAAAAAAAAAAACGAATTTCTAATGATTATTTTGGGGTCAAAGGACCAAAGTTATCACAGGCAGCAGAGTGCTGCATAAGTAAAGAACGATGTGGGCACAATGTTTTTTTTTATTCTTCTGCTGGGCAATAAAGTTCGTATCGAATGAAAGTTTGCTCATCCGATTGGAAATTGAAGTGGCTAGTTCCCTTTTTAATAGTCGAAAGGATTGGTGGCAACTAGGCCCCCCATGCCAATCATTCAACCCCCAACATTTAAAACTTTCTAATCACAATTTTGAGATAGCCATTTTGTTCAAGCGTAGTTGATTTCCAGATAGAAAATGTGTTTTTTTGCGAAGATACTACCCCCACCAAAAAAAACCCTCAGGGCAAGGGTTTTTGAGCTCGCCCAGAGGGCATACAGAACGTTCCTTGTTGGCACAATGTACTATGTATTATTATTTTTTCCCTTTAGAGCGTGAGGGCACTTCATATGGAAGGGGTCGTCATAGAAGCTTCAAAAAGGGCTCATTTAATTGAAAATTGGAGAGTTATAGTTTCCCCTTTTTGATAGTCGAAAGTGATTGGAGGGCAACTAGCCCCCTCCCACGCCCATCATTCCCCCAAACACATCCAATAACTATTTTGAGAAAGCTATTTTGTTCAGCGTAGTTGCTTTCCAGATAGAAAATATGTTTTTGAGGAGGAACTCCCCCAACAACCCCTATAGTAAGTGTTTTTAAGTTTTTATGCCCTGGGGGCATACAAGGTTTTGGTTTTTTTTATAGAAGACGTTATCGTAGGGAGACTTCAAAACCGACTCATTCGATTTGAATTTTGAAGGGCTAGTTTTTATTAGTCCCGAAAGTGCCTTTTAGAGAAACTGTCCCCCCCCCCCCAGGTCCTTCATTCTCCATCCACACATCCAGTCAAGATTTTGAGATAGCCATTTTGTTAAGCGTATTTGATTTCCAGATAGGAAATATGTTTTTGAGGGAGGACACTCCCCAAAACCCTCAGAGCAAGGGGGGGTTTTAAGTTATGCCTGGAGGCATATACGGTTTTTATGGAAGGCGTTTTGTCGTAGAAACTGCAAAACAGGCTCTTCGATTGGAAATTTAAAGGGCTAGTACCCTTTAATAGTCGAAAGTGAGTGAAGGACAACTAGCCTCCTCCCCACGCCCATAATTCCTGAAAAAATCCAATCAAAATTTTGAGATAGTTATTTTGTTCGGTTTAGTTGATTTCCAGATGGAAAATATGTTTTTGAGGAGGACAATCCCCCAGAACCCTCACGGCAAGGGTTTCAAGCTATGCCCTGGGGGGCATATAAGGTTTTTTATAGAAGGCGTTATTGTAGAAACTTCAAAACAGGCTCATTCGATGGAAATTCAAAGGGTTAGTGCCCTCTTCAATAGTCCAAAAAAAGTGATTGGAGGGCAACTATCCCCCCCCCCCACGCCCATTCACATCCCAAACATTTCAATAAAACATTTTGAGATAACAATTTGTTCAGCGTAGTGAATTTCCTGTTGGAAAATATGTTTTTGAGGAGGACACTCCCCCACTACTCTCGGCGCATGAGTTTTAAGTTATGCCCTGGTGGTACATAAGTTTTATAGAAGGAGTTGTCGTAGAAACTTCAAAAAAGATTCATTCGATTGAAAATTCAAAGGGCTATAGCTTTTTTTAATAGACTAGAGTAATTGGAGGGGGCTAGCCCCCTCACCCCACGCACTATCATTGCTCCAAACACATCCAATAAAATATTTTGAGATAGCCATTTTGTTCAGTGTATTGATTTCCAGATAGAAAAATATGTTTTTGAGGAGGACAATCCCCCACAGCCCTCGCGGCAAGGGTTCTAAGTTATGCCCTGAGGGGGTATACAAGAACCAGGTTTTACACAATGTACTATGTATTATTTTTTTTCCCTTTAGAGCAGGACACTTCATACGGAAGGGTTCGTCAGTAGTTGATTTTCAGATAGAAAATATGTTTTTGAGGAGGACACTCCCCCACAACCCTCAGGATAAGGGTTTTAAGTTATGCCCTGGGGGCAAATAAGGCTTTTATAGATGGTGTTGTTGCAGAAACTTTAAAACAGGCTCATTCATTTGGAATTTTGAAGGCCCTTACCCTTTTAGTAGTCGAAAGTGATTGGTGGGCAACTAGCCTCCCCCCCCTGCTCATCATTCCCCCAAACAAATCCACCAAAAACACAGAAAGAAATATACTTTTCCAGGAGGACACAAAGCAACCCCACAGCTCTCAGGGCAAGTGTTTTAAATTATGCCCTGGGGGCATACGAGGTTTTTATAGAAGGCTTTGTCGTAGAAACTGAAAAAAAAAAAAGGGCTTATTTGATTGGAAATTCAACGGGCTAGTGCCCTCGTTAATTGTGGAAAGTGATTGGAGGGCAACTAAACCCCCTCCAACGCCAATCAATCCCCCAAACACATCCAATAAAATATTTTGAGATAGCCATTTTGTTCAGCGTAGTTGATTTTCAGATATAAAATATGTTTTTGAGAAGGACACTCCCCCACGACCCTTAGGACAAGGGTATTAAGTTATGCCCCCAGAGGGCATGTAAGACTGATGTTGGGACAATGTACTCTGTTTTATTTTTATCCTTTAGAGCAAGGCACTTCATATGAAAGTGGTCATAAAAGAAACTTCAAAAGGGACTCATGCGATTGGAAGCTGACAGTTATAATGCCCTTTTTGATAGTTGACAGTGATAGGAGGGGGCAACTAGCCCCCCCCCCCCCCCAAGCCCGTCATTCCCCCGAACACATCCAATCAAAATTTTCAGATAGCCATTTTGTTCAGCGTATTTGATTTCAAGATAAAAAATGTGTTTTTGAGGAGGACAATCCCCCATTAACCTCATGGCAAGGGTTTTGAGTTATGCCCTTAGGGCATATAAGAACGATATTGGACACAATATACTATGTATTATTTTTTTTTCCCTTTAGAGCACGGGGCACTTCGTTAGGTAGGGTCGTCAAGAAAGTTCAAAGGGGTTCATTCATTTGAAATTGAGAGTTATAGTTTCCGTATTTGACAGTTGAAAGTGATTGGGAGGCAACTAGCCCCCCCCCCACGCCCATCATTCCCCTAAACACATCCAATCAACATTTAGAGATATCCATTTTTGTTCAACGTAGTTGATTTCCAGAAGGAAAATATTTTTTGAGGAGGACACTCCCCAACAACCCTCAGGCCAAGGGTTTTAAGTTATGCCCTCGGGGGCATATACAGAACGATGTTGGTACAATGTACTATGTATTAATTTTTTTCCTTTAGAGCAGAAAGGCACTTCATATGGAAAGGATCGTCATAGAAACTTCAAAGCGGCTCATTCATTGGGAAATTGAGAGTTATAGGCTCCCTTTTCGATAGTCGAAAGTAATTGGAGGGTATTGCCCCCCCCCCACTCCATTCCCCCAAACACATCAATAAAATTTTTAAGATAGCCATTTTGTTCAGCTTAGTTGATTTCCAGATAGAAAAAATGTTTTTGAGGAGGACACTCCCCCACAACCCTCAGGTAAGAGTTTTAATTTATGCCCATGGGGGCATACAGGTTTTATAGAAGAACGTTGTCGTAGAAACTTCAAAACAGGCTCTTTCGATTGGAATTTTAAAGTGCTAGTTTTTTATAGTCGAAAGTGATTGGAGAGCAATCACTAGTTGCCCCCCCCCCCCTCACGCCCATCACTTCCCCCGAAAACACATCCAATCAAAATTTTGAGGTAGCTATTTTGTTCAAAAAAAAAAGCGTAGTTGATTTCCAGATGGAAAATATTTTTTTGAGGAGAACACCCCCCACAACCCTCAGGGTAAGGGTTTTAAGTTATGCCCTGGGGGCATAAGAGGATTTATAGAAGGTGTTTTTTGTGGTAGAAACTTAAAAACAGGCTCATTCGATTGGAAGTTTTGAAGGGCTAGTACCCTTTTTTAATAGTCAAAAGTGATTGGAGAGCAACTAACCCACTTCCTCACGCCCCATCATTCCCCCCCCCCAAAAGTTTCGCCGATCAAAGGTCCCCCAAACACATCCAATAAAATTTTAAGATAACCATTTTGTTCAGCGTAATGAATTTCCAAATGTAAAATAATTTTTTGGGGAGAAGAATCCCGAACAACCCTCGGGCAAGGGTTTTAAGTTATGCCCTGAGGGCATATAAGAACGATGTTTTGCACAATGTACTATGCATTATTTTTTTCCTTTAGAGCAGGGCATTTCATATGGAAGGGTTCGTCATAGAAAACTCAAAAGGGGCACATTCAATAGGAAATGAGAGTTATACTTCCCTTTTTGATAGTCCAAATGATTGGAGGGTCAACTAGTCCCCTCTGCTACGCCCATTATTCCCCCAAACACATCCAATAAAAATCTTGAGATAGCCATTTTGTTCAGCGTAGTTTATTTCCAGATAGAAAATATGTTTTTGAGGAGGACACTCCCCCACAACCTCAGGGTAAGGGTTTTAAGTTGTGCCTGGGAGCATATAAGGTTTTGTCGTAGAAACTTCAAAAAACAGATCATTCGATTTGGAATTTTGAAGGGCTATTACCCTTTTAATAGTCGAAAAACACTGGGAAGGCAGCTCCCCCCCACACACACACACCTATCATTCTCCTAAACCATCCCCCAAAAGCATAGAAAATATTTTTTTTCAGGAGGACACCCCCCACAGGCCCTCAAGGCAAGGGTTTTAAGTTATGCCCTGGGGGCATACCGGGTCTTTATAGAAAGTGTTGTCGTAGAAACTTCAAAACAGGCTCATTCGAATTGGAATTTGAAGGGCTAGTACCCTTCTTCATAGTTCGAAAGTGATTGGAAGTAACTAGCCAGCCCCCCCCCCCCACGACCATCATTCCCCCAAACAAATCCACCGAAAACATAGAAATATTTTTTTTCAGGAGGAACACTCCCCACACCCTAGGGGCAAGGGTTTTGAGTTATGCCCTGAGGGCAGATATAATTGGGAACAAATTGTACTATGTTTATTTTTTCCTTTAGAGCACGGCACTTTATATGGAAGGGGTTCGTCGAAGAAACTTCAAAAGGGGCTCATTCAAATTAAAAATTGAGAGTTATAGTTTCCCTCTTTGATAGTCAAAAGTGATTTGGGAGGGCAACTAGTCTACCCACGCCCATCATTCCCCTAAAAACATCCAATCAACCTTTTCAGATAGCCATTTTGTTCAGCGTAATTTGATTTTTCAGATAGAAAATATGTTTTTGAGGAGGCCACAACCCACAACCCTCGGGGTAAGGGTTTTAAGTTATACCCTAGGGAAATATAAGGTTCTTCTTTTGGCGTTGTCGTAAAAACTTCGAAAGCAGGCTCATTTTTGATTAGTATTTCGAAGGGACTAGTACCCTTTTGCAATAGTAAAAGTGATTAGAGGGTCAAATAGCCCCTCCCCCCACTCCCATCATTCCCCCAAAAACACATCCAATCCAAAATTTTGAGGTAGCCATTTTGTTCAGCGTAGTTGATTTCCAGATAGAAAATATGTTTTTGATGAGGACACTCCCCACAATCCTTAGGGTAAGAGTCTTAAGTTATGCCCTGGGGGCATATAAGGTTTTTATAAAAGGCGTTGTCGCAGAAGCTTCAAAAAAGGCTCATTTGATGAAAATTCAAAAGGATAGTGCCCTTTTTAATAGTCGAAAGTGATTAGGAGGGCAAACAAGTCTCCCCCGCCAAGGAAAATTTGTTTTTGTGGAGGACACTCCCCCTCAACCCTCAGGCCAAGGGTTTTAGTTGTGTCCTGGTGGGCATATAAGGCTCTTATAGAAGGCGTTGTCGTAAAAACTTCAAAAAAGGCTCATTCGATTGTAATTTAAAGGGTTAGTGCCCTCATTAATAGTCGAAAGCAATTGGAGGGCAACTAGCCCTTCCCCCAAGCCATCATTTCCCCCAAAACATAGAAATATATTTTTCAGGAGACTCCCCACAGCCCTCAGGGCAAGGGTTTTAAGTTGTGCCCTAGGGGCATACGAGGTTTTTATAGAAGGCTTTGTCGTAGAAACTTAAAAAGGCTCAATCGATTGGAAACTCAAAGGGCTAGTGCCCTCTTTAATAGTCGAAAGTGATTGGAGGGCAATTAGCCCCCCCACCACGCCTATCATTTCCCCAAACATATCCAATCAAAATTTTTGAGATAACCATTTTGTTCAGCGTAGCAGATTTCTGGATAAAAAATATGTTTTTGAGGAGGAAAATCCTCCACAACCCTCAGGGCAAGGGTTTTATGTTATAGCCCCCTGGGGCATATAAGGTTTTCTATTCAAAGGTGTTGCTGTAGAAACTTCAAAAAGGTTCATTCGATTGGAAATTCAAAGGGCTAGTGCCCTTTTTGATAGTTGAAAGTGATTGGAGGGCCACTACCTCCCCCCCCCCCTCCTTCCCCTCCATAACAATCATTTTCCTTAAACTCATCCAATCAAAATTTTTTTTTTTTTTTTTTTTTTTTTAGATAGCCATTTTGTTCAGCGTAGTTGGATTCCTGATAGAAAATATGTTTTTCAGGAGGATCTCCCCAGAGCCCTCAGGAAAGTGTTTTAAGTTATGGCCTGGGGCTTAGAAAGTTTTTAAAGGAGGCATTGTCGTAGAAACATCAAAAAAATCTCATTCGATTGGAAATTCAAATGGGCCATTGCCCTTTTTAATAGTTGAAAGTGGAGGGCAACTAGCCCCCCCCCACCCACGCCCATCATTCCCCAAAACACATCAATAAAAAAATTTTGAGATAGCCATTTTGTTCAACGTTGTTGATTTTCCAGATAGAAAATATATTTTCGATGAGACACTTCCCCAGAACCCTCAGGGCAAGGATTTTAAGTTATGCCCTGAGGGCATGTAAGGTTTTTATTGAAACATTTGTCGTCAAAAACTTAAAAAAGGGCTAATTCGATTTGAATTTCAAAGGGATAGTACCCTTTTTAATAGTCAAAAGTGATTTGAAGGCAACTTAACCCGCCTCTCACACCACCTTTCCCCAAACACATCCAATCAATATTTTCAAAATAGCCATTTGATTCAACGTAGTTGAAAGTTTTCGAAATTAGGGTGTTTAAGGATCACAAACCCTCACCCCAGAGCCCTTGGGGCAAAGGGTTATAATTTATGCCCTGGGCCATAAAATATTTATGCCCCCAGCCCTCTTTATTTATGCCCCACCCTCTTTAATAGTCGTAAGTGATTGGAGGGCGAATAGCCCCCCCCCCAAAACGCCCAACATATTCCCCAAACACAGCCATAAAATTTGAGATAACCATTTTTTCAGCGTCGTGAATTTCCTAATGCAACATGTGTCCTATGAGGAGGACATTCCCCACGACTCTTAGGGGCAAGAGTTTTTTAAGTTATGACCTGGTGGTGCATAAGGTTTTTATAGAAGCTGTTTTCGTGAAACTTCAAAAAGGTTCATTTGATTGGAATTCAAAGCGCTAGTGCCCTTATTAATAGTCTAAAGTAATTGAAGGGCAGCTAGCCCTCTCCCCCCAAGCATATCACTCCTCCAACGCATCCAATAAAATATTTTGAGATAGCCATTTTGTTCAGCGAATACTTTTGATTTTTAATTGAATTAATCATTAATTTTTTTTTTTTCCAGATAGAAAATATGTTTTTGAGGAGGACAATCCCCACCAGGCCCTCGCGCAAGGGTTTTAAGTTATGCCCTGAGGGCATATAAGAGCAATGTTTACACAATGTACTATTTCTTATTTTTTTTTTTCCTTTAGAGCAGGTTCAATTCATACGGAAGGGTTCGTCAGAAGTTGATTTCCAGATAGAAAAATATGTTTTGAGGAGGGACGCTCCCCTACAATCCTCAGAGTTTTGAGGTGGACACTCCCCCCACAATCCTCAGGAGAAAGGGGTTTTAAGTTATGCCTTGGGGGCAAATAAAGTTTTTATAGAAGGAGTTGTTGCAGAAAACAGGCTCATTTGATTGGAATTTTGAAGGCTAGTGCCCTTTCTAATAGTCGAAAGTGATTAGAGGGCAACTGCCTCCCACGCCCATTCATCCCCCCAAAACACTCAATTGACATTTTGAGATAGACATTTTTGTTCAAGCGTAATTGATTTCCAGGTAGAAAATATGTATTTGATGACGACACTCCCCCAGAACCCTCAGGGCAAGGCTTATAAGTTATGCCCCTGAGGACATAATAAGGTGTTTATTGAAAACATTTGTCTTCAAAAAACTTGAAAAAGTGCTAATTCGATTTGCAAATTCAAAGGGATAGTAACCATTTTTAATAGTCAAAGTGATTTGAGGGCAACTAACCCCTCTTCACGCCCACCTTTTCCCCAAACCAGACACATCCAATCAAATTTTAAATATACCATTTGATTCAACTTAGTTGAAAGTTTTTTCGAATTAGGTCTTTAAGGATTGACAACGCCCTTCCCCCAGAGCCCTTAGGGCAAGGGTTTAATTATTTTCCCTGGGGCATTAATATTTATGCCGCCAGCCCTCTTATATTCATGCCCCGTTCTCTTTAATAGTCGAAAGTGATTGAAGGGCGAATAGCCCCTCCCCCACAAGCCCATCATCTCTCCCGAGAACGCCTCAATAAAAACTTTGAGATAACTATTTCTTTTCAGCGTAGTGAATTTCCTGATGCAGAAAATATTCTTTGAGGAGGATGCTCCCCCATACGACTCTCAGACAGAGTTTTAAGTTATGAACTGGTGGTACACAAGGTTTTATAGAAGGCGTTGTCGTAGAAACTTACAAAAAAGTTCATTTGATTAGAAATCAAAGGGCTAGTGCTTATTTTTAATAGTCTAAAGTAATTGGAGGGCAACTAGCCCCCTCCTCCCAAATTGAGCATATCATTCCTCCAAACCCAGCCATAAATATTTTTGAGATAGCCTTTTGTTCATCGTAGTTGTTTTCCAGATCGAGAAAATAATGTTTTTTGAGGAGGACAATCCCCCCAGCCATCGCGGCAAGGGTTTTAAGTTATGCCTGAGCGCATATAAGAGCAATGTTTACACAATGTACTCTTTATATATTATTTTTTTTCCATTAGAGCAGGGCACTTCATATGGAAGGGTTCATCAGTAGTTGATTTCCAGAATAGAAAATATGTTTTTTGAAGAGGACACTTCCCCCAAAAACCCTCAGGGTAAGGGTTTTTAAGTTATAGTCCTGGGGGAAATAAGGTTTTTATAGAAGCGTTGTTGCAGAAACTTCAAAACAGGATCATTCGATTGGAATTTTTTTTTGGGGGTTTTTTTTGAAGGGGGCTAGTGCCCTTTCTAATAGTCGAAAAAAGTGATTAGAGGGCAACTAGCCTCCCCCTTGGCCCATCATTCCCCCAAAGACATCCGCCCCTAAACACAGAAAATACTTTTTCAGGAGGACACTCCCCACAGCACTCAAGGCAAGGGTTTTAAGTTATGCCCTGGGGGTATCCGAGGTTTTTTTCCAGCAGGGCGTTTTCGTAGAAACTTAAAAACGCTCATTTCGATTGTAAATTCAAAGGTTCAGTGCCCCTCTTTAATTGGTCAAAAGGTATTGGGGACGAACTCCCCCCCCCCCCCCTAAACGCCCATCATTTCCCGCCAAACATATCCAATAAAAGAATTTTGAGAGTAGCCATTTTGTTCAGCGTGTAGTTGATTTCCAGATAGAAAATATGTTTTTTGAGGAAGACACTCCCCCACAACCCTTATGGCACGGTATTCAGTTTTGCACAGAGGGCATATAAGACTAATGTTGGCACAATGTTACCTTTTAAAATGTTTTTTAATTTTTTAAAATAGTTTTTTATCCGTTAGAGGCAGGGCACTTCATGTGCAAGGGAGTCCGCCCATAGAAACTTTCAAAAGGGGCTCATTCCATTTATATTGAGTAGTTATAGATTTCCCGTATTGAAAAAATTGTTTAATCGAACAATGATTTGAAGGGCAACAAGCCCCCCCCCACGCCCTTCATGCCTCCCCATAACACATCCAATTAAAAATTTTCGAGATATCTCATTTTGGTTCAGCGTAGTTGATATTCCAATAGAAAATATATTTTTGAGGAGGACACTTCCCCAACAAACCCTCAGGCCAAGGGTTTTAAGTTATTTCCCTGAGGGCATATCGTCGTAGAAACTTCAAAACAGACTCATTCAATTTGAATTTTAAAAGGCCTAGGGCCCTTTTTAATAGTCGAAAAAGAACGATGTTGGTATAATGTACTTTGTATTATTGTTTTCCTTTAGACCGGGGGTGCACTCTCATACGGAAGGGATCGTCACAGAAAATTCCAAAGGGGCTGCATTCAATGGTTGATTTGAGAGTTATAGTTTCCCTTTTCGATAGTCCAAAATGATTGCGGAGCAACTATCCCCCCCCCCTACGCGCCCATCATTCCCCAACTACATCCAATAAGAAATTGTGGAGATAGCCCTTTGGTCAGCATAGTTTTATTTCCAGAATAGAAAATATGTTTTTTCTCTCTCTCTCTAAGAGGAAACTCCCCCACAACCCTCAAGGTAAGGGTTTTAAGTTTTGTGCCCTGGGGGCATACAGAGGGTTTTTATAGAAGATGTTTGTCGTAGAAACTTCAAAAACAGGCGAATTTGATTTAAATTTCAAAGGGCTAGATTTTAATAGTCGAAAGTGACTAGAGGACGAACTGCCTCCCATGCCCATCATTCCCCCCAACCACATCAAATCGACATTTTAGATAGCCATTTTGTTCAGTGTAAGTTGACTTCCAGGTAGAAAATATGTTTTAGGAGGACACTCCCCTAAAACGCCTCAGAGCAAGGGTTTTTTAAGTTATGCCCTAGGGGGCATATAAGGTTTTTATAGAAGGCGTTGTCGGTAAGAAACTGCAAAACACGCTCTTCAATTGAAAATTCAAAGGCTAGTACCCTTTTTAAATAGTCGAAAGTGAGTAGAGGGCAACTAGCCCACTTCCTTCACGCCATCATTCCCCCAAACAACATCCAATCAAAATTTCTAGATAGCTATTTTGTTCAACGTAGTTGAATTTCCAGATGGAAATATGTTTTTTGAGGAGTACACTCCCCACAACGCTTCAGGGCAAGGGGTTTTAAGTTACGTTAGCCCTGGGGTTTAAGAGGATTTATAGAAGGAGCTGTCGTAGAAACTCAAATAAAGACACATTCGATTGGAAAATTTGAAGGGGTAGTAGTACCTTTTAATAGTCAAAAGTTGATGGAGGGCAACTAAACCCACTTCCTCACGTCCCATCATTCATTCCCCAAACACATCCAAATCAAATTTCTAGGATAGCTATTTTTGTTCAATTGAAATTTAGTGCTTTTTTTTTAAAGTTTTCTGGGACAAAGGTCCCCCCTACGCCGATCATTCCCCTAAAACACATACCAATAAAATTTTAAGATAAGCCATTTAGTTCAGCGTATGTGAAATTCCAATGTAAAATATGTTTTTGAGGAGAACATTCCCGCACAAACCCTCGGGACAAGGGGGTTTTTTTAGTTATGCCCCCTGAAGGGCATATACGAACGGTGCTGTTTGCACAATGTACTATGTATTGTTTTTTTTTCCTTAGAGCAGGTTACTTCATATGGAAGGGTTCGTCATAGAAACTTCAAAGGGGCTCATTCAATAGGAATTGAGAGTTATACTTCCCTTTTTTTGACAGTCGATAGTGATTGGAGGGTACTAGCCCCCCCCCCCCCCTACGCCCATTATTCCCCCAAACACATCCAATAAAATGAGATCAATGTTGAAGTTGATAGCCATTTTGTTCAGGGTTAGTAGTTGATTTCCAGATTGAAAACATGTTTTTTGGAGGAGGACACTCCCCCACAACTCTCAGGGGTAAGGGTTTTTAAGTTGTGCCCTGGGGGCATATCGTCGTAGAAACTTCAAAACAAGACTCATTCAATTTGAATTTTGAAAAGGCTAGGGCCCTTTTTAATAGTCGAAAAAGACAGAAGGGCAACTAGCTCCCCCCCCCCCCCCACACACACCCATCATACCCCCTAAACCCATCCCCCAAAAGCATAGAAAATATTTTATTTTTTTTCAGGAGGAACCCCCACAGCCCTCAGGGCAAGGGTTTTAAGTTATAAAACTGGGGACATACGTGGGTTGTTATAGAAGGTGCTGTCGTAGAAACTTCAAACAGGCTCATTCGATTGGAATTTTGAAGGCTAGTACCCTTTTTCATAGTCGAAAGTGATTGGAGGGCAAAACTAGCCAGGCCCCCCTCCCCCCACCACGACCATCATTCCCCCCAACAAATCCACCCAAACATAGAAAATATTTTTTTTCAGGAGGAAACTCCTCACAGTCTCAGGGCAAGAGTTTTAAAGTTATGCCGTGAGGGCAGATGAGAACAATATTGGCACAATGTACTATGTATTATTTTTTTTCCTTTAGAGCTGGGCACTTCATATGGAAAGGGTCGTCAAGGGACTTCAAAAGGGGCTCAATTTCAATTAAAAATTGAGAGTTATAGTTTTCCCGTTTTTTGATGGTCGAAAGTGATTTGAGGCAACTAGTCTCCCAAGCCCTTCGTGTCCCTAAACAATCCAATCAACCCTTGAGATAGCCATTTTGGTTCAGAGCGTAATTGATTTTAAGATAGAAAATATGTATTTGAGGAGGACACACCCCCACAACCCTCGGGGTAAGGGTTTTAAGTTTTATGCCCCCTAGGGGAATATAAGGTTTTTAATGGAAGCCGTTTTCACGTAGAAACTTCGAAAGAGGCTCATTTTATTACTATTTTGAAGGACTAGTGCCCTTTTTAATAGTCAAAAAGTGATTGTAGGGCAACTAGCCCCTCCCCCCCACGCCCATCATTCCCCCAAACACCATCCAATTAAAATTTCGTGATAGCCATTTTGTTCAGCGTAGTTGATTTCCTGATAGAAAATAGGTTTTTGAGGAGGACACTCCCCAGAACCCTTAGGGTAAGGGTTTTAAGTTAATTCCCTGGGGGCAGTATAAGGTTTTTATAAAAGGCGTTGTCGCACAGAAACTTCAAAAAGGCTCATTCGAATGAAAAATTTCAAAAGGATAGTGCCCTTTTTAACTAGTCAAAAGTGATAGGAGGGCAACAAGTCCCCCCCCAAGGAAATATATTTTTTGAGGAGGACACTCCCCCACAATCCTCAGAGCAACGGGTTTTTTTAAGTTGTGTCCTGGTGGCATATAAGTTCTTATAGAAGCCCCCACCCCCCCCCCCCCACTTTGTTTTTGTTTTTTTTTTTGATTTGTCATATAAACTTCAAAAGGCCTTTTCAACGATTACAATTTTTTTAAAGGCTATTACCCTTATTAATAGTCGACAGTTGTTATTGGAGGGCAACTATGTCCCCCCCCCCCCAAACGCTCATCATTTCACCAAAAATATATAAAATATTTTTTTTTCAGAAGACTTCCCACAGCCCATCAGGGCAAAAGGTTTTAAGTTATGCCCCTAGGGGCATACGAGGTTTTTATACAAAACTTGTCAGTAGAAAACTTAAAAAAAAGGCTCAATCGATTGGAAATTCAAAGGGCTTAGTCCCCTCGTTTTTATAGTCGAAAGTGATTGGAGGGCAACTAGCCCCCCACCCGCGCCCATTATTTTTCCCAAAACATATCCAATCAAAACTTTGAGATAACCATTTTGTTCACGAGTAGTGGATTTCCAGATAGAACCTCTTCCCCACAACCCTCGGGTAAGGATTTTGTGTTAAGCCCTAGGTGGCATATATAAGTTTTTATCAAAAGGTGTTGCTTTAGAAACTTCAAAAAGGTCCATTCGATTGGAAATTCAATGGGCTAGTGCCCTTTTTGGATAGTTGCAAGGGATTGGAGGGGACCCAAGCCCCCCCCAATGCCAATCATTTCCTCAAACTCATCCAATCAAAATTTTGAGATAGCCTTTTGTTCAGCGTAGTTGATTACCTTGATAGAAAAATGTTTTTTCAGGACACTACCCACAGCCTCAGGGCAAGGTTTTAAGCTATGGCCTGGGGCATAGAAAGTTTTAAAGGAGGTGTTGTCGTAAACAACAAAAAAATCTCATTCGATTGGAAATTCAAGGGGCCAGTGCCCTTTTAATAGTCCAAAAGTGATATTGGAGGGGCAACTAGCCCCCCCCCCCACGCCCATCATTCCTCCAAACACATCCAATAAAAAATTTTTGAGATAGCCATTTTTTCATGTTAGTTGATTTTTCAGACAGAAAATATATTTTGCGGACGACACTCCCCCAGAACCCTCAGGACAGGATTATAAGTTATGCCCCCTGAGAGCAAATAAAGGTTTTTATTGAAACATTTGTCTCATAAAACTTGAAAATGGCTAATTCAATTTGAATTTCAAAGCGATAGTACCCTTTTTAAAAGTCAAAAGTAGGATTTGAGGGCAATTAACCCCCCTCTTACAGCACGTTTTCCCCAAAACATCACCAATCATATTGTTAAATAGCTATTTGATTCAACTGTAGTTGAAAGTTCTGGAAATTAGTTCTTTAAAGGATGAAAAACCCTCCCCCCACAGCCCTTGGGGCAAAGGTTATAATTTATGCCCTGGGCATATCAAGTTTTTATTGAAAGCGTTTGTCGTAGAAATTCAAAATTGCTCATTCGATTGGAATCGAGAGGCTTAGTGCCTTTTTAATAGTCCGAAAGTGATTGTAAGACTTTGACATTTTTATAGTAAAGATTGAATAGTGGGGTATAATTTATTATTTTTTGTAGTTGCTGGTTGTTTAGAGAAGGGGCACTTCGTAATCGAAGCAGTTGTGGTGGGAACTTCGAAAAGGGCTCATTCCGATTGAACATAGAAAGGGCCTGATGCCCTTTTTTAATAGTCCAAAAAGTGATGTGAGGGCAACTAATCCCCCTCTCCACGCCCACCTTTTCCCCAACCACATTCAAAATCAAAATTTTTCGATAAGCCATTTTATTCAAACGTAGTTGAAAGTTTTGGAAATTAGGTCTTTAAAGATGAAAACCACTCCTCTCTCACCAGCCCTCATTTGCAAGGGGGTTTTAATTTATGTCCCCCCTTTGGCATATAAAGTTTTTATTTAAGCGTTGTCATAGAGACCTTCAAAAGGGCTCATTCGATTGGAAATTTGGAGTGGCTTTGTGCCCTTTTTAACAGTCAAGAGTGATTTGTAAGGAACTAACTACCACCTCTAACGCCCACTCAATTCCCCAAGCAGAATCCAATAAAAACTTTGAGATATCCATTTTATTTCAACGTAGTTGAAAAGTTTTGGAAATTACGTCTTTAGGATGACAACTACTCCTCGAACAGCCTTCATTGTCAAGGGTTTGTAATTTATACCCTTTGTCCATATAAAGGTTTTATTGAAAACTTTGTCGTAGAAGCTTCTCAAAAGCACTCATTTAATTGAAATTGGACTGGCTTGTGCCCTTTTTTAATATTCAAAAATGAATTGGAAGGCGACTAACATCGCTCTTACGCCCCACCAATTCCCCACATCCAATCAAATTTTTAGATAGTCATGTTTGTTTAACGTAGTTCAAAGTTCTGGAAATTTGTCTTAGAGGAGGACAATCACCCTAACAGACCTTAGGGTGAGGGTTGTAATATTATTGCCCTGGGGCAATATAAAGGTGGTTTATAGAAATGCCGTTTCCAAAAGGGTTCATTCGATTGGAAATCGAAAGGCCTAGCGCCGTTTTTTTAATAGTCAAAAGTGATTATTGGAAGGCTTGACATTTTTATAGTAAAAGATCGAGTGGGTATAATGTATTATGTTTCTGTTGCTGCTTGTTTGTTTTAGAGCAGGGCACTTTGTATCAAAGGAGTGTTGTCCCATGGGAACTTCGAAAAGGGCTCATTCAATTGAAAAATAGAAAGGGCTGATGCCCTTTTTTCACACACACAGTCGAAAGTGATGTGAGGGCAACTAATCCCCCCTCTCACACCCACCTTTCCCCAAACACATCCATCAAAATTTTTAGATAGCCATTTTTATTCAACGTAGTTTGAAAGTTTTTGGAAATTAAAGTCTTTAAGGATGACAACCACTTCCTTCCACAGCCTTTCATTGTGCAAGGGTTTTTAATATATGACCTTTTGGCATATAAAGTATTTTATTGAAACCTTTGTCCCCAGAAACTTTAAAAAGCACTCATTCAATTGGAAATTGGACTGGTTTTGTGCCCTTTTTTTAATAGCCCGAAAAGTGATTGGAAGGCGACTAGCACCCCAATTTCTCTTACGCCCACCAATTCTCCAAACAAATCGAATAAAATGTTTGAGATATTCCATTTTATTCACGTAGTTTGAAAGTTCTTCTGGAAATTCGGTCTTAGAGGATGACAATCACCCTAACATGACCTTAGGTTAAGGTTTGTAATGTTATGGCCCTGGGGGGCATATAAGGTGTTTATATAAAGTGTTGTTGTTTCCAAAAGGGCTCATTCGATTGGAAATCGAAGGCCTAGTGCCCTTTTTAATAGTCGAAAGTGATTGAAAGGCTTGACATTTTATAGTAAAAATCGAAGTGGGTATAACGCATTATTTTTTGTTGGTCCTGTTGTTTAGAGCAGGGCACTTCGTATCGAAGGAGTTGTCGTTGGAACTTCGAAAAGACTCATTCGATTGAAAAATAGAAAGGGTTGATGCCCTTTTTAACAGTCGAAAGTGATGTGAGGGCAACTAATCCCCCTCTCATGCCCATCTTTTCCCCAAACACATCTCAATCAAAATTTTTAGATAGCCATTTTTATTCAACGTAGTTAAAAGTTTTGGAAATTTAGTCTTTAAGGATGAACAACCACTCGTCCCACAGCCTTCATTGCATGGGTTTAATTTATGCCCTTTGGCATATAAAGTTTTATTGAAAGAGTTGTAGTAGAAACTTCAAAAGGGCTCATTCAATTTGAAATTGGAGTGGCTTGTGCCCGTTTTAACTAAAGATGACAACCAATCCTCTCACAGCCCTAATTGGCAAGGGTTTTAATTTATGTCCTTTGGCATATTATGTTTTATTATATTAAGTTTTCATTGAAAGCGTTGTCGTAGAGACTTCTAAAAAGAGACCTCATTCAATTGGAAATTGGAGTGGTTTGTGGCCCTTTTTAACAGTCAAGAGTGATTGGAAGGGAACTAACACCCCTCTTACGCCCACCAATTCCCCAAGCAAATCCAATAAAAATTTGAGATATCCATTTTTATTCAACATAGTTGAAAGTTTTGGAAATTACGTCTTTAGGATGACAACTACTACCAACAGCCTTCATTGCAAGGGTTTGTAATTTATACCTTTGGCATATAAAAGTTTTTATTGAAAGCTTTGTCTTAGAAACTTCAAAAAGCACACTCATTCAATTGAAAATTGGACTGGCTTGTGCCCTTTTTAATATTCAAAAGTGATTAGAAGGCGACTAACACCCGTCTTACGTCCAACAACTCCCCAAACACATCCAATCAAAATTTTTAGATAGCCATGTTGTTTAACGTAGTTCAAAGTTCACAAAATTCGGTCTTAGAGGATGATAATCACCCTAACAGACCCTTAGGTAAGGGTTGTTATTTATGCCATGGGGGCCATATAAGGTGTTTATAGAAAGCGTTGTCGTTTACAAAAAGGCTCATTCGATGGAAATCGAAAGGCCTAGTGCCATTTTTAATAGTCAAAAGTGATTGGAAGGCCTTGAATTTTTTTGTAGTAAAGATCGAAGTGGTATAATGCATTATTTTTTTATTGTTGTGTTGTTTAGAGCAGGGCACTTCGTATCGAAAAGAAATGGTCGTGGAACTTCAAAAATTGCTCATTCGATTGAAAATAGAAAGGGCTGATGCCCTTTTAATAGTCGAAAGTGATTTGAGGGCAACTAACCCCCCTCTCACGCCCCCTTTTCCCCATACACCTCCAATCAAAATTTTTAGATAGCCATTTTACTCAAACGTAGGTGAAAGTTTTTTGAAATTAGGTCTGTAAGGATAACAACCACTCCTACCACTGCCCTCAGGGCAAGGGTCTTAATTTATGCCCTTTGGCATATAAAGTCTTTATTGAAAGCGTTGTCGTAGAAACTTCAAAAGGGCTCATTCAATTGAAAATTGAAAGGACTAATGCCTTCTTTAATAGTTAAAAGTGATTGGATAGTGACTAACGCCCCTCTCACACCCACCAGTTGGCGTGTTTTTATATTTTCACCAGTTAGTGAAAATATGCACAAGTTGGCGTGGTGGGCCAGTTGAAACTGGCCCACCAGTTTCTAAGAAGTTGTCGTATAAACTTCGGAAAAGCACTCATTCAATTGAAAATTGGAGTGGCTTGTGCCCTTTTTAATTGTCAGAAGTGATTGGAAGGTGACTAACACCCCCCTCTCACGCCCACCAATTTCCAAAAACACATCCAAACAAATTTTGAGATGGCCAATTTGTTTAACGTAGTTGAAAGTTCTGAAATTCAGTCTTAGAGAATGAAAATCACCCTAACAGACCTTAGGGTAAGGGTTGTTATTTATGCCCTGGGGCATATAAGGTGTTTATAGAAAGAGTTGTCGTTTCAAAAGGGCTCATTCGATTGGAAATCGAAAGTCCAATTGCCGTTTTTAATGGTCAAAAGTGATTGGAAGACTTGACATTTTAATAGTAAAGATCGAAGTGTTGCCTTCAGACGTTTATGCTTAAACAATTGTAAGAAAAAAGCAAGGAAATATTTTAATTCCAGAGATTCATTTCCATATGGAGTGCCTTTAATTTTACCCATTTTACCTACTATGTAACTAGTGCTCTGTATACTTACATTAAATGGTATGATTTAATCTTAAATGGTATTTGATTCCTCGATTCTGTCAATAGTCCTTCTATCTATAAAAAAGTGTTTTTACTAATACTATTATATATGTATTTTTATCACCAAAATAGTTTTTCTTGAATATTCAACAGAATAAATTAGGGATTTGTAACATGGGGCATATTTATACGGCTCCTTAAGTGCTGCATCTATTATTATAGCCATTTTTGTCTGTGATTATGTTTCAATTTCTGCTCTTGGGACTCAGGCAAGGAAATGGTATCATACCCCTCCTAAACCTTAGCAGTCCTCTTATTGCTAAAGAGATTAAAGCTTGCTCTTTGCTCCTTTCTTAGTTGTACTGTTAGCAAGCTGGCCGGTGACAAGAAAATCAAATTTTGAATAAATAAGAGATAAATTTTTTTTTTTTTCGCTGATAATCTCTTATGATCCGATGAAAGTACTCGGCATCACGCTTCAGTTTTCTTGTAGATATATTAGTTCATTAGGTAAACAATTTGAAAGTTTCCAAGATGCTGATAACTTTATTTTTGTGGTACACATAGGTGAAAAATGGTAGGATAAAGACTCAGAGAAAAATCAGCTAAGTCTTAATTCAGTATTTTAACGTGTAAATCCTAACTTGACGCGGAGAAGTGGATAAGGCATAAAGGGGGGGAGAAGTCGAGAAGGAGGCATAATGGGGAGGGGGCATTGCCCCCCTGTCACCTCTTCCATCCTTTCCTCTTCCCGTCAGCATTTTAGCAGAAATTTTTTTTTGTAGATAGCAGCTTGTTTGATGCAGAATCACGTAAAAACATTTTCAGTCTGTAGTATTGAAGGCAAAAAGTGGGATTGCGACCCCTCCAATACCTTTCTCCGCCATTCCTATTGACAAAAAAACTCTAAGCTAAAAACTCTAAAACTCTAAATAAATTTAAACTAAACTAGAACTCTAACAAAAACTCTAAGCTATTAATAAAACTAAACTAAACTAGAACTTCAAAAAAAACTCCTAAGCTAAGACTCTAAGCTAAAAACTCTAAACTCTTAACTAAAACTAAACTAAACTAGAAAACTCTAACTGAAACTCAAATGTAAAACTCTAAACCTATTAACTAAAACTAAATAAAAACTAGGACTCTAACAAAAACTCTGAGCTAAGACTCTAAGCTAAAATTCTAAACTCTTAACTAAAACTAAACAAAACTAGAACTCTAAGCCAAGACTCCAAGGTAAAATGCTAAACTTTTGACTAAGAGTAAACTAAAGTAGAACTCTAACTGAAACTCAAAGGTAAAATAACCAAATTCTTAACTAAAATTAAACTAAACTAGAAACTCTAACAAAAACTCTAAGCTAGGACTCTAAGGTAAAAAACTGTAAACTCTTAACTAAAACTCAAACTAAACTATTTTCTCTAGCAAAAAAACTCTAAGCTAAGAACTTCAGCTAAAAACTCGAAACTCTAAAATAAAACTTAACCAAACTATAACTTAAAGTAAAACTAAGCTATGACTCTAAGCTAAAACTCTAAATTCTTAAAAGTAACTAAACTAAATTTCAAACTAAAACTCTAAGCTAAGACTCTATGGTAAAAACTCTAAACTCTTAACTAAAACTAAACTAAACTAGAACTCTAACAAAAAACTCTAAGCTAAGACCTCTAAGCTAAAACTCGAAACTCTTAGCAAACTAAACTAAACTAAGAACTCTAATTAAAACTCTAAGTCTAAGCTAAAAAACTCTAAACCAAAACTAAACTAAACTTCAAACAAAAACTCTAAACTAAGACTCTAAGCAAAAAACACTAAACTCTCTTAACTAAAACTAAACTAAACTAGAACTCTAGAAAAAACTCTAAGCTGAGACCCTAAGCTAAAAACTCTAAAAACTCTTAAGTAAAACTAAACTAGACTAAAACACTAAGCTAAGACTCTAAGGTAAAACACTAAACTCTTAACTAAAAACTAAAACTAGAACTCTAAGCTAAGACTCTAAGCTAAAACTCTAAACTCTTAACTAAAACTAAACTAAACTAGAAACTCTAACAAAAACACTAAGCTAAAGACGCTAAAGCTAAAACTCTAAACTCTTAACTAGAACCTCTTATTAAAACTCTAAGTCTAAGCTAAAACTCTATACTAAACTAGAACTTCAACAAAAAACTTTAAACTAAGGACTCTAAGCTTAAAACACTAAAACTCTTAACTAAAACTAAACTAGAACTCTAACTAAAAAACTCTGAGATAAGACTCTAGGCTAAAACTCTAAACTCTTAACTAAAACTAAACTAAAACTAGAACTCTAACAAAAAACTCTCTGCTAAGACTCTAAGCTAAAACTCTAAAATCTTAACTAAAAACTAAACTAAAACTAAAACTCTAAGCTAAGTCTCTATGTAAAAACACCAAACTCTTAACTATAACTAAAAACTAAACTAGAACTCTAACAAAAACTCTAAGCTAAGACTCCAAGCTAAAATTCTAAACTCTCTTAACTATTCTAAACTAAAGTAAAATTCTAAGCTAGGTCTCTAAGGTAAAAAAAACTCTAAATTCCTAAACTATATATAAAACTAAACTTTAACTATAAACTAAAACTCTAAGCTAAGACTCAAAGCTTTAAAAACTTCTAAACTCTTAACTATTGCTAAACTAAACTGTCAACTCTAACAAAAACTCTAAGATAAGTCCCTAGGGTTAGAAACTCCAAAGTCTTAACTATATCTCAAGTAAAAACTAGAACTCTAACAAAAACTCCTAAGCTAAGACTCTAAGCTACAAAACTCTAAGCCTCTTAACTAATACTAAAATAAACTTCAACTCTAACAAAAAATCTAAGCTAAGACTCTAAGCTAAAACTCTAAACTCTTAACTAAAACTGAAACTAAACTAGAACTTCGACAAAAACTCTAGGCTATGACTCTCAGCTAAAAACTCTAAACTCTTAACTAAAACTAAAATAAACTAGAACTCTAACAAAAAAAACTCTAAGCTAAGACTCTAAGCTAAAATTCTAAAACTCTTATCTAAAACTAAACTGAACTAGAACTCAACAAAAACTCAAAGGTAAAACACCAAACTCTTAACTAAAACTAAACTAGAACTCCTAACTAAGACTCTAAGCTAAAAAACTCTAAACTCTTAACTAAAACTAAACTAAACTAAAATTCTAAGCTAGGTCTCTAAGGTAAAACTAGCCAAACTCTTTAACTATATGTAAAACTAAAACTAGAACTCTAACAAAAACTCTAAGCTAAGAACTCTATGCTAAAACTCTAAACTCTTAACTATTACTAAACTAAACTTCAACTCTAACAAAAAACTCTAAGCTAAAACTCTAAACTATTAACTAAAAACTAAACTAAACTAGAAACTTCAACAAAACCTCTAAGCTATGACTCTCAGCTAAAAAACTCTAAAAGCTCTTAACTAAAACTGAAATAAACTAGAACTCTAACATAAAACTCTAAAGCTTAGACTCTAAGCTAAAATTCTAAACTCTTAACTAAAACTAAACTAGAACTCTAACAAAAACTCTGAGATAAGACTCTAGGCTAAAACTCTAAACTCTTAACTAAAACTAAAACTAGAACTCTAGCTGAAACTCAAAGGTAAAAATATCAAACTCTTAACTAAAATTAAACTAACTAGAAACCCTAACAAAAAAACTCTAAGCTAAGACTCTAAGGTAAAACACTAAACTCTTAACTAAAACTAAAACTAGAACTCTAACTAGAAAAGTCTTAGGTAAAACACCAAACTCTTAACTAAAACTAAACTAGAACTCTTAATTGAAACTCAAAAGGTAAAAAAAAAATAAACTCTTAACTAAAATTAAACTAAACTAGAACTCTAACAAAAAAACTCTAAGCTAAAACTCTAAATCTCTTAAATCTTAAAAATTAAACTAAACTAGAACTCTAACAAAACTCTAAGCTATTAATTAAAACTAAACTAAACTAGAACTTCAACAACCAAAAACTCTAAGCTAAGACTCTAAAGCTAAAAACTTCTAAACTCTTAACTAAAACTAAACTAAACTAGAACTCTAACTGAAACTCAAATGTAAAACTCTAAACTATTAACTAAACTAAAATAAACTATGACTCTAACCAAAAACTCTGAGCTAAGACTCTAAGCTAAAATATCTTAAACTCTTAACTAAAACTAAAATAAACTAAAACTCAAATAAAAACTCTAAGCTAAGACTCTAAGGTAAAACACCAAACTCTTAACTAAAACTAAACTAAAACTCTAACTGAAAGTCAAAGGAAAAAAATCAAACTCTTAACTAAAATTAAACTAAACTAGAACTCTAAACAAAAAAACTCTAAGCTAAGACTAAGCTAAAAACTCGAAAACTCTAAAATAAAATTAAACTAAACTAGAACTATCTAACAAAAACTCTAAGCTATTAATTAAAACTAAACTAAACTTAGAACTTCAACAAAAACTCTAAGCTAAGACTCTAAGCTATAAACTCTAAACTAAAACTCTAAGCTAAGACTCTAAGGTAAAACTCTAAACTCTTAACTAAAATTAAAACTAGACACACAACTCTAAACTTAAACTCTTAAGCTAAGACTCTAAGCTAAAACTCTAAAAACTCTTAACTAAAACTAAACTAAAACTAGAACTTCAACAAAAACTCTAAGCTAAGACTCTAAGCTAAGACTCTAAGCTTAAAAACTCTAAACTAAAACTCTAAGCTAAGACTCTAAACTCTTAACTAAAACTAAACTACACAAACAACTCTAACTTAAACTCTAAGCTAAGACTCTAAGCTAAAACTACAAAACTCTTAACTAAAACTAAACCAAACTAAAACTCCTAACTGAAACTCAAAGGTAAAACATCAAACTCTTAACTAAATTAAACTAAACTAGAACTTCAAGAAAAAACTCTAAGTTATGACTCTAAGCTAAAAAAACACTCTATACTTTTAACTAAAACTAAACCAAGGGCTGGTTGGTCCTTTGGGAGCCAGGGAGAGCCTTTGTGGGTCTGGAGGCCCTTGAGGACGATTGGTCCTTTGGGACCCGGTGGACATTTGAGGACCGGGGGAGGGCCTTTGGGGGTCCGGGGGGGGCCCTTTGGGAGCCTGTGGGGACCTTTGGGGACCAAAGGGAGGGCCTTTTGGGGGTCCGGGGGAGGGCAGTTGGGAGCACTGGGGGCATTTGTGGACCGGGTGATGGCCTTTGGGACCCGGTGGTTTCTTTGGAGCTCGATGGGCCTTTTGAGGACCAGAGGAGGGCCTTTGAGGGTCACTGAGGAGGGCGTTTGGGGGGGGGGGGCTGGGGCTCTTTGGGAGCTTGGGGGGAACTTTGAGTTACCGGTGCTTCCTTCGGGGTTTGTGGGTAGGAGGATCGGAACCCTTTGGGGTTGGGTTAGAGGACCTCACAACACTGTTCAAATGAAACTTGTGTATTAATAACGTCCATAGAGTTTCACCATTAATTTCTCTTCTAAAATCTCTTTCAAAAATCATCTTTTAAAATGTCTCTATCTGTTTTCGTTCCAAATAGTTTCATAAAATAGCTACAACGGTTTCACCAAAATTTATCCCCCAAACGGAATTTCAGCATGTTCCTTTTGTTTGGCATCCTGCACTAGGCTTATTTCAATTATTTGGAAACCTTTTCGCGCGCTAAGATCAAAACATTTGCTCGGAAACGATTCTTCTTTCTGGAAGAAAACTCCAGACATTAATAAACTTCGCGCCGGAGACAATTCAAACAATCATGACATCATATATGATCTAACTGTTTCTCGGAAACATTTTCTGTTCGAAATCCAAAGACATTAATTAAACTTTACGTTATCTGTCAGACATTAATTAACTGTTTCCCGGGAACTCGTAAAACATTTGGCTCGGAAACAATAAAAATACTATTTCCGGATCATAACATCTGTCTCGAAAACAGGAAGGAAGTGGTCATTAACTGTTTCCGGGAAACCTCATACATCTGGCTCGAATAACAATAACAAACTACTAATTTCTGGATCATAACATCTGCCTCGAACAGGAAGAAGTGTCATTAACTTTGCTTTCGAACGACAACAACATTGACCCCATTAAACCAACGTGTTCTCTCTAATGACTCTGTTCAAAACAACAACAACATTGACCTTGGCATTTTGCCTCGGAAACAATAACAACATTGACCTTGCATTCGTTGAGAGCGTGGCCAAAAACCACACCTGGAGAAAGAGGTCATTGACCGATTAACGCAATCATTTCTCCTTAGGAGAGGCTATGCCCCATATATGGACTCCCGTCCGGACTCAATAAGGCATCTCTACTATTTATCATAATTATACTTTCAATTTGCTATCCACATTTATAAATCGTTTAAATAATATTTAATCTCTAATTGATCTAAAAATTCTTTTACAAATCGAATATAAACTACGTCATAATAGCTTCGAATGAAGCAGGGAACCCATTCACAAACAAAATAAAACATTCAACAGATGCAAAGTAAACATTGGTATCAATCAGGACCGTGCAGTCCTCATAAATGAAATAGATATTGACCATCAGAAGTAGCTGCAGTCGTAAGTAGTTTCAAATATACCGCAGTCCCATAAAAACAATTTGGATTTTTTTTTTTATATTTGATAATTCTCAAAGTAACTTCCTTGTTTATCTCCACATTGTTGCAGTGCAGCCGTTATAAGTGCAATTGATCTTATAATCAGCTGCCATATGGGGCAGGAAATGTCACCCTGTTATGTTGCACCTTACCTTAGACCTATATCTAAGGATCTTATAGGATCTATAGGGCCTTATAGATCCAATAATGACCTTAGACCTTAGATTCATAAGGATCTTAGATCCTCTTGTGCCTCCAGAGGTACCTACGGTGGGACATCGACAAGGAGTCTCCAGTCTTTGCAATATCCAGCTGTCGACAGCACACCTTCCCACTTAGGGGACGGGAACGTATTACGAGAGTGGGATATCTGACAGGTAAGTGCTGTGAAGCGTGCTTTTGGGACGACCTTCCATTTTCGATCCTGCAGGTGGGAACTGGATAATTGCCTTGGGAGTTCTAAGGTCCTCTATTCCCTCCAGGCATGGCCAAGATATTTGCCATCGATCTTTAGCAGAAGATATAAGTAATAAGAGACTGGTTTTGGTCATTTTTTAAAGCATTTTTGATACTCGGATCTTTCCAGGTGTAATATTTGACTATGAAGAATAATTATTGTTTTGTGTAATTTTGGCACTGGGTGTGTAATACGGGACACTTTTATATATTTTAACAAGGAAACCAGTCAGTTAAAACCCGTTAAACAAGCTAGTCTCAAGAGACAGCTATACATTAATGACTACAAAGCCGTAGTTTCTCAATGAATTACATATTTAACAAATGTTTTTTGGGGTTTAAGGGGAAAAAAGGGTACCTAGGTTAGGTTAGGTTAAGTATTTAATATATGCTATGCTCTACCCCTCTCCCACCCCGAATGTTAAAATATATAGCCCAAATTTGTTTTTCATAAACTATTATATATTCATCCTATTTTATTTTATTTCCATTAGCATTAACCAAACTTGACTTTTTAGAAGTGTCCGTATTATGCACCAGAACCTAAATTTTAATATAGTGTTAATTTAAATCTGTCTAAATAATTTCCTAAATTGCTAAAAATAAATGACTAAAATCTTTCTTTCGTCAGTTTGCGGTAGCAATCCTTAAATTGGAAAATTTCCTTTCAGCAAACAAAGTCAAAAAATTTTCTGGATTTTTCCAGTTGTTAAGCTGCATGAGTCTGACTTATTTGAAAATAATTTTTTTTTAAAACAAGATTTTAAAACTGATTTTTTTTCTTCTTTTAGCGATGCCTGTTAATGTCACAGAATTCTTAATTCCTCCAGCAGGGTTCCGACAAACGCGTTCGTTCAAATTACGCAGGTAATAATTTTTTATTTTGATGTGCTAGTCAAATTCTTTGTGCTTCTGTGACAGGGTATGGATTCCGTCCATACAACTTTATTATTCCATACAAAAGTAATATCGTTGTCAAGAGGTCAAAGTTTAAAAGATTATTATTATTAAAAGACGGAATTGAAATATTCTTAACCGAAAGAAATGTGAACTTTGCTGTTTTTCCTCCAAAACGACTTATGGCTATCAAGCTGTGTTATTTGTCAGATCTTCTTTGCGAATCTAAACGATCTCATCTTGTCCTCTTCAAGGAAAAAATTGCGACATATCTACTTCTAATGATAAAAAAAAAATTGAAAGTTTTATTAAAAGATTAAACTTTGAAAAGATAGTCTTGGACTCCTTGGTCCCAGTTTTGTCAGATAAATGTCCCTCCCAGATTCATTTCTTTGGGCTCCCTTCATTATCTCCCTTCTTTAAGTAATAAATGTTAATTTTCCTATTATTTTTGACGCCATTTTGGTCCTCTTAAACTGCGTACGTGTTTAATTGACCACGAGGGGAAAAACGTGCGCAGTTAGGAGATTGGGCAGTATATTAGGAAGTCCTGGGATTGGCTGGAAAGATTCATTTACCACCCTTAGTAACCCCCACACGCGGTGCTGCCGGTTACCGGGCTGGGAGAATTTGTCCTTTTTTGAGTTCAGTTCATTTTTTTCTACAGCGTGAGTGTTAATATACAGTAAGAATTTTTCTATGTACCTATTTTACTTTTCAGCTTAGGCCGAGACTAAAGGGTTAATTAGAAAAACTTATCGGTAAACTTTGGCTTTAAATGTGGCCATAGACCACACGATCAAGTTAAGTATAAAGGAACCCTTTGAGTACCCCGTGGAATCCCACTTAATTTTGGGGCCCAAGAGGGATCGTTCCCTCTCCAGTAAGTGGCATAGCAACTCTTTGTGCCATTTTGGCCTTTAAAGTGGTGACCCAGGACAATAATCCTCAATAAGTGGGTGGCAGCGAGTTAAGCTCCTATCAGTAAATCTGATGATTAAAAGAATTCCGCGCTTTCGAAGAGACTAGGGTAATTTAGCCTACAAATGTAGCCTATTGTAATTAAAGAGGCTATATATAAAAAATCATAAGGCGAAAATTTTTATCTAAGCTGTGCCCTAAGTCCGGATTAATAATAGGAATAAAATTTAATAATCAATAAATCACGCGAACAATTCACTTGTGAGACAAGGGAGGCTGAGCCCCCCCACAGATAATCGACAAATTAAGAGAGAAAATGATTTTTCATCACAAAAGGCTAAAAAACGAAATATTGAATAAAAGAATTTTCATTTCAACGAAAAGACGTTAAATAAACCTTAAAATAACGTGTGGACTAAACGAAGAAATTCAGACAAGATCTACCGCGGTAGAACAAAAATCGGAATCAGACCACACCAATGTATGTGACTCCCGCTGGAAAAATATCATAAAGAAAAACACACATCCAAATAGAACCATATATCCCTCAACAGGTGAAAATAGACATTTCTGGGACGTGTGAAGAGGATATTTTTAAACCAAAATCAAGTAACTAGAGCGATCCCCGGTAGGAACAGAGAAGAAGAGAAAAATCTAAAACAAATGCAGAAAGAATTACTCGCAGATAGAGAAGACCGAACAAAAGAAACAGTGGCGATTAATACATGAGGAAAAAAAATTATTACAAGAAAGAACGGGCATAACAAAACAAACTCACCCTTCAAAGAAGGTACAAAAAGTAGGGGAGTTGCGGGGACGAGAGAGAATATTATACAACGAGTAAGACTCAGAAAATGAGTTAGAGAATATAATAACAGTCGGATTTCAAAATTAGGCCAAAGTAGCAGAAGTAGTGGAAGTTCAATTCCAGCAGGAAGCTTACGAAAAAGCACTAAAAATAGATATGAACAACGACTTTTAAGTTACATAGAGAATGAAAGATTAGCCAGAGTACGAAAGAGGAAGAAGAAAGGAGAACAAAGAGAAAGATTGAATAGCTAGAGAAAAAAGGAAAGGCTGATAGAATAGCCAGAGAAAAAAAGAAGAGGCAGACAAGAGAGGGAAAGAAAATAAAATAATGGATGAATTGATTGGGGGGCAGGGAGAAATTACCAAGAGCCCTCAGAAATCGTTCTACAATAGAAAATAATGCAGGCAGTAAATCTTCAACCAATGAAAGAAAATGAAGAAGGACATGTCTACTGTCTGTACACCCTACAGACAAGTACCAACACCATCAAGTACAACCCTACTGTCTGTCCCGGAAAAACATTTCTCAATGTCCTGTAGATCGATGTCGAAAATAATCATTCGTAAAATCCTCCGGCGACCGGAGCAAGCTGTTTTCATGTCCGGACCGTTCAACCATCGAGCAGATTTTTTTTACGATCCCGACAAATCATAGAAAAAAGCCACGGAGTTCCGACAAAAAGCTTTTTTTACCTTCGTCGACTCCGTGCTGCGTTCGACTTCCAGTGGACCGAGAAGCTCCTTTTGGCGGATTCTAGAATCGACAGGCCTCCCTAAGAAATACTTCAGACTCTTCAAAGCTTCTACAAACCATGGGACGGAGAGCCTGTGTTCAAGTGAACGGCCGCCGCAGCCCGTTCTTCCAAATCACGACAGGAGTGCGCCAAGGACCTGTGGCAGTTGCCCCAGAGCTCTTCAATGTCATCATAGACTAATACGTCTATGACAAGGACTACACTTCACGTCTCAGCTTTTGGACTCAAGTTGTGTGGAGATCGTGTCATTACAGATGCTGATTTTTGCCGATAGACTTGGCCCATTCCCTGGCGGACTCCATGGAGCAGTTGCTGGAAGCGCTTCGAATCCTACGAGAAGAGCTGACAAAAGTAGGACTGCAGAAACTGGACTAAAACGAAAATTATGGCCATAGAACCCATCCTCTCCTGCTGCCAATCCTTAACAGTTTTAGCCTGGACAGCAAAACCACCTAGCATCGAAGTTGTCCAAAGGTTCACCTTACTGGGCTCCATAATTTCTTCAGATGGCTCGGCTATCTTTTCTGAACTACAAGCGAGAATATCCAAGCGTCTTCTTGCCAGGCAGATGAACCGTCACCTCTGGCGAAAACCCGAACATCAGTCGCACAACTGTGAAGCTGCGGGATTTTTCAACGCCCTCGTCGGTTTTTCTGTGATGCTCTATGGAAGCTTGAGACGTGCAAGCTTCTTCAGCCGCAAACCCTCAAGGCAATTGATGTCTTTCAGTCAGGAAGAGCCTGAGGAGGATCGAAGGTCTACGATGGTTCGACTTTGTCAGCAATGAGAAGCTGCTGTTTTTACAGCTCACCAAGCAGTCTCGGTTTTCGACCCAAGCAGCCGAGCGAACACTACGATGGTTCGGACACCTACTTCGAATGCCTCCACACATACCTGCGAAAACGATCCATGACTTCGACCCTGTCAAAGCCGGTTTGGAAGCGACCCTCGCGGCCGACCGAAGAAGAAACGATGGTCTGACAGCCTGTCCCGAGTATTCCTGGCGATGGTGCCAAATATCAGTTGAAGCGATGTGCAAAAGCTGCCATGGATCCGAAGTGGGATGGAGGAGGCAGACGTCACTCTCTACCGCCGAGCAGCGCCGGCAGGAGACATAAGTTCAGTCAAGTCAAGATGGAACACTTCTTAGAAAGTACCTATCCAAATATGAAGGATGTACTTAAAAGAGAAAAACCCACAAACAATGTGAAGAAATGGCCGAATGAGCAAGCACAGGCACACTGAAATTAAAAGGGAGGCATTCCACAAAACCAAGGTTAGGAACGAAAGAAATGGTAGAAAAGAATACCCGTACACAGAAAATAAAAAGAATGCTAGCCAAATATGGCAAACACAAGGAGAAGTAACATGCTACCACTGTAACTTGGTGGCCACTATAGCACCACAATTGCCAAAAATAAACACGGGGAGAAAATACGGCCAAAAACAGGAACAGTATAAGACGTTACCTGTTATAACTGTAAATAAACGAGGCCATTATTGCCTCAGATGCCCGAAGCACGAAAAAAAGAAATTTACGACAATAATTATAGAACAAGGGACGATGCGGCAAACGGAAGACAGGACAATCCGAGAAATGATCGATCCCGAGATAATTGGAAAAACTCTTAAACGTATAAGAGAACCGCATGGGTTTTTTTAAAAAAGCCCCTGAGGAATATGAAAACTTCCGCATTTGCAGAATCACACAAAGTATGTGGCGAACTAAATGATAAATCGGTAGAAATAGCTATTGATCCCCCCCCTGCAGCGACCAACCTATGTACGGGAAAGACTTGATAAAGAAAACCGACATAAATTACAAAAATAAAGTGACCATCGCTATGCTACTATGGAGCAGAACATAAATGTCAACAGCTCAGGTCATAATAGAGTTAGCCAATAAAGAGGTAGGAAATACAGTTAAAAAGAATTAAAGTTGGGGTTTTGTACCTAACTCTTGCAGTAGACCGTTTTATTAGGGGAGACCTCGTAAATACCCGAAAACTCCTTGCACTAAAAAGAAACCTCCATGATAAAAAGAGTAAATGCGGTGACACGGAGTCAAGAAAAAAATGAAAGGGAGGCTGTGCCCCCCATAATGAAAATGATGATCAGAATATACAAAACTCATTTCAGTTTAACGACGAGAGCTATCATAAAAATACAAAAAACCAAGAAAACCTAAAAGCAAAAGAATGGGCGGATAAAAAGGAATATAACCAAAAACAAGAGAAAATTATCCGACCGTAAGAAAAAGAACGAGAAAAAAGACCGAAGAGGAAACTAACTGAAACACTCGGAATAACTTCCGAAAAATTCGCAAGAACTACAAACAAACGATAAAGAATGCAGAAAAAATAAAACTAGCACTAACGAATCCAAAAAAATCCACGATCCTAGTTTTTCCAATAATGGAAATCTACTTTACAAAATAATGGAGTACTGGAACTGAAACATGCAAAAAAAAAACTAACAACTTTTGGTAACCGACGTTGAATTAAGGAAAGCGGTAATAAAGTTGGCTCATTCCAGCCCAACGGAGGGGGGGGACACATGGGATCCAAAGAACAAGAGACTAGTCTTGCAGCGTTTTTTGGTGGAAATGGTTATAAAAGATATTATCAACTTTGTAAAAGATGCAAAGATTGTCAATTACGTTGCATACAAAAAAACAAATGAAAAAGTTCCAATGAAAAAAAATACCCATTTTCGGCAAACCATTTGAGAGAATTTTTTTCAATGGAACATTTTAGGTCCCACTTCCAAAATCTAGCACGGGGGAAACAGATTCATTTAGTTATTAATGATCTGGCTACGGATGTACCCAGAAAGCTATCCCAATGCGAACAGTAAAATCACCAAAAAAATCGCAGAAGAATTAGCGAAAATATTTCTCGCGCCACGGAATCCCGAAGGAAATTTTAACAGATAATGGAACCAATTTTTATATCGACATACATCCGAAAATTATACGAAATTCTCGGTATTAACAGAAAAAACTACTCCATTTTTCCATCCTCAAACAATAGGAGTGACAGAAAGATTTTAACGGAACCCTAATTAGTAAAATGTTGACGGACGTTTTGTAAGAGACGATGTAAAACCAATGGGACAAAATGCTTCTTTATGTCCTTTTTGCATATAGAGAAACTCCACACCAAGCTACAGGGGTTCTTCGCCATTTGGAACTTACTATATGGGACAAAACCCAAGGGGTGGTGTTAGACATTTTAAAAGAATCGTGGGGAGAAGTGAGGAGAAAAATGAAGAAACCAGTGCTATACACCCACTTGCTATCACTCGAGAAAAACTGCATAAATACCATGAAATTGCAAAACAAGCACAGGGGAAATATGCAGACAAACGCGAAAACATTGGTACGATAAATCCGCCCGAATGCGCGAATTCAAGGAAGGGGAGGAAGTCCTCATTTTATTACCGGACGGAAATAAATAAATTGGAAGTGAGATGGAAAGGACTGTTTAAGGTAAAAAGAAAAATGAATGATGTAAAATTATATGATAGACTTAGATGGAGCAAGAAAAAAGGAAGAAGTTTACCATCGGTGAATTTACTGAGGAAATTTAAACAAGGAATGAAAAAAAGAAAACCTCAAGGGATCTGCAACAGCGCCTTGTCTCATGATTTCGACTCAGGAACATGACGAGGAAAGTGCCCCTTTAGGTACAATAGCCCCCGCAGAAACACATATATAAACGCACATTGAAAAGGGTTTCAGTAGCAAACATATCTGGAGCCAGGCTTAGAAATCCCAATTAAATAAGTTATTTACGGAATTTGCAGACGTAATTAACAGACCGAATCGAAAAAACAGAAAATGTAGTACAATAGGATACTATTCAGAAACCAATACTATTCGACAGAAGAAACCAATAAACAATACCCATACCGAATTACTTGAGGAAGCAAAAAAAGAAAATAAATTGAAAAAAGAAATTAACCCGCATGCTCGATTAGGGATGGATAGAACCATCAATTTCAGAATTTTTCCAGCACCAGTCCCCGTAATTAGAACCCCGAAGAAAGAAATAGCTCCATTAGATTTTTGCGTAGACTACAGAAAACTGAATAATATTTCTGAATCAGACGCGTACCCAATACCCAAGGGATGGATGAAATTCTAGAGTCAGTTGGCTCCGCAAAATTTTTATATCAATTTTTAGACTTGAGAAGGGGAAATTGACAAGTAAAAAATGGACCCAGATGATTCAGCCAAAACTGCCTTTATTACTCCATTGGTTGTACAATTTAGGTACATGCCATTCGGACTAAAAGGGCACAACCCACCAGGCAACATTCCAAAGGCTAGTAGATTATATTTTAAATTCCGTACCGTATGCAAGAGCCTACTTGGATGATATTACTAGTATTTTTCAAACTCGTTCACATGAACACTCTAATCCATATTGGAACAAGTAGTTAACCAGTGAGAGGAGCAGGAATAACTGTTTGAAATGTAGAAAAATGTAAACTAGTTACAGACACAGACACAGAATACCTGAGACACAAAATAGGAAACAGTATAATAGCCCCATTAAGAGAAAAAACAGAAAAAAATTAGAAACGCCAGCAGTTTTTCCGACCACAAAGAAAAAAGTTTTCGGTCGTTTTGGGGTTGGAAGAAATTATCAAAAATTCATTCCAAAAATTTACAAATGATTGCTATACTTTGACGGAGTTACAAGGAAAGGGGGCCGTAGGACCCCCGTTAAGTGGGTCAAAAATTGAATAAAAGCATTTGATACCTGAAAGATGCTCTTTGTGGCAAAAAAATGCTGAGAAATCCATGATTTTCCTTAGACCATTTGTGCTACAAACAAAACAACAGTTCAGATTACGGATTAGGGGCAGTTCTTATCCCCAAAATTTTGAAGAGGGGGAACATCCCATCGCATTTATATCCAGAAAATATCGAAAGCAGAATGAATTATAGCACAATTGAAAAAGAATGCCTCGCGATAATTTATGCGGTCAAAAAAACTGGGACTATATGTTATATGGACGAAAAAATTTACAATAGCGACAGACCCCACAACCCATGAAATGGCTAAATATAATGAAGCCAGATAACCGACAATTAGCACGGTGGGCCCCCCTGTGGTGCACCCTAAAGAATTCAAACTTCGAAATGTAAAGTCAAGACCAGGGACAGATAAAACGCCAAACGCTGACGGCATGTCCCGATTCGAATAGAAAGAGATATAATAAACACCAGAGGGAGGGCAGGGGGGAATAAAATTGTCGGATGGGCTGTGGCCTGAAAACAATCAGACAATAAGGGGGAAAAAGAGGTCAAAGACCCATGGGGAATAAAAGAAGATAATTACAAAAGAGAGATGAAATGACCTAGAACGGATTGGGGAAAGTTGAGGAGATATTGAATGTCAAGTTCGGATTAGAAAAATTGGAAATGAATCTGAAAAATGTATTATAAATTCAAAAGATATGTCGATCCTCTATGAGGGGGAAGAATCCCTTGGGGAAAGACCCCTGCGGAAAGTCGCGAAAGGTAGCCATTGTTCCTGCAATGCACAACTGGCGGACAAGTTGTGATCCCTTTACCGAGATTTTGCCTTTCTGATCTGGAAGTCCTTGGGGATACTCTCTCCCAGTCACTTCATACTTTACCCAAACCTTTGTCTTTAGTAACCCTATTCATAGCTGTTATTCTTTCAAGGGAGTCCGACAAGTATTTTCGGCAAAATTGTATCAGTGGGAGGTGTATTCAAATTTCATTTTTTAAATAGCATCAACGGCATATTCTTCAGTTTATTATCCCAGGGGAAGGGAAACCTAGAAAAAAGTGATTCATGTTCGCTTCAGGATTTTTACTCATTTTCCTGAACCCCTTATCGGTTTTCAAAGGCCTTTGCATTTTCGGCTTAAATTTATTTGAAAATTATGCCAAGGGCAAGCAATTACCCAATCAGCCCAGCCCATTCCCAATCCAAAACAGCCAATTTATCCACCCAACCAGCCGCCCCCCACCCCAACAACCCACAACAACCCCAAATTCAATTCAACCAATTAATCCCACACCAAGCAACACCCCCCACAATTCCACCAACCAATTCACAATCAATCACACCACCCACAACAACACCCAATCAATCCACCAGATGGCCAATCTACAACACCACCCCCACAACCCAATCCCCACAATTAAAAGGCACAATTCCCAAATCCAACCACCACCCCACACCACACATGCAAGCCATCAAAATTTGGGTTTTTCACGATTAAAAAGGCTAGGCAGCCATTTTTCACATGTGGCCATCAAAGTTGATTCTCTCACTCCTCTTCAAATTTAAATTCATAAGAGCACAGAAAATTTTTGTTTTTGATTGTGCTGTGCATAATGAAGTCGTACGAGTCCCGAAGACGACATCCTGCAATTAATTCCAACGGAGGAGGAAAGAGAGGTGGCTGGAAAGATGAGTAAAAACTTCATAGTTCCCCCATTACTACTCGGCAAGGCAGACACCCCTCGCACGGCAGGAGCTCTCAGGAAGAAATGGAACCTGGAAGACCAGAGGAAGATAAAAGGAAATTTAGTGTTTATTTTAATATTGTGTTTGAATTTCCAGCACAATACAACGAAGGATGTGGGCCATTTATCTTAACCGGGGAGGTGTGAAAACCCTTGGTCCCCCCAGTGTTTTGTCAGATAAATGTCCATCCCAGATTCATTTGTTTGAGTCTCCTTCATATATTTCCTTTCTTTAAGTAATAAATGTTAATTTCCTATTATTTTTTGACACCATTTTTGGGTCCTCTTTAATGCGTACGTGTTTTTAATTGACCACGAGGGAAAAAGGTGCACAGTGTTAGGGAGATTAGCCAGTATATTAGGAGTCCTGGGAGGATCGGCTGGAAAAGATTCATTTAACCACCCCTAGTAACCCCCACCACGTGCTGCGGTTCTAGGGCTGGCAGAATTTATCACCTTTTTGAGTTTCAGTCAGTTTTTTATACAGCGTGAGTGCTAATACAGTAAGAATAATTTTCTATGCACTATTTTTACTTTTCAGCTTAGACCGAGACTGGAAGGGTTAATTAGAAAATCTATATCGGTAAACTTTGGCTTCAAAATGTGTGGCCATAGACCACCCGATCACGTTAGTATTAAAGGAAAACGTGGAGTAACCGCAGAAAGAAATCCAATAATTTGGGCCCCAAGAGGGATCATCCCCCCTCTAGTAAGTGGCATAGCAATTCTTTGCGCCATTTTCGCCCTTTAAAAGTGGTGACCCCGCACACTAATACTCCAATAGATAGGATAGAAATTAAAAACCATTTCGAAACATTTTTTTCAGTGTCAACAGTTTTATAATCGAGAGAAATCATTGTAAAAATTTTACTGCAAAAATTATTGTAGATCAGATGGGGGGCGCAACGCGTGTAGCGTTTTGCCTATAGTAAAAGGCCTATGCAGCTCCAATGTTTTATTATTATTTTATTTTTTCCCAGAGCCACTTTCATATGGTAGGGGTCGTCGTAGATGAAACTTCAAAGGGGGCTCATTCCATGGAAATTGAAAGAGTTTTTTCTAGTTGCCCTTTTAATAGTTTGAAAATGAATGGAGGGCAACTAGCCCCCCCCCCACACGACCCATCATCCCCCAAACACATCAAATAAAATTTTGAGGTAACCATTTTGTTCAGCGTAGTTTGATTTCCAGATAGAAAAATATATTTTTTAGGAGGAACACTCCTCCACAACCACCCAGGCAAAAGGGTTTTTAAGTTATGCCCTGAGGGGGCATATATGGTTTTTATAGAAGGTGTTGTCGTAGAGAAACTTCAAAACAGGCCTCATTCAATGGAAAATAAAGGGCTAGTGCCCTTTTTAATAGTCGAAATTGGGATTAGAGTGCAATTTGCCCCCCCCCCACGCCCATGATCTTCCCCAAATACACACTACCAATCAAAATTTTTGAGACAGCATTTTTCCTCAGCTAGTAGTTGATTTCCAGATAAAAAAATATGTTTTTGAGGATGACACTCCCCCACAACCTTCAGGGCAAGGCGTTTTAAGTTATGCCTGGGGCATATAAGGTTTTTATAGAAGGCACTGCCGTAGAAAATTCAAAAAAGCGCTCATTAAATTGGAAATTCAAAGGGATAGTGCCCTTCTTTAATAGCTGAAAGTGATTGGAGGGCAACTAGCAACCCCCCCCCCTACTCCCATTAATTCCCCCAAAAACACATCCAATCAAAATTTTTGAGATAGCCAATTTTGTTCAGACCCTTAGTTGATTTTTCAGAAGAAGAAAATATGTTTTTTTGAGGAGGACAATCCTCCACATACCTCAGGGCAAGGGTTTTTTAATTTATGCCCGGGGAGCATATAAGGTTTTTTTTTTTATTAGAAGGCGTTTGCCGTAGGAAAACTTCAAAAAAAGGCTCATGGATTAGAAATTCATAGGGCTAGTGCCCTTTGAAGAGTCGAAAGTGATTAGAGGGCAAACTAAGCCTCCCCTCTACTGTCATAATTCCCCAAAAGCATCCAATCAAATTTTTGAGATAGCCATTTCGTTTCAGCTAGTGGATTTCCAAATAGAAAATATAGATTTTCTGAGGAGAAACACTCCCCCCAAAACCCTCAGGACAAGGGTTTAGGGCCAGGGGAGTTTTTTTTATGCCCCCCCTCGGTTTTCCACTCCCCGTGTTCGGCCCCTCCCTCACACTGCGGCATATCAAGGTTCGCCGTTTATACCGCCTTCTCCTCTCCCCACCCCGTTGCGTCGTTTGTCGTTGTCGTAAAAACTCCAAAAAGGCTAATTCGGCTATAAATTCATAGGGCTAGTGCCCCCGTTTTTAATAGTTCGAAAGTGATTGAAAGGCAACTAGGCCCCCCACCCCTACGCCCTTCATTCCCCCTAACAACATCCAATCAAAATGTATTGGGATAGCCATTTTTGTTCAGCGTACTTTTGATCTTTGGGGTTAGAAAATGTGTTGTTTTGAGGGAATATCAGGCTCTACTTATAGAAAGCGGTGTCATGTAAAAACTAATTCAAAAAAGAAGCAAAAGATAAAAGTTCATTAAAAAAACTTCAACAATCACGTTCAATTCAGAGGTCTAGTGCCTTTTTTTTAATAGTAGAAAGTGATTTGAGGGCAACTGACCCCCCTCTCAAAACCCACCGTTTCCCCAAACACAATCCAATCAAAATTTTGAGGACTGCCATTTATTAAACGTGTTTTAAGGTATGGGAAATTAGTTCTTTGAGGAGACAATACCCCCACAGCCCTCAGGGCAAGGGTATGTAATTTAAGGGGGGGATTCTCCGAATCCTTCTATTATTTTTTATGGAAGGGATACTCGTATAAACTTTGGAGAGGGCTCATCTAATGGAAATTGAAAGTTCTTTGTTCATTTTTTAAGAGTCATAAGGAGATTGGAGGGCAAATAGCCCCCCCCTTCCCCCCTCCACGCCCGAAATGCATATCAGATACAAATTTTTGTTTAAAAAATAGTTGAAAAGGTTAAGTAACAAAACTCTGGGCGTCGACAAAACCACCCAGTAGCCCGAGGGCAGGAAGGAATTCTCTCGTATAAAACTTCAGAGAAAGCTCATTGATGGAAATTGGAAGTTTCTAGTCCAGATTACGATTCAAAATCGATCGAAGGGCAAAAATACCCCCCCCCCCCCATGCCCTTCCTTCCCCGCCCCTCTTTTACCCGTTGGAACTAACTCTGTTTATACCTGAATGCCCAATGAGAGTTAGAATGTTATAGGTATTAACAAACACCTATTAGGCATCCTGGCTCTCCTCCCTACCAAGGAAGGAAACAGACGAGGTAAGGCAGTGGCAGATATCCAGGGGAGGGGCGAAGGGGTGCCCCCCTTCACGTAGTCCCTAAAGTAGTGTAATTCCCACTTAATTAATGCAAGATTGCGTTTAATTAAACTTGCTCCTAACGAAAGTTTATCGGATAAACCCTATTTTGTCCCCCACCTCCAAAAAAATCCTGGAATCCGCCCCTGGTGTAAGGGCACTATAAACTTGTCAATTTGTAATTCAATGAACCCTGTTTTCAAAAGTTTATGCGAACCACCTCTTCCTACAAAAAGTGCCTGGAAAAATAATATAGTGTCCAATTCATTAAACCCTTATGGCTCTTTTACTTTAGGTAAGCTATAGGATTTGCTTCTGGACCTAAAAAGTTTTGAGTCGAAATTTCAGCTTCCATTTTTTATTGAATATCTCAAACTTTGGTCCTGATCGGGAAATTATTTTTGGGGAGCATAATCCAACGGCTGGGCAATTTCTACGGGTGGAAATTTAACGCGGTATGAATTGTCAGCAGGAAAAGAAATGTTCTTTGAGGTGGGATGAATTTTCCAGGGATGGGTTTCCCAATGTTCATTATAGTCAGGGGGGGGGGCGACTAAACCCATTCGATTAAATATTCTAAATTTTACATCCTGAAAGTAAGCGGGAATAAAAGCTCAAGGGAAAGGGTCAGAGATAGCCATTCAGGTTCCTTAGACGATTTTTGTTCGTGTCTTTTGAAAAATACATTTTTAAAAGAAAGATTAAATTTCATTTGTTTTACTTTCTCTGTGACTTGCTCAATTATGCATGTGAGGGGGGAGACTTCCCCCGACCACACTGTCTCCGTAAGGTTTCAGTTTTTTATCTCAATCTTTTAAAAATGAACGCGCAATGCGATAAAAGTATAACTAAAAATAACGATTTATAGAGTAATATATGCAACATAACACAGACAATTAATCAAAATTGCATATTATGAGTTGAGGCTCGCCAAAATGATGGGCCAGGGGGCTAAACCTTTCCACAATCTATCAAATCAATCCTGCAATAAACTGAAAATATAAAGTAATTTTTGACTTATGAAGCCGAAAATCTATTATAAAATAATATATCTGCGGACCATTTGATACTAATTCCAGAAAATATGACTTTAGTCAAAACCTATTCATACTGAGTCTCAAGTAATGAATGAATATGATAAAATACCTTTGACAACTGCTACTTTACAACATTTATTTGGATAAAGTCAGACGTCTTTTTTGCAAACAAGTTGGGCAAATACAAACTAGCGGATATTGAAAAAAAAAACGAATTTCTAATGATTATTTTGGGTCAAAGGAAAAAGGTTTATCACAGGCCAGCAGAGTGCTGCCTAAGTAAAGAACGATGTGGGGCACAAATGGTTTTTTTCTTCTTCGTGCTGGCACTTCGTATCGAATGAAAAGGGCTCATCCGATTGGAAATTGAAGTGGCTAGTTCCCTTTTTAATAGTTCGAAAGTGATGGTGGCAACTAGGCCCCCCATGCCAATCCATTCCCCCAACATATCTAATCACAATTTCGAGATAGCCCATTTTGTTCAGCGTAGTTGATTTCAGATTAGAAAATGTTGTTTTTGCGGAGGATACTCCCCCACAACCCTCAGGGCAGGGTTTTTTGAGCTATGCCCAGAGGGGCATACAAGAACGATGTTGGCACATGTTACTATGTTAAGTATTATATTTTTCCCTTAGAGCAGGCAACTTCATATGGAAGGGGTCGTCATAGAAGCTTCAAAAGGGCTCATTTAATGGAAAATTGAGAGTTATAGTTCCCTTTTTTGATAGTCGAAAGTGATTGGAGGGCAACTAGCCCCTCCACGCCCATCATTCCCCAAACACATCCAATAAACTATTTGAGAAAGCTATTTTGTTCAGCGTAGTTGCTTTCCAGAAGAAAAATATGTTTTGGGGAGGAGGAAACTCCCCCCCCAAAACCCTCATAGTAAGTGTTTTTAAAGTTATCGCCCTGGGGGCATACAGTGTTTTTTTATAGAAGACGTTATCGAGATAGAGACTTCAAAACCGACTCCATTCGATTTGAATTTTGAAGGGCTAGTTTTTATAGTCGAAAGTGATTTTTAGAGAAACTGTCCCCCCCCCCAGGTCCCCCTCCATTCCATCCCCAACACATCCAAGTCAAGATTTTTGAGATAGCCATTTTGTTAAGCGTCAATATTGATTTCCAGATAGGAAATATGTTTTTTTTTTTTGAGGAGGACACTCCCCCAAAAACCCTGCCCAGAGCAAGGTTTTAAGTTATGCCCCTGGAGGCATATACGGTTTTTATGGAAGGCGTGTCGTAGAAACTGCAAAACAGGCTCTTCGATTGGAAATTTAAAAGGGCTAGTACCCTATTTAATAGTCGAAAGTTGAGTGAAGGACAAACTAGCCATCCTCCCCACGCAGCCATAATTACCCTGAAAAAAATCCAATCAACATTTTGAGATAGTATTATTTTGTTCGGCTTAGTTGATTTCCAGATGGAAAAATATGTTTTGAGGAGAAAACAATCCCCAAGAACCCTCAGGGCAAGGGTTTTCAAGCTATGCCCTGGGGGCCATATAAGTTTTTTTATAGAAGGCCCGTTATTGTAGAAATTCAAAACAGGCCTCACCTTTCGATTGGAAAATTTCAAAGGGTTAGTGCCTATTCAATAGTCGAAAAGTGATTGGAGGGCAACTATCCCCCCCCCCCACGCCCGCCCCATCACATCCCCCAAACACATTCAATAACAATTTTGAGATAACAATTTGTTCAGCGTAGTGAATTTTCCTGTGGAAAATATTGTTTTGAGGAGACACTCCCCACGACGACTCTCGGCGCAAATGAGTTTTTTTAAGTTATGCCCTGGGTGGTACATAAGTTTTTTATAGAAGGAGTTGTCTCGTTAGAAACTTCAAAAAAGATTCATTCGATTGAAACTTCAAAGGGCTATAGCTTTTTTTAATAGACTAGAGTAATTGGAAGGGGGCTAGCCCCCTCACCCCACGCATCTCATTGCTCCAAACACATCCCATTAAAATATTTTGAGATGAGCCATTTTTGTTTCAGTGTATTGATTTTCCAGATAGAAAAATACATGTTTTTGAGGAGGATAATCCCCCACAGCCCTCGCGGCAAGGGTTTTTTCTAAGTTATGCCCTGAGGGTATACAAGAACCAGGTTTACACAATGTACTATGTATTATTTTTTTCCTTTAGAGGCAGGACACTTCATAACGGAAGGGTTTTCGTCAGTAAGTGATTTTTCAGATAGAAAATATGTTTTTGAGGAGGACACTCCCCACAACCCTCAGGGTAAAGGGTTTTAAGTTATGCCCCTGGGGGCAAATAAGGCATTTTTATAGATGGTGTTGTTGCAGAAACTTTAAAACAGGCCATTTCATTTGGAATTTTGAAGGGCCCTTACCCTTTTTGTTTTTTTTTAGTAGTCGAAAGTGATTTGGTGGGCAACTAGCCTCCCCCCCATGCTTCATCATTCCCCCAACAAATCACCAAAAACACAGAAAATACTTTTTCCAGGAGGACACTCCCCACAGCCTCTCAGGCAAGTGTTTTAAATTATGCCCTAGGGGGCATACGAGGTTTTATAGAAGGCTTTGTCACCGGAGAAACTGAAAAAAGGCTCATTGATTGGAAATTCAAACGGGCTAGTGGTCCCCCCCTCGTTAATTGTGGAAAGTGATTGGAGGGCAACTAACCCCCCTCCACGCCAATCAATCCCCCTAAACACATCCAATAAAATATTTTGAGATAGCCATTTTGTTCAGCGTAGTTGATTTTCAGATATAAAATATGTTGTTTTGAGAAGGAACACTCACCCCACGACCCTTTTAGGACAAGAAGGGTATTAAGTTATGCCCAAGAGGGCATGTAAGACTGATGTTGGGACAATGTACTCTGTTTATTTTTTAATCCTTTAGAGCAAGGCACTTCATATGAAAGTGGGTCATAAAAGTAAAACTTCAAAAGGGACTCATGCGATTGGAAGCTGACAGTTATAATGCCCTTTTTTTGATACGTTGACAGTGATGTGGAGGCAACTAGCCCCCCCCCAAGCCCGTCATTCCCCCGAAACACATCCAATCAAAAATTTTCAGATAGCCATTTTGTTTATTCAGCGTATTTGATTTCCAGATAAAAAATGTGTTTTTTTGAGGAGGACAATCCCCCTTTAACCTCATGGCAAGGTGTTTTGAGTTATGCCCTTAGGGCCATATAAGAACGATATTGACACAAATATTACTATGGTATTATTTTTTTTTCCCTTTAGAGCAGGCACTTCGTTAGGTAGGGGTCGTCAAAGAAAGTTCAAAAGGGGTTCATTCCATTTTGAAATTGAGAGTTTATAGTTCCCCGTATTGACAGTTGAAAGTGATTGGAGGGCAACTAGACCCCCCACACGCCCCATCATTCCCCTAAACACATCCAATCAACATTTAGAGGATATCCATTTTTGTTCAACGTAGGTTGAATTTCCAAAGGGGAAAATATATTTTTGAGGAGGACACTCCCAACAAACATCAGGCCAAGGGTTTTAAGTTAAATGGCCCCCTGAGGGCATATAAGAAAACGATGTTGGTTACAATGTACTATGTATTATTTTTTTTCCTTTCGAGCAGGGCACTTCATATGGAAGGGATCGTCATAGAAAATTCACAAGCGCGCTCATTCAATTGGAAAATTGAGAGTATAGTTCCCCTTTTCGTAGTCGAAAGTAATGGAGGGTATTAGCCCCCCCCCCCACTCCCATAATTCCCCCAAACACGTCCAATAAAAATTTTTAAAGATAGCCATTTTGTTTCAGCTTGTAGTTGCTTTTCCAGATAAGAAAATATTTTGTTTTTGAGGAGGAAATCCCCCACAACCTTCAGGGGTAGAGTTTTAATTTATGCCCAGGGGGCATAACAGGGTTTTAATAGAAGTACGTTGTCGTAGAAACTTCAAAACAGGCTCATTCGATTGGAATTTTTAAAGTGCTAGTTTTTTTATAGTCGAAAGTGGATTGCGAGAGCAATCACTAGTTGCCCCCCCCCCCCCCTCACGCCCACTCCCACTCCCCCGAAACACATCCAATCAAAATGTTTGAGGTAGCTATTTTGTTCAGCGTTTTTCGTAGTTGATTTTCCAGATGGAAAATAATTTTTTGAGGAGAACACCTCCCCCAAACCTCAGGTAAGTTTTTTGTTTCTTTTTTTTCAAGTTTTATGCCCTGGGGGGCATAAGAGGAATTATAGAAGGTGTCTGTGGTAGAAACTTAAAAAACAGGCTCATTCGATTGGAATTTTGAAGGGCTAGTACCCTTTTTTAATAGTCAAAGTGATTTGGGAGAGAAACTTAACCTCCCCCCACGCCCGATCAGTCCCCAAAACACATCCAATAAAAATTTTAAGATAACCAATTTGTTACAGCGTAATGAATTTCACAAATGGAAAATATTTTTTTGGGGAGAAAGAATCCCGAACGACCCTCGGGGCAAGGGTTTTTTAAGTTTTTATGCCCTGAGGGCACATAAAGAACGATGTTTTGCACACATGTTACTATGCATTATTTTTTTTTTTCCTTTAGAGCAGGGCATATTCATATGGAAGGGTTCGTCATAGAAAATTTTCAAAAGGGGCACATTCATAGGAAATAGAGAGTTTTTATACTTCCCTTTTGATAGTTCCAAAATGATTGGAGGGCAAAAAACTAGTCCCCCTCTGCTAAGCCATTATTCCCCCAAACACAATCCATATAAAAATCTTGAGATAGCCATTTTTTTGTTCGCGTAGTTTATTCCAGATAGAAAATATGTTTTTTGAGGAGGACACTCCCCAACAACCCTCAGGTAAGGGTTTTTAAGTTATGGCCTCGAGAGCATATAAGGTTTTGTCGTAGAAACTTCAAAAAAGAAATCATCGATTGGAACTTTGAAGGGCTATTACAGGTTCCTTTTAATAGTCGAAAAAAGCACTGGAAGGCAGCCTATCATTCTCCTAAACACATCCCCAAAAGCATAGAAAATGTTTTTTTCAGGAGGACACCCCCCACACCCCTCAAGGCAAGGGTTTTTAAATTATGCCTGGGGGGCATAGGGGTCTTATAGAAGTGTGTTGTCGTAGAAACTTCAAAACAGGCTATTCGAATGGAATTTTGAAGGGCTAGTACCCCTTCTTCATAGTCGAAAAGTGATTGGAAGGTAACTAGCCCCCCCCCCACGACCATCATTCCCCCAAACACATCCCGAAAACATAGAAAATACTTTTTTTTTTCAGGAGGACACTCCCCACAACCCTAGGGGCAAGGGTTTTGAGTTTATGCCCTGAGGCATTATAAGAACAATGTGTTAGGAGCACGGCACTTTATATGGAAGGGGTTTTCGAAGAAACTTCAAAAATGGGCTCATTCAATTTGGAAATTGAGAGTTATAGTTTTTCCCCTCTTTGATAGTCAAAAGTGATTGGAGGGCAACTAGTCTATCTCCACGCCCATCATTCCCCCAAAAACATCCAATCAACCCTTTTCAGATAGCCATTTTGTTCAGCGTAATTGTTTTCAGATAGAAAATAGTGTTTGTTTTTGAGGAGGCCACAACCCCACAACCCTCGGGGTAAGGGGGTTTTAAGTTATACCCTAGGGAAATATAAGGTTCTTCTTTTGCGTTGTCGTAAAAACTTCCAAGCAGGCTCATTTGTATTAGTAATTCTTTCGAAGGGCTAGTACCCTTTGCAATAGTTAAAAGTGATTAGAGGGCAAATAGCCCCCCCACTCCCATCATTTCCCCAAACACATCCAATCAAAATTTTTGAGGTAGCCCTTTTTTTGTTCAGCGTAGTTGATTTCCAGATAGAAAATATGTTTTTTGATGAGGACACTCCCCCACAATCCTTAGGGTAAGAGTCTCTTTAAGTTATGCCCGGGGGCATATAAGGTTTTTATAAAAGGCGTTGTCGTAGAAGCTTCAAAAAAGGCTCATTTGATTGAAATTCAAAGGGATAGTGCCCTTTTTAATAGTTCGAAAGTTTTTTTTTTTTGATTGGAGGAGCAACAAGCTCCCCCGCGCCAAGGAAAATTTGTTTTTTGGGGGGACACTCACTCCCCCTCAACCCGCTCAGGCCAGGGTTTTAGTTGTGTGGCTCCATGGGGCACATAAGGCTCTTATAGATAGGCGTTGTCGTAAAAAACTTCAAAAAAAGGTCTCATTCGATGGTAATTTAAAGGGTTAGTTGACCCTCATTATAATAGTCACGAAAGCAATTGGAGGGCAACGTAGCCCTTTCCCCCAAGCCCATCATTTTCCCCCAAAACATATAAATATATTTTTCAGGAGACTCCCCACAGCCCTCAGGGCAAGGGTTTAAGCCCTGTGCCCTGGGGGCATACGAGGTTTTTTATAGAAGGCGTTGTCGTAGGAAACTTAAAAAGGCTCAATCGATTGGAAACTCAAAGGGCTAGTGCCCTCTTTAATAGTCGAAAGTGATGGGGAGGGCAATTAGCCCCCCCACCCACGCTATCATTTCCCAAACCAATCATCAATCAAAATTTGAGATAACCATTTTGTTCAGCGTAGCAGATTTCTGGATCTAAAAATATGTTTTTGAGGAGGAAAATCCTCACAACCCTCAGGGCAAGGGTTTTATGTTTATACTGGGGGCATATCAAGGTTTCTATAGAAGGTGTTGCTGTAGAAAACTTCAAAAAGGTTCCATTCGATTGGCAAATTCAAAGGGCTAGTGCCCTTTTTGATAGTTGAAAGTGATTGGAGGGCAAATACCCCCCCCCCCCTCCTTCCCCTCCATAACAATCATTTCCTTAAACCCATCCAATCAAAATTTTTAGATAGCCATTTGTTCAGCCGTAGTTGATTTCCTGATAGAAAATATGCTTTTTCAGGAGGCTACTCCCCCGAAGCCCTCAGGGAAAGTGTTTTAAGTTATGGCCTGGGGGCTTAGAAAGTTTTTAAAGGAGGGCATTGGCGTAGAAACAATCAAAAAAATCATTCATTCGATTGGAAATTCAAATGGCCATTGCCCTTTTTAATAGTTGAAAGTGGAGGGCACAACTAGTCCCCACCCCAACGCCATCATTCCCCTAAACACATCAATAAAATTTTGAGATAGACATTTTGTTCAACGTTGTTGATTTTCCAGATAGAAAATATATTTTCGATGAGGACACTTCCCCAGAACCCTCCAGTGGCAAGGATTTTTAAGTTATGCCCTGAGGGCATGTAAGGTCTTTTATTGAAACATTTGTCGCAAAAAACTTTAAAAAGGGCTAATTCGATTTGAATTTCAAAGGATTAGTACCCTTTTTAATAGTCAATAAAGTGATTGAAAGGCAACTAACCCGCCCTCTCACGACCACCTTTCCCCAAAAACACATCCAATCAATATTTTCAAATAGCATTTGGATTCAAACGTTAGTTGAAAGTTTTCGAAATTAGGTGTTTAACGGATTCACAACTCCACTCACCACAGAGACCTTAGGGCAAAACGGTTATAATTTTAGGCCACTGCGCATAAACTATGTATGCCCAGCCCTGCTTTTATTTATTGCCCCCACCATCTTTAATAGTCGGTAAGTGTGATTGGACGGGCGAAATATGCCTCCCCCCCCACCAAAACGCCCAACATATTCCCAAAAAACACAGCCAAGAAAAATTTTGAGTATAAACCATTTTTTCAGTGTCTTGAATTTCTCATAACATCAACATGGTGTCTATGAAGGAGTGGGACACTCCCCCCACGACTTCTTTGTGGCAAGAGTTTTAAGTTTATGCATCGCTTGGTGAGTCCCATATTGGTTTGTTATAGAAGCTGGTTGTCGTAGAAACTTGCAATAAAAAGGTTTATCATTTGATTGGGAAATCAATTCAAGCGTCTAGGTGCTCGTTCCATTTATGTACTATTCCTATAAGGTAAATTTGAAGGGTCAGCTCAGCCCTCTCACCCCACCAAGCATATCACTCCTCCACAACGCATCCAATCAAATATTTTTGAGATAGCCATTTTGTTCGTAGCGGTACTGTCTTGTTTTCCAGATAGAAAAATATGCTTTTTATTTTGAGGAGGACAATCCCCCACACCCCCATAGCCCTCGCTGGCAAGGAGTTTTAAAGTTATGCCTTTTTGAGGCATATCAAGATGCACATGCGGTTTTACTACAATGTATCTATTTTATTATTTTTTTGTTCTGTTGCCTTTATTATGCAGGGCAAACTTCACTACGCGTGTCAGGGTTCGTCAGGAAGCTGATTTACCAGCTAGAAATTATGTTTTTGAGGAGGACGCTCCCCTATCAATGCCTCAGAGTTTTGATGGTGAGGGGGACACATTTGTCCCACTCCCCCACGAATCCTCGAGAGAACGGAGTTTTTAATACTTTATGCCTTGGGTGGTACAATCAACGTTCTTATCTAATAGAAGGAGAGTGTTTTGGCAGAAAACCAGGCTCATTTTCGATTGGGAATTTTGATAGGGACTAGTGCCCTTTTCTAATGGTTCGATAAGTGCATATTAGAGTGTGCATACTGCCTCCCACGCCCACATCATCCCCCCAACACAACATTCATAATTGATACATGGTTCTGAGATAGACATTTTGTTCAGCCGGTAATTGATTTTCGGCGAGGTAAAGAAAATATGTTATTTGCGGACCCCTGACACTCCCACCAGAGCCCTCAGGGCAAGGCTTTATTATAGTTATGCCCCTGATGCGAATCGATATAGTTTCGTGTTTGATATCTTTGAAATACATTTGTCTTTAAAAACCTTGAAAAAAGGTGCTATATTCGAATTGATAAATTCACAAAGTGGATAGTACCCATTTTTTTAACTAGTCAAAAGTGATTTGAGGGAACACACTAACCCCTCTTTCCAACGCCCATATTCCTTTTCCCCAAACAATCCAATCATAACTTTTTTTACACAATAACCACTTTTTTGTCATTTCAACTTAGTTGAGAACCTTTTTCGAAATTAGGTCTCTTAAGGATGTAACAAACACCCTCTCGCCCCAGAGCCCTTTTAGCCAAGGCGTATCATAATTATTTCCATCTGGGGCATTAATATTATAGCCCCAGCCCTCTTTATTCAATTGCCCCCGTTTCTCCTTTCTACTACAATAGCTATGTCGAAAATTGATTGAAGGGCGAATAGGCCCCTCGCCACACACAAGCCCATCATCTCCCCAAACGCCTCCAATAAAAACTTTGAGATAACTATTCTCTTTCAGCGTAGTGAATTTCCTGATGCAAAAAATATGTCTTTTGAGGAGGGATGCTCCCCACGACTCTCAGGACAAGAGTTTTTAAGTTATGAACTTGGTGGTACACAAGGTTTATAGAAGGCGTTGTCGTAGAACTTAAAAAAAAGGTTCATTTGATTAGAAATCAAAGGGCTAGTGCTTATTTTAATGTCTATAAGTACATTGGAGGGCAACTAGCCCCCTCCTCGCCAAGCATATCATTCCTCCAAACACATCCAATAAAATATTTTGAGATAGCCATTTTGTTCATCGTAGTTGTTTTCCAGATAGAAAATATGTTTTTTGAGGAGGACAATCCCCCACAGCCATCGACGGGCAAGGGTTTTAAGTGTTATGCCCTGAGTCGCATATAAGAGCAATGTTTACACAATGTACTCTTTATTAAATTTTTTTTCCATTAGAGCAGGGCACTTCATATGGAAGGTTCATCAGTAGTTGATTTCCAGATAGAAAATATCTAGTTTTGAAGAGGACACTTCCCCAAAAACCCTCCAGGGTAAGGGTTTTAAAGTTATGTCCTGGGGGGAAAATAAGGGGTTTTTACTAGAAGGCGTTGTTGCAGAAACTTCAAACCAGGATCATGTCGATTGGATTTTGAAGGGCTAGTGCCCTTTCTAATAGTCGAAAGTGATTAGAGGGCAACTAGCCTCCCCCTTGCCCAGCTAATTCCCCCAAAGACATCCCCACTAAAAACCAGAAAATACTTTTTCAGGAGGGACAACTCCCCACAGCAATCAGGGCAAGGGTTTTAGTTATGCCTGGGGGTATACGGAGGTTTTTTACAGAAGGCGTTTTTCGTATAGAAACTTAAAAACGCTCATTCGATTGGAAATTCAAAGGGTCAGTGCCCTCGTTTAATTGTCAAAAGGTATTGGAGGACCAACTACCCCCCCCCCCCCCCCCCCTAACGCCCATCATTCCCCCAAACATATCCAATAAAGAATTTTGGATAGCCATTTTGTTTCAGCGTGAGTTGATTTCCAGATAGAAAAATATGTTTTTGAGGAAGGACATCCTCCCCCACAACCCTTAGGGCAAGGGTATTCAGTTATGCCAGAGGGCATATAAGACTAATGTTGGCACAATGTATATGTAATTATTTTATCCTTTAGAGCAGGGCACTTCATGTGAAAACGGGGTGTCGCCATATGGAAACTTCAAAAAGGGGCCTCATTCCATGGGATATTGAGAGTTATAGTTTCCCGTATTGATAGTCGAAAATGATTTTGAAGGGCAACAAGCCCCCCACGCCCTTCATCTCCCATAACAAATCCAATTAAAATTTAGAGATATCCATTTTGTCAGCGTAGTTGATTTAAAAATAGAAAATATATTTTGAGGAGGACCACTCCCCAACACCCTCTAGCCAAGGGTTTTAAGTTATTCCCTGAGGGCTCATATCGTGCGTAGAAACTTCAACAACTCAGACTCATTCAATTCTTTGAATTTTTGAAAGGGCTAGGTAGGCCCTTTTTAATAGTCGAAAAAAGAACGATGTTGGGGTATAATGTAACTTTGTATTATTTTTTTCCTTTAGACCGGGGCACTTCATGTACGGGGGGGGGGGGAGGGGATAAAAAAGGGATGTCACAACAGAAAATTCAAAAGGGGCCTCATTCAATTGGAAATTGAGAGTTATAGTTTCCCTTTTTCGATAGTCAAAATGATTGCGGAGCAAACTATCCCCCCCCCACGATTCCCATCATTCACACCAAATACATCGCCCCAATACAATAAAAATTTTTTGAGATAGGCATTTGGTCAGCATAGCTTATTTTGCCAGATAGAAAATATGTTTTGAAGAGGAACACTATCCCACAACCCTCAAGGTACGGGTTTTAAGTTGTGCCCTGGGGGCATACAGGGTTTTTATAGGAAAGATGTTGTCGTTAGAAGAAACTTCAAAACAGGCTAATTTTGACTTTTAATTTCAAAGGGCTTAAGATTTTAATAGTCGAAAGTGGACTAGAAGGACAAACTGCCTCCCATGCCATCATTCCCCCAACCAACCCATAACATCAAATCGACATTTTTAGATAGCCATTTTGTTCAGTGTAGTTGATTTCCAGAGGTAGAAAATATGTTTTTAGGGGACCACTCCCCTAAAAACCTCAGAGAAAGGGTTTTAAGTTATGCCCTGGGGGCATATAAGGTTTTTATAGAAGGCGTTGTCGTAGTAGAAACTGCAAAACACAGCTCTTCGATTGAAAATCTTCAAAGGGCTAGTACCCTTTTTAATAGTCGAAAGTGATTAGAGGGCAACTAGCCCACCTCCTCACGCCCATCATTTTTCCCCCCAAACACATCCAATCAAAATTTCTAGATAGCTATTGTCGTTCAACGTAGTTTGATTTCCAGATGGGAAATATGTTTTTTTGAGGAGTACACTCCCCCACAACCTTCAGGGCAAGGGTTTTAAGTTACGCCCTGGGGGTTAAAGAGGATGTTTATAGAAGGAGCTGTCGTAGAAACTCAAATAAAGACACATTCGATTGGAAATTTGAAGGGGTAGTACCCTTTTTAATAGCACTTTCAAAAGTGATTGGAGGGCAACTAAAACCCACTTCCTCACGCCCATCATTCCCCCAAACACATCCAATCAAAATTTCTAGATAGCTATTTTGTTCAATTGAATTAGTGCTTTTAAAGTTTTCTGGGACAAAGGTCCCCCCTACGCCGATCATTCCCTAAACACATCCAATAAAAAATTTTAAGATAGCCATTTAGTTCAGCGTAGTGAAATTCCAAATGTAAAATATGTTTTTGAGAGAGAACATTCCCGCACAACCCTCGGGACAAAGGGTTTTAAGTTATGCCCTGAGGGCATATAAGAACGTTGTAGTTTGCACAATGTACTATGTATTGTTTTTTTTCCTTTAGAGCAGGCTACTTCATATGGAAGGGTCGTCATCAAGAAACTTTCAAAAGGGGCTTCATTCAATAGGAAATTGAGAGTTATACTTCCCTTTTTGACAGTTCGATAGTGACTTGGAGGGTAACTAGCCCCCCCGCGTCCTCCCCTACGCCCATTATTGCCCCCAAACACATCCAATATCAAAATGTTGAGATAGCCATTTTGTTCAGGGTAGTTGATTTCCAGATTGAAAAACATGTTTTGGAGGGAGGACACTCCCCCACAACTCTCAGGGTTAAGGGTTTTTAAGTGTGCCCTGGGGGCATATCGTCGTAGAAACTTCAAAACAGACTCATTCAATTTGAATTTTGAAAGGCTAGGGCCCTTTTTAATAGTCGAAAAAGACAGAAGGGGCAAACTAGCTCCCCCCCCCCCCCACACACACCCATCATACCCCTAAAACCCATACCCCCAAAAAAGCATAGAAATATTATTTTTTTTTCAGGAGAGACACACCCCCACAGCCCTCAGGGAGAAGGTTTAAGTTATAAAACTGGGGACATATTACGTGGTTGTTATAGAAGTGCTGTCGTAGAAACTTCAAAACAGGCGTCATTCGATTGGAATTTTGAAGGGCTAGTACCCTTTTTCATAGTCGAAAGTGATTGGAGGGCAACTAGCCAGCCCCCCTCCCCCCACCACGACCATCCATTCCACCCAAACAAATCCACCCAAAACATAGAAAAAATTTTTTTTTCAAGGAGGAAACTCCTCACAGTCCTCAGGGCAAAGCGTTTTAAGTTATGCGTGAGGGCAGATGAGAACAATATGGCACAATGTACTATGTATTATTTTTTTTCTTTGAGCGTGGGCACTTCATATGGAAAGGGTCGTCAAGGGACTTCAAAAGGGGCTCATTCAATTAAAAATTGAGAGTTTATAGTTCCCTTTTTGATGGTCGAAAGTGATTTGAGGGCAACTAGTCTCCCCAAGCCCTTCGTGTCCCTAAACACATCCAATCAACCCCTTGAGATAGCCATTTTGTTCAGCGTAATTGATTTTAAGATAGAAAATATGTATTTGAGGAGGACACAACCCCACAACCCTCGGGGTAAGGGTTTTAAGTATGCCCTAGGGGAATATAAGGTTTTTATGGAAGCCGTTCACGTAGAAACTTCGAAAGAGGCTCATTTTTATTACTATTTTGAAGGACTAGTGCCCTTTTTAATAGTCAAAAGTGATTGTAGGGCAACTAGCCCCTCCCCCCACGCCCATCATTCCCCCAAAACACATCCAATTAAAATTTCGTGATAGCCATTTTGTTCAGCGTAGTTGATTTCCTGATAGAAAATATGTTTTTGAGGAGGACAACTCCCCCAGAACCCTTAGGGTAAGGGTTTTTAAGTTATTCCCTGGGGGCATATAAGGTTTTTATAAAAGGCGTTGTCGCAGAAACTTCAAAAAAGGCTCATTCGAATGAAAATTCAAAAGGATAGTGCCCTTTTTACTAGTCAAAAGTGATAGGAGGGCAACAAGTCCCCCCCCCCAAGGAAAATATTTTTTGAGGAGGACACTCCCCCCACAATCCTCAGAGCAAGGTTTTAAGTTGTGTCCTGGTGGCATATAAGGTTTCTTATAGAAGGCTTTGTCATAGAAACTTCAAAAAGGCTCAACGATTACAAATTTAAAGGGCTATTACCTTATTAATAGTCGACAGTTATTGGAGGGCAACTATGTCTCCCCCCCCACACGCTCATCATTTCACCAAAAATATATAAAATATTTTTTTCAGAAGACTTCCCACAGCCCTCAGGGCAAAGGTTTTAAGTTATGCCCTAGGGGCATACGATGGTTTTTATACAAAACTTTTGTCGTAGAAACTTAAAAAGGCTCAATCGATTGGAAATTCAAAGGGCTAGTCCCCTCTTTATAGTCGAAAGTGATTGGAGGGCAACTAGCCCCCCACCCACGCCCATTATTTTCCCAAAACATATCCAATCAAAACTTTGAGATAACCATTTTGTTCAGCGTAGTGGATTTCCAGATAGAAACTCCCCCACAAACCCTCGGGGTAAGGATTTTGTGTTAAGCCCTGGGGCATATAAGTTTTTATCAAAGGTGTTGCTTTAGAAACTTCAAAAAGGTCCATTCGATTGGAAATTCAATGGGCTAGTGCCCTTTTTGATAGTTGAAAGGGATTGGAGGGGACCAAGCCCCCCCATGCCAATCATTTCCTCAAACTCATCCAATCAAAATTTTGAGATAGCCATTTTGTTCAGCGTAGTTGATTACCTGATAGAAAAATGTTTTTTCAGGACACTACCCACAGCCCTCAGGGCAAGGGTTTTAAGCTATGGCCTGGGGGCATAGAAAGTTTTTAAAGGAGGTGTTGTCGTAGAAACAACAAAAAAATCTCATTCGATTGGAAATTCAAGGGCCAGTGCCCTTTTTAATAGTCAAAAGTGATTGAGGGCAACTAGCCCCCCCCCCCCCCCCACGCCCATCATTCCTCCAAACACATCCAATAAAAAATTTTGAGATAGCCATTTTTCAATGTAGTTGATTTTCAGACAGAAAATATATTTTGAGGAAGACACTCCCCAGAACCCTCAGGACAAGGATTATAAGTTATGCCCTGAGAGCAAATAAGGTTTTTATTGAAACATTTGTCTCATAAACTTGAAAATGGCTAATTCAATTTGAATTTCAAAGCGATAGTACCCTTTTAAAAGTCAAAAGTGATTTGAGGGCAAATTAACCCCCCTCTTACAGCCACGTTTTCCCCAAACACATCCAATCAATATTGTTAAATAGCTATTGATTCAACGTAGTTGAAAGTTCTGGAAATTAGGTCTTTAAGGATGAAAAACCCTCCCCCCACAGCCCTTGGGGCAAAGGTTATAATTTATGCCCTTGGGCATATCAAGTTTTTATTGAAAGCGTTGTCGTAGAAAATTCAAAATTGCTCATTCGATTGGAATCGAGAGGCCTAGTGCCTTTTTAATAGTCGAAAGTGATTGTAAGACTTGACATTTTTATAGTAAAGATTGAAGTGGGTATAATTTATTATTTTTTGTAGTTGCTGTTGTTTAGAGAAGGGCACTTCGTATCGAAGCAGTTGTGGTGGGAACTTCGAAAAGGGCTCATTCGATTGAACATAGAAAGGGCTGATGCCCTTTTTAATAGTCAAAAGTGATGTGAGTGCAACTAATCCCCCTCTCACGCCCACCTTTTCCCCAAACACATTCAATCAAAATTTTTCGATAGCCATTTTATTCAACGTAGTTGAAAGTTTTGGAAATTAGGTCTTTAAAGATGAAAACACTCCTCTCACAGCCCTCATTGCAAGGGTTTTAATTTATGTCCTTTGGCATATAAAGTTTTTATTTAAAGCGTTGTCATAGAGACTTCAAAAGGGCTCATTCGATTGGAAATTGGAGTGGCTTGTGCCCTTTTTAACAGTCAAGAGTGATTGTAAGGAACTAACACCCCTCATACGCCCACCAATTCCCCAAGCAAATCCAATAAAAATCTTTGAGATATCCATTTTATTCAACGTAGTTGAAAGTTTTGGAAATTACGTCTTTAGGGATGACAACTACTCCTCGAACAGCCTTCATTGCAAGGGTTGTAATTTATACCCTTTGTCATATAAAGTTTTTATTGAAAACTTTGTCGTAGAAGCTTCGAAAAGCACTCATTTAATTGAAAATTGGACTGGCTTGTGCCCTTTTTTAATATTCAAAAATGATTGGAAGGCGACTAACATCGCTCTTACGCCCACCAATTCCCCAAACATCCAATCAAAATTTTTAGATAGTCATGTTGTTTAACGTAGTTCAAAGTTCTGGAAATTTGGTCTTAGAGGAGGACAATCACCCTAACAGACCTTAGGGTGAGGGTTGTAATTTATGCCTGGGGGCATATAAGGTGTTTATAGAAATGCCGTTTCCAAAAGGGTTCATTCGATTGGAAATCGAAAGGCCTAGCGCCGTTTTTAATAGTCAAAAGTGATTGGAAGGCTTGACATTTTTATAGTAAAGATCGAAGTGGGTATAATGTATTATTTTCTGTTGCTGCTGTTGTTTAGAGCAGGGCACTTTGTATCAAAGGAGTTGTCATGGGAACTTCGAAAAGGGCTCATTCAATTGAAAATAGAAAGGGCTGATGCCCTTTTTAACAGTCGAAAGTGATGTGAGGGCAACTAATCCCCCTCTCACACCCACCTTTTCCCCAAACACATCCCATCAAAATTTTTAGATAGCCATTTTTATTCAACGTAGTTGAAAGTTTTGGAAATTAAGTCTTTAAGGATGACAACCACTCCTTCCACAGCCTTCATTGCAAGGGTTTTAATATATGCCTTTTGGCATATAAAGTATTTATTGAAACCTTTGTCCCAGAAACTTTAAAAAGCACTCATTCAATTGGAAATTGGACTGGTTTGTGCCCTTTTAATAGCCAAAAGTGATTGGAAGGCGACTAGCACCCCAATTCTCTTACGCCCACCAATTCTCCAAACAAATCGAATAAAAATTTTGAGATATCCATTTTATTCAACGTAGTTGAAAGTTCTGGAAATTCGGTCTTAGAGGATGACAATCACCCTAACATACCTTAGGGTTAAGGTTTGTAATTTATGCCCTGGGGGCATATAAGGTGTTTATATAAAGTGTTGTTGTTTCCAAAAGGGCTCATTCGATTGGAAATCGAAAGGCCTAGTGCCCTTTTTAATAGTCGAAAGTGATTGAAAGGCTTGACATTTTTATAGTAAAAATCGAAGTGGGTATAAACGCATTATTTTTTTTGTTGTTCCTGTTGTTTAGAGCAGGGCACTTCGTATCGAAGGAGTTGTCGTTGGAACTTCGAAAAGGACTCATTCGATTGAAAATAGAAAGGGTTGATGCCCTTTTTAACAGTCGAAAGTGATGTGAGGGCAACTAATCCCCCTCTCATGCCCATCTTTCCCCAAACACATCTCATCAAAATTTTAGATAGCCATTTTCATTCAACGTAGTTAAAAGTTTTGGAAATTTAGTCTTTAAGGATGACAACCACTCGTCCCACAGCCTTCATTGCATGGGTTTTAATTTATGCCCTTTGGCATATAAAGTTTTTATTGAAAGAGTTGTAGTAGAAACTTCAAAAGGGCTCATTCAATTTGAAATTGGAGTGGCTTGTGCCCTTTTTAACTAAAGATGACAACCACTCCTCTCACAGCCCTGATTGCAAGGGTTTTAATTTATGTCCTTTGGCATATTATGTTTTATTATATTAAGTTTTCATTGAAAGCGTTGTCGTAGAGACTTCAAAAGAGACCTCATTCAATTGGAAATTGGAGTGGTTTGTGCCCTTTTTAACAGTCAAGAGTGATTGGAAGGAACTAACACCCCTCTACGCCCACCAATTCCCCAAGCAAATCCAATAAAAATTTTGAGATATCCATTTTATTCAACATAGTTGAAAGTTTTGGAAATTACGTCTTTAGGGATGACAACTACTCCAACAGCCTTCATTGCAAGGGTTGTAATTTATACCTTTTGGCATATAAAGTTTTTATTGAAAGCTTTGTCTTAGAAACTTCAAAAAGCACTCATTCAATTGAAAATTGGACTGGCTTGTGCCCTTTTTAATATTCAAAAGTGATTAGAAGGCGACTAACACCCGTCTTACGTCCAACAACTCCCCAAACACATCCAATCAAAATTTTTAGATAGCCATGTTGTTTAACGTAGTTCAAAGTTCACAAAATTCGGTCTTAGAGGATGATAATCACCCTAACAGACCTTAGGGTAAGGGTTGTTATTTATGCCATGGGGGCATATAAGGTGTTTATAGAAAGCGTTGTCGTTTACAAAAAGGCTCATTCGATTGGAAATCGAAAGGCCTAGTGCCATTTTTAATAGTCAAAAGTGATTGGAAGGCTTGAAATTTTTGTAGTAAAGATCGAAGTGGGTATAATGCATTATTTTTTATTGTTGCTGTTGTTTAGAGCAGGGCACTTCGTATCGAAGAAATGGTCGTGGGAACTTCAAAAATTGCTCATTCAATTGAAAATAGAAAGGGCTGATGCCCTTTTAATAGTCGAAAGTGATTTGAGGGCAACTAACCCCCCTCTCACGCCCACCTTTTCCCCATACACCTCCAATCAAAATTTTTAGATAGCCATTTTACTCAACGTAGGTGAAAGTTTTTGAAATTAGGTCTGTAAGGATAACAACCACTCCTACCACTGCCCTCAGGGCAAGGGTCTTAATTTATGCCCTTTGGCATATAAAGTCTTTATTGAAAGCGTTGTCGTAGAAACTTCAAAAGGGCTCATTCAATTGAAAATTGAAAGGACTAATGCCTTCTTTAATAGTTAAAAGTGATTGGATAGTGACTAACGCCCCTCTCACACCCACCAGTTGGCGTGTTTTATATTTTCACCAGTTAGTGAAAATATGCACAAGTTGGCGTGGTGGGCCAGTTGAAACTGGCCCACCAGTTTCTAAGAAGTTGTCGTATAAACTTCGAAAAGCACTCATTCAATTGAAAATTGGAGTGGCTTGTGCCCTTTTTAATTGTCAGAAGTGATTGGAAGGTGACTAACACCCTCTCACGCCCACCAATTTCCAAAACACATCCAAACAAAATTTTGAGATGGCCAAGTTGTTTAACGTAGTTGAAAGTTCTGGAAATTCAGTCTTAGAGAATGAAAAATCACCCTAACAGACCTTAGGGTAAGGGTTGTTATTTATGCCCTGGGGCATATAAGGTGTTTATAGAAAGAGTTGTCGTTTCAAAAGGGCTCATTCGATTGGAAATCGAAAGTCCAATTGCCGTTTTTAATGGTCAAAAGTGATTGGAAGACTTGACATTTTAATAGTAAAGATCGAAGTGTTGCCTTCAGACGTTTATGCTTAAACAATTGTAGAAAAAGCAAGGAAATATTTTAATTCCAGAGATTCATTTCCATATGGAGTGCCTTTAATTTACATTTTACCTACTATGTAACTAGTGCTCTGTATACTTACATTAAATGGTATGATTTATCTTAAATGGTATTTGATTCCTCGATTCTGTCAATAGTCCCTTCTATCTATAAAAAAGTGTTTTACTAATACTATTATATATGTATTTTTAATCACCAAAATAGTTTCTTGAATATTCAACAGAATAAATTAGGGATTTGTACATGGGGCATATTTATACGGCTCCTTAAGTGCTGCAATCTATTATTATAAGCCATTTTGTCTGTGATTATGTTTCAATTTCTGCTCTTGGGACTCAGGCAAGGAAATGGTATCATACCCCTCCTAAACCTTAGCAGTCCTCTTATTGCTAAAGAGATTAAAGCTTGCTCTTTGCTCCTTTCTTAGTTGTACTGTTAGCAAGCTGGCCGGTGACAAGAAAATCAAATTTTGAATAAATAAGAGATAAATTTTTTTTTCGCTGATAATCTCTTATGATCCGATGAAAGTACTCGGCATCACGCTTCAGTTTTCTTGTAGATATATTAGTTCATTAGGTAAACAATTTGAAAGTTTCCAAGATGCTGATAACTTTATTTTTGTGGTACACATAGGTGAAAAATGGTAGGATAAAGACTCAGAGAAAAAATCAGCTAAGTCTTAATTCAGTATTTTAACGGTGTAAATCCTAACTTGACGCGGAGAAGTGGATAAGGCATAAAGTGGGGGAGAAGTCGAGAAGGAGGCATAATGGGGAGGGGGCATTGCCCCCCTGTCACCTCTTCCCTCCTTTCCTCTTCCCATCAGCATTTTAGCAGAAATTTTTTTTTTGTAGATAGCAGCTTGTTTGATGCAGAATCACGTAAACATTTTCAGTCTGTAGTATTGAAGGCAAAAAGTGGGATTGCGACCCTCCAATACCTTTTCTCCGCCATTCCTATTGACAACTTTTTTTTGCAGAAAGGTAGACATGTTGGACCTTGTTAGAACCGGAATTATGCAAGAATTTTCAATCTACAAGATTTGGAACCAAGTTAGGATTTTGACACCGCTTTTGCGCCCTACCTACTTTTAGTAGAGACCTAGGAATTCTGCGGTGTTTGGACCAGGGTAACACAATAATTTTCAAGTAGTATGATTGGACGCATAAAATGGGTCCTTGGACCCTCCAACATTCTTCTATTTTCCCCAATATTTTGTTTGTAAAAAGGCAGGGTTGTTGTACCTTGGGTTAAAGCATAATCATGAAAAAAAAAATTGCAGTCAATAATATTTAGGCATAAAGGCTCATTCGCATTAAGGTTTTAATAATCCCTAGATTTAGCTAGCACTGATTTGGGGAAATCAAATTTTTTTATACAATTTCACAGCCGATTAGAAAATCCACTAAAATATCTGATTTGCTCAAATTAGCGGCTGCTAAATAGTAACATTATTAAAGTCTTACTGTGAGAGGGTCTTAAACAACTTTTCCTGGAAAATACAATTCCAAAGTTTTGAGTGTTTGACGACTACCGATGGCTTAAAAAGCAAATCAAAGTTTTAGATCTACAAGAATATGATTTTTAAAATAATAATAAAAAAAAAATTCTCTATTTACTGCAGTTTCAAAACAAGTGCTGTAAAATTCGACTAATATCTCAAAGAAAGGCTAAAAAATCAAAAATTCTTCTGGGTAACTAAATTTTTTTCACATTAGAAAAGAAAGTTCATTTAATTCCGTACAATTTGAGCTAAAAAAAAATATAAACTATTATTATTTCTAAAAGGTCTGCGAATTTATTTGTAGTGTCACTGAAATGATCACTAGCCGTATCGTGAAAATGGACATAGTTTATTTTTTCTTCAAAGGGTAGGAATGCTTCAAACTTTCTAACTGTTTAAAATTTTTAACTTTTAATTAAAATAAAATCAGGTTAAACAAAAAGTTGACTAAAAAAAGTGTTTTTTTTTAGAATGGACGAATATGTTTTCTGGCCCCTAATCAGTTTGATTAGGGGCCTGTTGTAATTAACTTTAAAACGGGATGCTGATGAAATAAGCCATATAGAAGAAAATATATTGGATTCAATAATCGAAATGGGCAAACTCTGTATACTTACATTAAATGGTATGATTTATCTTAAATGGTATTTGATTCCTCGATTCTGTCAATAGTCCTTCTACTCCAAGTAATTGAGAGGCAAATGTTTAAATGGCTGGGGCACGGGTAAATGGCAGAGTAGTATGAATGACTCTCTTATTGGACACATACTTGTCAGGTTAGTTTTGGAAAGGCATGCCTGCCTAGAGCCTTAGGCATGCTGATCAAGAATTTAAAAAAGAGGCAAACAAGGCACACCCACCTATGGTCTTAAGAAGGTTGATCAAGAATTTAAAATTGACATAAGACCACAAATTTGCTTGAAATAACGTGCAGTTCGCGCGTCAGCACCGTTTGCGAATGACGTCCTGAATAACTCAATGGCACTGCCCAGCTGGTCCAGACAGGATAAGTCTTCTTGTGCTTCGGAGTAATACTCTTCCAAGGACTCCCAGTAGAGGGCTAACAAGACCTCGTACAGTATGCAGTAGGCATTGATAGCTTGATAGTAGCCTTTCTCTTGAAATTCCTTTTCGCAAGTACCAGGAAGCAGCAGCTTTGTCTGCACTACAATCTCTTTGAGTCCGGAACTGTCCATTATCTTACCAACTGCCTTGAGATAGTTGAGCAGGAGGTGGAAGCCTCCCATCCATAGGATTACGTTTTTGAAGTCATCCAGGTATTTACTTTTCACTCCCTGTGCTAGCTGATAAATGAAGAAATCTTGCGTGACCACCGTATCGTCACATCTGACACTTTTATTTATCTCCATGAACGTTCGCAAAGATTTTTCGAATGTTGCATGGTTGTTTGGTGCTTCATGAAGGAAAGGCGAGTAAAACGCGTTGCTTTTAGGAACATTTTCCTTCGAGACTTTACTGCAAATCGTTCGATAGCTTGGTAACGACGGGGGACTTTCTTCTGTGGCCACAGGCTGTGTTGGGCATTCTCTAGCCAGCATTACTGCCTTGTCCAGGTGTTTAATTTCTTTTGGAGTCTCGAGAAGTAAGTTAAAAGGAAGGAGTTCTTTCTCAATCATCGTTTTTCTTAAGATCCTCGATCCCTGACAATTGATTTCAAGCTTTTCTTTCGGTAGACATTCAACTGACCTGTTTCTCTGGCGCTTAGATGACACGGCGACTTTTGATTGGGTGTCCTTTGAGAGCTCTGAAGTCTGCACCATTGCCATACTAGTAATATGAGTCGATGTGCTATCGAGGGAGGACTATAGAAGGTCGAGATTGTCATGCATGATTTGGATCAAAGAATCATCATCTTTTTATTATGCCAGGAGGAACATAGACGCTGTCTGCTGTGGTGTGAATCCTCATTTTGTCTACCGCTGTTGCTAGGAGTCGTCGAACGGTATCGTACGATACCAAAGAACCACTTTTATTCAGAACTTGAAGGATTTCTCTGCTTCGAGTCTTATGATAAACATAAACTGAAAGCCCAATATGTTTTGGGAATTCGACGTAAAACCCGGAAAATAAAATATCTTGGGCGATGTTCATAAGTCTTTGTTCTGTCTTCGGCATACAATCTCGTTTTACATCTGGATTGTCCCACGGTTCTTCTTCTTCTTCAAGAAGGTAAACAAGAAAGTTGTGGAGCTCTTTTGGTATCATTTGGGAGATCTGGTCGGGTGTTATTTGCACGTCTTCTGCTTTGGTGTTTTTGGCGATTCCTGAAAGACGAGGCGAAACAATAAAAAGTGAAATACTGGTAAAGACAAAACTTTGAGGATCAGATAATAGAGTTAATTAGCTTTTTAAGCTTTTTAACCATCAATTTTCACCAGTATGGCAGATGGCAGTAAACATTACCATAACAAAGGCACGAGATCGATGCAGCGTCATCTACCGTTAATAAAAAATAACCGTTCATAGTTTTTATACTCCTTTCAAGTCCTTTGTATAGGGGACGAATAACCCCCCCCCCCCCAAGCAGCATTTAAGAGGTTTTCAGTCATAAACGTCGAAAGCAGGCTGAGCGTTATAAAATCAATAAAAATAAAATTTTACCGGATTTTTTTTTAATTAACGAGAAGTTTATGAGCAGTTTTTTAAGCGGAATAACTTCATTTTCGAGTAATTCTACATGAATATATTAACATTAAAAAGAAGTGCTTCGTGTGGATCTTTTCAAGTTCTTTGTAGAGGAGTCAAAAAACCCCTCCTTCTAAGCAGTATTTCAGAGGTAGTTTCAGTCCTAAACTGTAGAGGTGAGCTTTTCAGCGTCATTAGATATGTAAAATACAAAATTCGTACCTTAATTTGACATTTTCTTCCTGAAGAATAGCCTTTTAGGTGTTGAGCATACCGGTGTAGAGTTCTAGGTCTACTATATTGGTGTCTACTTCATCTCCAACTGCCACCTGTGGAGGGGGGGGGAGAAAAGACAAAATATATATTTTTTCATTATTATAAATCTAATCAACTCAAGAAACAAATTTTATTTCCTAATTAAAATATGATGTGCCCTGAAATTTGGCAAAACTTAGGATATCAGGGGTTGCCAGCCCTGAAGACAAGGCCATATTTGGAGAGGTTTTCAGGGTCTGAGCCCCTTCCCCCCGAAATTTTTTCCGACTCGTAAAAAATAAAAAAAAAAAGCATATAATCCAAATTTTGGTGCGGTTTTTATAGTTTTTCTGTGCCCCCACCCCCCTCAACAAAAATCCTGGATACACCCTTGCCTGAAGACCCCATGATATGTACATCCCTTATTTAGTTTTGTTTGGAAATCGACAAATTGTTAATTTTAGTTTTATGGCAAAAAGTGTTGTTAAATTTAACGAATTAGTTTCGCTTAAATATTTTCACGGCTCAGCGTGGCAACACTGAACCGTGATACTGCCCTAAAAACTTTAAAGTTTCGAAACATATAAAAGAAAAACCATAGAAAATCAAGGTTTTCCGGTATAAATATACCCCAGATGAGTCCAGGCGGTTTAAACTTATTTTTATTTTGATGTCTTTGGTACTTAAGCCTAAGGTAAATGGGAATTACAGACAACTAGCACCGCTAACAGGGCAGGGTAATTCTACAGATTTAAAAAAATCCAAAAAAGTTATTTTTTACTCATTTGAATTTTTACTTCATTTGAAGTTCTTACACAGATTCTTTTTTCGTTAAATCATTATCTATCGATTAAAAATATTAGGGCTAAGCTAGAAAACAGGCGATTAAAGAAAAATATACACAAATATACCTATTGTGCAATTTTGTTTAAATTAGTCCTTTTAACTTGTGCCCAACACAAAGCAGAGGTAAAAAAATGGATATTTTTTTGCCCAACACAAAGCAAACGCTTACACAAAGCATGCTATCTTTAACTTCTTATTCTTGTTTCTCTTTTGATTGGTATGAAAATTGAAAGAAAAGAAGACCTCCAAAAAATTAAAGAATTAATAAAGTAAAAGTAAAGTTAAATTGCTAGCAATACAAAATTAGTTCAGTTAGTTTATTAATTATCAAAACAATTAGCTAAATTGAAAAATAAAAAATAAAAACGATTAAAGATTATGAAAAAAAAAACTTTGTGCAACACAAAGCTTATGCCCAACACAAAGCAAAGGTAAATACATGCAGCTGATATCCCGACAATCAAGCAGACAGCCAAAGAAGTCCAAAATAGGAAATAAATAAAATACAAACATTCAAGCTCTGTTCAAGCTCAAAAACAGATTAGCATCACCGATGGGATTTAAGGCAGATCAATTAAATGCTTAAAGGAAGATCAACTGATCGACAATTAAAAATAACAATGAGCAGCGACAATTAGGTAAGTCAAGATTAATGTTGAAACAGCAACTCATGTGATATAAATGATAACTATGTAAATTGGTTGGAAATTACTTTTGTTCTAGGATTTCTTTAACTCTTATAAGACTTAATATTGATTTTAAATTTTAACTCGCCCCTTCCTAGTTTAATTTTTTTTTTCCTTTTCTTTTTTTTAATTCAAACCAAGAATGAAATTTCATGTTTCATAACAAGGCCCAAAAATCTAAAAAACCAGCCGAAAAATAGCTTCAGAAAATATTTCACGTAGTCATAAGATGTATTAACTATACGTGTGAAAATACCTTGCTGTGGCCCCTTCTTCCTTGATGACACTGAAATGCCTTGGATGACGCGAACGTAACGTAACGTCTTTCATACAAAAATTTACGTGTTTCATACAACAGGACAGTACTAAATCGTATTTATAATATCGTATATATCGTACTAATATCGTAATATTAGACCTAAGTGGACCTAAGACGTACATACACCTAAGTTTAGTGGATATAAAACCCTCCCACTGATTAGTGGATTCAGCATCAAATTGTCATACAGCAATACTTCTAGAAAACATTTAGTGACCATTGTGACCATTATCGAGAACAAAGAGAAATTCGTTAAAAAGGTCCTGATCCATTGTGCATATATGTCTGTTTTTATTTTATTTTTATTAGTTTTTTTAAGGATTTTTAAGACGGGATTTTAAACCAGTAGAGAATGCATAGAGACATTCAAAAGGTCTGAATAGATTCCAGCCCGTCTGAATGGAATGCAGACTGAGGTCTCGTCCTTACCCTTTCTACTGTTGGCAGCTTGGACGTTTGACCCTCACACTCTTGATATCATGGCACTATATTTTTTGGTTCCTTTTTTTTTAGTTTTTTTTGTCAAATTTTCTATTTTTATTACATGGTTCCAAAATAATTCTGTGTCAATTTTCACCTTTCTAGCTTTGATAGTTTAACGACAATTTCTTTGGAAAGATAAAGAAATGAATGAATTGACAGACATACGCTTTTATATTTATATGAAACCAAAAAAAGCGATGTTTTTTCCATGAAAACCAAATAGTCAGAGCGCCAGATTCTGTATCTCGCTTATTTCAATTAGTATTTCAATTAGAAGGTATAAAAATGTTAAGCTTATTTATATAGTTTTTCTTTTCATTATTTTTTTTAAATAATATACACAGTCTAAGATAATATATCTAACTATTAATTAAGAACGAAACGATCTACTACAGACATTCAAGATAAAAAATAAAATTAAAATAAAACACATGTAAAACATTGTTAAACATACATTGAAGTACCCGATGACCCGGTACAGAGATATTTACTGAGAAAAAAATTAAACAAAGAATTCAAGAGAAGGCTTTCGCCCAAGATTTGCGTTTTATATGGTTATAATATTTTTTATGTGTTTAATACGTTTTATATGTTTTACATATTTTTTAATGATTTTATATGCTTTGTAATATAAATAAACAAAAATATTCTATTTCATATGGGAATTGGCCAATTTCTTATATGAAAATGGACTTAGGTTCCAAATTTGTCTTCCAAGCTTAATCATACTATTACAAATAAAAATTAGATCAGTCTTTCCAGACAGCACCCCTCTAGAAGTTTATACCGGCCCAAGGCGGAGGACTGTCCCATGAAATTGATCTAATCAGCAGCTTAAATGGTATCAAAATCGTATAAGTTTTCCTTAATTTGTATAAAAATTAACAAGTCAACGAATAGAAGCAGACACTGAGGCTGTATCTTTAAAAACGAGAAAGGAAAAAATATAACATTTAATTCTCACTTCGTTTTTACAAACATAATAACTACCATTAAAATTGGGTCCCCCCCCCCCCCCCAATAGTGCGATAGATAGGCATAGGCTATACAAAATTTAGTATTTTCAAGACCTTTTTTTCAAATAGTTTTTTTTTTTTTTGAAACAAATTGCCTTTATTTAACTGGTGCTCAGACAGAAATTTTCGTAAGTAACTACAAAAGGATACAAATAATTCAAAACCAAGCAATGAGAGCACTCGGTGGGTTGCACCAGTGTGAAAACACTAGTGCAAGTTGTAAAAAGGTTGGTGTTCTGAATGTTGGAAAACCGCGTGACTACCAGCAACCAGATTTTGTATTCAAGTGTTTAAATAAGTTGTCCCTGAGTACTTCTAAACGTTGATCATCTGGTTCATGAAATCCAATACTCAACGACGTCGGGTTTCGCTATTAGATACTATGCTGTTTCAGTGTGGAAGGGTCTCCCGAATAGCATTAAAGCGGCCAATAACTCAATTTTGTTTAAAAAAAATCAAAGAATTTTTTTTTTTGGAAAAAGGTGCTTGTAATTTGTGGGTTTTTAGGAGGAGGTGGGGGAGGTTGGCAGGTTGTGAAGGGATTGTTTTTGAAGGGGGAGTTAAATGATGTATTCCTTTTTTACTATTTTCATTCGTCAAATACCGTAAATTATAAGGTTCTTTTACATTTTTAATTTCTTGCATTTGCATATTTTTTTAAGTTCTTCAAATTTTTATGGTTCCTTTTTTTAAACTGGCTTTAATTTTTAATTTGAACCAACTTTTGCTGAGAAATAAGCACCAAAATACAAACCCACAACACCTGCAAACTTTTGCATATAACCTGTGGCTATAACTGGTCCTATTAGGAGGGGGCTGGAACACAATTACAACCGTAGTGATTATTACACTTAGAAAGAAAATTGGATGGGGAATCAAGTGGTGTAATTTTTTTCTATCTGATTTTTGTCCTGTATCATAAATCAATCAAAAAGTCAACATAATGTGCATAATGTTCCATATTTTGCGTACTGTGCATAATCATAAGTCTTCCCAAATCATAGTCTTATCCGATTTTATTTTTTGGATCACTGATTTATCGTTGTTGGTAATTAATTTTTGTTGTTTTTAGATTTGTTGTTTTTATTTTATTTTTATTTTTTTTGTTTCTTTTTCCTTTTTTGTGTTGCTCCACTATTTATCCGTATTTTACAGTGGGTTAAAAAAAAATACTTAACTAATTAATGATCATCTGAAAGGAAAAGGTATTTTGGTCGTCAATTACTTATTTCTTATGATTTGACGAAGAAAACTTGTGTGACCTGAATAGCTCGAAAATTTTCGCCGGAACAGTCACCAACTTTGCAACACGCGCTTTTATAAACTTTTATAAAATTAAAGAAAAGAAAAATTTATAAAACTTTATAAATTTTGTGAGCACCAGTTGAGGTCGCTCTGAGGAGTCACGAAAACATAATCATCTGGCATAGGATTGTTAACAATATAAGTCATTACTAAAACTTATTTAACTAAGTTCTTTTTCATAATAGTATTTATCAAAGGAAAATAAATCATGACTGGATTGCACATTGCGTCACAAAGCAAAAAGTAAGTTTAAAAGCGTTGATCAATCATAAGAATTCTACCTTCTGCGTTTTGTATCCTTTGAATTGTTTCAGCTTCAGCGATTTTAGTACCATCTTCAAGTTGACGTATCATATCCACCTTTGCCTCTCTTTCTCTATTAAGCTCACGATCATGATCAGATACGACACTTTCTAGTTCATGGATTCTTTCAAGGTATTCCTCGAGGTATCGACGATAGTCAGATTTGACCCTCTGCAGTTCCTCAGTCAACTGCTCTATCTGGTATAAGAGTTGCTCAATGTACCGATCCCTGAAAAATATCATAACAATAATAAAAAATGAAAAATTTGATATCATATTAGTATAAAACTCAAAACTATACTAAAAGTACATTGATAGAAAATACTGAACGATGTATAAGAGCACGTCAACATTTAGTATTGTATAGAAAAACTAAATTGGAAAATCTGGCTCGACAAATCAATACAAGCCTTGCTGGAGATTGGTAGGATTTACCCTTCTTAGACGTTCACCGAACCAACCAGGATTCACCTTCATTGGTTTCACCTTAAAGTTTCCCTAGATTTACGGTCCAGTTTTCCAGAAAGTCCTAAATATAGACAAAGCCTAACAGTTATAGAACTATATCAATATATTTCATGCGCGGCACTAATTTATCTAATTAACACAACTACCATCTAGATTACACGTTCGTATGTCAAACAGCTGAGCTCTGTAACCTCATAAAAGTAGTCTACAAGTCAAAGCTGATTGTACAATTAGTCCTTCACGAATTTTAAACACAAACATATTACATTCGTGCCATCTATCCACTGGCTGCGTTTTGATAGATCACTGAGTCTGAGTTACTCTGAATAACTTTCGACTTTTCGACTATGTCATGGCCGACCACCATGTTAATTTACCAGAAATTACAGTGTGGTGTGGCTTATCTTCACGAAGATTAATTGGACCTTTCTTTTTGTCGCTACTTTGACGCGGATTTGTACATGGGGCATACGGCTCCTTAAGTGCTGCAATCTATTATTATAAGCCATTTTGTCTGTGATTATGTTTCAATTTCAGCTCTTGGGACTCAGGCAGGGAAATGGTATCATACCCCTCCTAAACCTTAGCAGTCCTCTTATTGCTAAAGAGATTAAAGCTTGCCCTTTGCTCCTTTCTTAGTTGTACTGTTAGCAAGCTGGCCGGCGACAAGAAAATCAAATTTTGAATAAATAAGAGAAAAATTTTTTTTTTTCGCTGATAATCTCTTATGATTCGATGAAAGTACTCGGCATCACGCTTCAGTTTTCTTGTAGATATATTTGTTCATTAGGTAAACAATTTGAAAGTTTCCAAGATGCTGATAACTTTATTTTTGTGGTACACATAGGTGAAAAATGGTAGGATAAAGACTCAGAGAAAAATCAGCTAAGCCTTAATTCAGTATTTTAACGGTGTAAATCCTAACTTGACGCGGAGAAGTGGGTAAGGCATAAAGTGGGGGAGAAGTCAAGAAGGAGGCATAATGGGGAGGGGGGGGGCATTGCCCCCCCGTCACCTCCTCCCTCCTTTCCTCTTCCCTTCAGCTTTTTAGCAGAAAAATAAGTAGATAGCAGCGTGTTTGATGCTTAATCCCAAGGGATTAAGGTATCGCTTGCCTCCTGAAGTGCAGTTCGCGTGTCAGCACCGTTTGCCAATGACGTCCTGAATAACTCAATGGCATCACCCAGCTGGTCCAGACGGGATAAGTCTTCTTGTGCTTTGGAGTAATACTCTTCCAAGGACTCCTAGTAGAGGGCTAGCAAGACCTCGTACAGTATGCAGTAGGCATTGATAGCTTGATAGTAGCCTTTCTCTTGAAATTCCTTTTAATTTCATTCGTTATCGTTATAAACCTACGTCATTTCACGTTAACATTTATGTTTCTCCAAAGTCCCAATAAATTGTTAAAACGTTGCTTTACCGCAACCCCTTGGCGTAGATGTAGTTTACTTTCGTGATATTTATACTTAATGAGTGCCGAACAAAAGAGTCTGCAACAAAAGTCACAATTTCATTGGTTCGCCAAAACTGGTGGAGCAGCAGATTTATTAAGAGCATTAAAAAAATTCTTAACATGAATTAAATTATTTTCTAGAATCACAATAAACATTAAACGCCAAAACCCTTCTTTCTAAAAGCACCATATATACACTTACATATAAAAAAAAAACTAAAATATGTTGTTGACTTGATTTATCTTTTCTTCTGTGACAAAAAAATAAACCCATCAATTATCAAACATTCAGAATATTTTCTATTCAGCATTCAGAAATATCTTATAAGGAAGTGTTATCAAAAGCACAAAATTTCTTTATACACATCGCTTATACGAAAAAGGTTATTTCTAATGTAATTAAAATTATTCAATAGCTTTCCTATTCACTTTCTGGGGCTTACAAGCACCTCCAGAGTTATAAGATTCATTTTTTACGCATTGTTTTACAACACCTATTAATTAAGAATTATTGATTAATTTAAAAAAAAAAACTAGTTTTCTTTAACTAAAAGTAAGGAGCGACATTAAAACTTAAAACGAAAAGAAATTATTCCGTATATGAAATGTACGGCAATCCTCTCCTCAATACCTCGCTCTTTACACTAAAGTTTTTATTTTTTTTTAAATAAAGTTGTGTGACGGTTTCAAACTTTAGCGTAAAGAGCGAGGTATTGAGGAGGGGACAGCCCATTTCATATACGGAATAATTTCTGCTCGTAAAGTTTTAATGTCACTCCTTAGTTTCAGCTAAAAAAAAACTTGTTTTTTTTCTATCATTGAAATGGTCTATCTCTGTTTATTTTATTCACCATTTTAAGTTTCGCTATATTTTCGCTATATTTTTTTTATTATTCCTAAATTCGCGGCACCAGTTACATTTAAATATCTGATTTGTTGCTAGTCTTTAATATCGCTCCATCACGAGGTTTTAGGTTACGCTTGAAATTTTTTTTAAGGAGCAAACAGAAAAACTTTTATAGGGAAATCAATGTATCAACCTTAAGATAATCGGACCGAGCCGTGTGCGTTTGTCTCTGTCTTTTCGGTTGTTATTGTTTTGTTTTTTAGATCAGTTACCTTCAAAGAAGCAAAACGAATCTCAACTGATAGAATATATCTGGTTACTTTACAGCATAAGCTAGAAATGCAGCTGAATAAGCTAGGTTTACAGAAAGGGATGTACACATAGGGAGGTCACCCCTTCTTCCTAGATTATATCAAGCTTATGTACACTTCTTATTCAATTTATCCGATATTTTTTACTATTGCCCTCTCCCTTCTCTTAAAAATGCATGAGTACGTGCCTGTTAAAAGCAAACTAAGCCATAAGTTAACTGCAAAAAGCTAAAAGTACAGAAAAATACAAGCTGTCACCATTGAAAGCAACCCACTTACGTGCTGAGATTCGTAGTACTGCAACTGCTGGTCTTGAAGTCGTATTTTGTCTTTTAGATGTTTCACTTCTTCCTCCAGGGAGGCTACAAGCTATAATTCATCGTCAATTTCAACCTAATGAACATATAGCAAATGGATTAATACTTCAAGAGGCTCGACAGATAAATTGCTTAATTAAAGGATCGATAGAGTCTAGATCTAGGGTGGCCCGAAGGGAGGGTGAGGTGACTCACCCCCCTGGTTTTAGTGAAGTCGTATAAGTCGTTTATTTTGACCTCATTGAGGTCCCAAGTACTCAATTCTGAGACAGTCTAAGATGTATTTCCTTCTCCTGGAAACACTTTTGCATTTTTAAACTTCTCGGTAAAGAAGTGGCTGATTTTGACAAAATTCAGCTTCAACTGTAGAAATGAAGTACCAAACTCGCTTGAATAGGGTTGTTTTATTTTATTGTTTAATTTTCTAATGTCGTTTCTCAATAGAGTCGTTTAAATTAAGCCAGGTTTTTAGATCTACAAACGATATGCTATATGCTAGCCTTTAAAAAAAAAATACACTTTCGCGGTTTAAACTCTAATTTGGCCACCAAATCTTTCCCAGGTCTATGTGATCAATTCATACTATGACGTATGAATTTTCAATACGTCATACTATGACGTTTTTCACAATACCTCATACGATAGGTCATACAATACGTCATACTCCTTATAAAAGCAAAAGCTTTTATAAGGAGAAAGCAATTCAATTTCTATTCAAAATTTATGAAAATGGAAGAACCCCAAAAGCAGCGAATATGCGGCATTCCTTTGTCATGGGTGCTTTTGATGTTAATTTGTCTTTCATCTTTTTCCATTCATTATTGATCGTGTCAATAATGAATCCAGACAAATTGGATCTTCAAATACAAATGAAAAAATCAAGCAAAAAAGAGAAGAAGCAGTTGAAAAAACTTCTACAAATCAAGGAAAGATCTTTCCATTGCTTATTCAAGTTTTCAACGTTTTGTTTCTTTATGCAAGTTTTTAATGTGACCTTGCAAATTTGCAAAGCGCTGTTCTTTTCATATGACCCGCTTTTTGGTGAGAATCCCACGGCTGTATGCGTATCGGTGTTTTTTACAATGTTCTTGGAGACTTGGATCCCACAGCTTTGGCACTATTGGTCACCTCTCAGTCTTGGATATATGATCACATCAGCTTCCCCTTACAATTTTTGATGTGCACATGGTGCTTGAAAGACCCAAATCACCGAGTAAAAGTTTCAAGAGACGACCTAAAGGCTGTAGTTGCTTTAACACGGGATGCTGATGAAATAAACCATGAAGAAGAAAATATATTGGATTCAATAATCGAAATCGGCAAACTCCCTGTTAAGAATGTGATGAGAAAAATCCAGGTGTCAAACCATGCACATTCAAAGAGTTGTCAAAAAATGTGCTACAAAGCTATTGGCACAGTCAAGATGGGAGAACAACTTAGCCCTCAAAGAATTTTGAATTATGTTGCCAGAGGGCACTCAGAGATCATCGTAAGGAACAAGAGTAAAACTATTATTGGATATGTGCTATTGGAGGAATTCTGTGCACTAGATGTTTCTCAAAGAAGTAATGTTTTTCGTGTCGATGAGTTTCGTTTGCATGCATTAGAGATGAAATTTCAGAAGATGTCAATGTGTCTGATGTACTCCGAAAATTTAGAGGAACAGGAAGTACAAGAGCTCTTGTTGTGAAAAAGAAAAATTATTGCATTGAGAAAGACATAATTTTAGGACTAGTATCATTCGATGATGTGCTAAAATGTTTAATGCAACCTCAAGATTGTTCCGTATATAGATGAGCTGTGTCTTCCAACTGTATTTGCGACGTCTCTTCAGTTTTCCAAATCATATCCTGTGTTGTCTTCAGACGTTTATGCTTAAACAATTGTAGAAAAAGCAAGGAATATTTTAATTCCAGAGATTCATTTCCATATGGAGTGCCTTTAATTTACATTTTACCTACTATGTAACTAGTGCTCTGTATACTTACATTAAATGGTATGATTTATCTTAAATGGTATTTGATTCCTCGATTCTGTCAATAGTCCTTCTATCTATAAAAAAGTGTTTTACTAATACTATTATATATGTATTTTTAATCACCAAAATAGTTTCTTGAATATTCAACAGAATAAATTAGGGATTTGTACATGGGGCATATTTATACGGCTCCTTAAGTGCTGCAATCAGTGCTGTAACAAGTACTCCAAATTTTTACTTAAGTAACAAGTACCAAGTACTATCAATTTTTTTACTTAAGTATCAAGTATCAAGTAATCCACCAAAATTGTACTTAAGTAGTTCAAGTAATAAGTAGTCTGAAATAGTACTTAAGTAGTACTTCAAGTACTACTTCAAGTAATCAAATTATATGATGTTAAAATTACTATTGAGCTAAAAAAAAAAGGGAATTCTTCCATGGGAGGCTCTTTCCAGCCAACAATCACACACTTACGCCACTGACACTCAGGTTAACTTAATGGTTTCATTTCTTATATTAAAGAACGAGTACAAAAACAGAATCAAATTGAAAAGGTGTGTTTTTTCCAACTCTACTTTTTCCAGCATTATCAACATCATTAAGGTAAAAAAAAAAAAAGCTGGAAAGAAACGGAAATAAATATCCCGTTCTCAACGGATCTTCCAGCGATTCACTCAGTCAGAAAATCGTCTTACCACATACGGTATATATAGTCAGTCGCTCAGTGCCATTCTTCAAAGACAGTTTCGCAAAAGGAGCTGATTCTGACATCTGCTTTTCAAAAGGTGACATTAAAATAGGTTGAAAAGGAAACCATCAAAACAGTAAAACGAACTCTCAAACTACGTCCATATTTTGCTGAAAAAACCTTGAATTTCTCATTGGCTTTCAACAAAACGAGGCTCTCAAACCTTCCGTCCGCCAAGGAATTACGCCTTGGACTCATTATAATGCCACCTTTCGAAAAGAGACGCTCAACTGGGGCCGATGTAGGAAGCATACAATTATACTTCCGAAACACTGAATTCACTGCCGGGTACTCTTGTAAGATCGAGAGAGTCTTTCGGGAATCACTGAGATATCTCAGAATCTCGATCTTGACCGTATTTGCCACAGTTGGTTGCTGAGTGCTTGTTCCTGATTCGTCGTCCGAAAAGTCAAAAAAAGCCTCAGGAGATCTCTCAAGAACTATGCCACTGCTTTTTTCACTAGTGGCACCCATTTTCTGCTTCATTGTTATGGCCTCCTCTGTCATCAAACCCAGCACCAGTTCCTTGTGTTCTTCTTTTCCCAAACTTGTCCTTGAAAAACGGCAATGACCACGTAGCAAGATGGTAGTCCGAATGAACCGCTGGAGATCCACTGAGAAACGGAAATCTTTTTCCAAGTCCTTCGAGCAGCGTCTGGGTTAAGACCCTTGTGAGTTTGACACTTTGGTGCAACTTCACCAACTTCCTTTCCAAGCACTTGATAGTTGGGAGAACAGTCCCGAAATAGGCTTTCTCCTCACCCTGAAGCATATCTAGGGCGATTGCTATGGGCTCAAGGACTGAGACGTACTCAGCAAGAAATTCAAGCTCACTTGTTTTGAATCTTGGTTTTTTCAAGACATCACACACTGCTGAGAGCTTTCCAGCCATGTGACACTCAAGAATTCTTTTCAGTGCATCGTATTCAGAATTCCATCTTGTTGCGTTGGGTCTTATCAGCTTTTTTTCGAAGACCTCTTTCAATAGGTCATTGTTTTTTGAGCTGTGGCTTAGGGAATTCCATAAGCCCTGACACTTGCTCTTGACACTCTGCAGATTTCTTTTGTAACTCACGTCCGTATTTGAAGCATACTTGGCATCTGTGGTGGCCAAAAGGTTCAGGGTATGACTAGAGCAGCGAAAGTGTGGAGGTAAGTACATACCTATATTACCTAATGAGTCCGATCTGCCATCATTCCCTTCGGGCTCAGAAATATCGCTATCGTCATCATTTGTGTTAACAATACGGTCGGGAAGATCAGAATAACTATCAGAGGTCCCTCTAACCCCTGCTTCTAGTTCATCTTGGTCTTGTGCACCACTTCTGGGATTGACACTAGAACCCAATTCTGGTTCCCCGACATCAGTCACATTCACCCTGTCAAAGATCTTACCAACGTCAACAACATCTAATTCTTCGGATTCGGAATCCATGCTTTCTTCATCAGGTGTGTCACTCTCACTGGTTGCAAACTCAGAGCTGGATTCTTGCTCCTTTGATTTTCCTAACTCCTTAAAAGCTTTGACGAAGTTTGAAGCATTGTCTGTTACAATTGCCCGAATTTTGCTCAGATTCTTGTCAAGACCATATTCACGAAATATTGCAAACAGCAAGTCTGAAATTCTGTCGAAGGTATGCGCTCCAGCAAACCTTCTAACTGCAAGCACCATAGGCACAAATTTGTTTAGACTATCTAACACATGAGCTGTTACTCCCATAAAGCTCTTATTATTAGAAGACCAGATATCACACGTCATAGTGACATAGTCTACTTTTTCAAAGAGCTGAATCATTTCTTTCTTTACAACTAACAGAGACTCATCAATTTTACCGGCCAGAGTTTTCCTTGACATTATTGGTCCGATACTTGGGTTTATCCCCAGAATCATTTGCTTAAATGCATGACTTTCCACTGTAGAGAGTGGGCGCATGTCAGACACTATGTAATTCATAATCAACTCATCAGCCCTTTTTTTCGTACATTTCTTTTTTTCAAAGAAAGAAAAAGGTGTATCCTCTTGCTTAGGCTCGGGGATGCTTTCATCGGTTGCGTCATCAGCAGAATCAATGGTCTGCTCATCTCCATCTCGCCTCCTTTTTTTCCTAGTGTTCACTTTGGAGAATTCAACATAGGTTGAAGGATGAGCCGTCTGAAAGCAGACATAATGTTTAGTTTTGCTATATGAATCAAATCCAAAGGCTCATTGCTTTTCCACAGGATCCACTGAACATTGAAACTGCAGTATAACAAGTATAACAAATATGAATGAACCATCACTTTCTGAAGGTTTGATGGTTTGGTTTTGTCAGTCAGGAACTCAACTACTTTGAGACCATCACCTGATAGAGGGAAGTTCACCTAATGTGAGGATATGTCCCTTGTCACCTGCTTGTCAGTGAATGCCCAAAATGAAATGATTCCCAGGTCCCAGGTACAGCCATATACCTCTCAGGAGGAGATCTTCACATTCTCCTCCTGAGTGGAAGGTTCCTTTACTTGGGAATAATCTCATTTCAGTTCAGACATTTACTAACTAGAGACATATCCTCTCATTAGGTGAACTTGCTTGTATCCGGCAATAGTCTCAAAATACGAGTTCCTGACTGGGTTTGGTGGATCCTTCACAATAACAACAAACCTTCACATTACTGCAGATTCAACGATTACAATGATCACCATAGAAAACCTTTTTGCAGCTTAAACTTGGACCATCCTCTGCAAAAAAGCAATGAACCCTCATGTTTCTGCAGCATCGTTGAAACATCAACATCAACCGAAAATTTGTCCAGAAATAAACTGAGTTGTTAGCAATATAGAAACATAGTAATATAACAACTAGCCTATCATCAAACTTGTAAATAGCTTATGGACATATCCAGGCATTAGTTGAGCTGCAGTTAAACTGGAAGCAGGTTAACTGAAAATACAATAAGGTATGTAGCCTGGGATATCTGGCCTATGTAACAAATAGCCTAGGTCTAAGGATTTCCCTATTAATACATTAAATTTAATGGGAAAAATTAACATTCCTGCTATACTAGCTTCTCAATCTCAACAAAATGCCTAGAACCCAGAAAATAAAGGTTAGACTATACAACAATATGTAATTGTGATAAAAAAAAAATATAGTTGTTGGTTTAGTATATAAATCACCTAAAAATCACCATTGGTTTAGTATATAAAATATCATAAAATGAAAATTTTTATTAGGGAGATGGAGAATTTAATGGAAAATTTGAATAGTGAACCTAAATATAAAGTGCAAATGGGAGATTTCAATACTGACTTCCTTAAAAGTTCAGATTGTCCAGATTTTCTCAATTTAGTAATTTCTTCTTTTCTATATCCACTGATAACTATCCTTACATGAGTTACTGGGAAATCTGCAACACTAATTGACAATATATTTGTGGATGAAAATCTAATTGAATGTTTGAATGCTGGTGTATTAATTATGGATGGATCAGTAGATCACAAGCAGGCAAGCCTATTAAGCTTAGGCTATACAAGCCCAATGGACATTGTGGCTTGATGCAATGCTTCCAATTACTTGATTTTACTTCAAGTCAGGAAATGGAAAATGGGGCTAGGTCAGGAAAATGAAATTTTCAGTAGACTAAAGATAGGCTTTGTAAGGATAGACTAGTCTAGGCCTAGTAATAGCAAAACATATTTTTAGCTCTAATATTTATTAAAGGGGAGAAATCAGATAAAGAAAAAAAAGGAAATATACCATTAGATTTTCTATTCCTTGTCTATTCCCCCACAAAGCCAGATACACCTTTAGGCTTAACAAAACAGTTTGATTTTTCTTTAAACTAGCTTTATTTGGTAATACACATCAGCTGCTGATGAAGAACTGGGTATATTATCCAAGCACCCCTGGTGTTTGGATAATCACTAACTTTGGACAAGCAACCGAGCATAATTTGATTCAAATAGAGCCTATATTTCCAAGCAAGCTCTTAGTCTTGCATATGTATAGATTTAGATTACCTTGTTGGGATTAGCTCAATTTGATCTCAGAAACTTTTTTATACTGAAAATTAAGCTTAAAGAAAAGTTAGCAAAACCCTAGTAGCCTATTTTTTCTTTACAGCACATGTCTGGGATTGAATCTATTTATGTTTGAGTGGTTTTGTATCCTACAAGGCCTATAGGATCATGTGTTTAAGATTGGGCAGTATTTTCTAGAATTAGCCTAGGCTATGCTTAAACTAAATTGTGTATTTGTCATTAGACTCTACTATTAACTATCAATGCATTCAAAACATTCAGCAATCCATATGGCTAAAATATTCAGCCTAATCAAATAGCCTAGGCTAGCCTACTTGTTCAAGAAAATTTGATACTTCCTTTGAGTTCTGCAAATTAGCAAGTTCTGCAAGTTCTGCAGTTCTGCAAATGGAAAACACACAAAAACAAAAATTATATATGCATTCTACATTCTATAACCATTATTCCAATCCCAATCAGCCTCATACACAACAATCTCAATACACAACTTAGCCTCAAGATTAACACAGAGAAGCCAAGGCTCATAGCAATCCATTAGTTTTCGTAAATGTAAAGCTGCTGGTTGCTGGTTCCGAGACCCTTTTGAATGACACCTAGCCTACCACAACTAATTTCGGCCCATTCTGGTTCGTTGAACATTCTTCTCCTGAGGTGAAGTTAATCAAGCTAGGTGTGGGGTAAATTGTGCATTAATTTCATAATGCTGGATTAACAGTAAGCTTAGCCTACAGGAGATCCAGGCTACACAACTCTAGCCTAGGTTTGTTCAATCCAATCTGAACGATATCCGAATAGACCAAAACACAACAAACAGATTAAAATTGCGTATGATGTGTAGGTTGTGTTGTAAGGAAACTACTGGGCTATCTGTATGGTGATACCTGTCAAAGTTTAAGAGAGAAAAAAAGTACAAACAGAAACAGACATAAAAAGGACAAGGAGACTTACACGCAAGTGTTTGTGGAAATTTGAAGGTGCATGCAGGTGTCCTTTGAGAACCCTGTTGGGACAGTTCTTGCACCATGCACTAAGTGCGCCATCTTTTTCGATTTTTCCTTTTACAGCAAAATATTTGCCTTGAAGAATAAACGGTAATTGTTGTTTGCCTGCGTCAGCCATTTTTTTTTTTTGTGACACCTTGTTTTCTTCTTCTTCTGAAATGCGCTCGACGGAAACGGCAAACCACAGCAAGTACGAAACGAAACACAGACGCGCAGCACAACCAGAAAATTAAAAAATTGCAAAAAAAAAAAAAAAAAAAAATGGAACGGTTCCTCGTAATGTATTTGAAACAGTACTTGACTTTTATTTGCAACTTGAAGTAATAAGTAGCTGCAATTTTTTACTGAAGTACAAGTAATAAGTACTCTGTGGAATTTGTACTTAAGTACAAGTACAAGTACTTGAAAATTTTACTTAAGTAGTACTTGAAGTAAAAGTACTTCAAGTAAGTTACAGCACTGGCTGCAATCTATTATTATAAGCCATTTTGTCTGTGATTATGTTTCAATTTCTGCTCTTGGGACTCAGGCAGGGAAATGGTATCATACCCCTCCTAAACCTTAGCAGTCCTCTTATTGCTAAAGAGATTAAAGCTTGCTCTTTGCTCCTTTCTTAGTTGTACTGTTAGCAAGCTGGCCGGTGACAAGAAAATCAAATTTTGAATAAATAAGAGATAAATTTTTTTTTTCGCTGATAATCTCTTATGATCCGATGAAAGTACTCGGCATCACGCTTCAGTTTTCTTGTAGATATATTAGTTCATTAGGTAAACAATTTGAAAGTTTCCAAGATGCTGATAACTTTATTTTTGTGGTACACATAGGTGAAAAATGGTAGGATAAAGACTCAGAGAAAAATCAGCTAAGTCTTAATTCAGTATTTTAACGGTGTAAATCCTAACTTGACGCGGAGAAGTGGATAAGGCATAAAGTGGGGGAGAAGTCGAGAAGGAGGCATAATGGGGAGGGGGGCATTGCCCCCCTGTCACCTCTTCCCTCCTTTCCTCTTCCCATCAGCATTTTAGCAGAATTTTTTTTTTTGTAGATAGCAGCTTGTTTGATGCAGAATCACGTAAACATTTTCAGTCTGTAGTATTGAAGGCAAAAAGTGGGATTGCGACCCCTCCAATACCTTTTCTCCGCCATTCCTATTGGCAACTTTTTTTTGCAGAAAGGTAGACATGTTGGACCTTGTTAGAACCGGAATTATGCAAGAATTTTCAATCTACAAGATTTGGAACCAAGTTAGGATTTTGACACCGCTTTTGCGCCCTACCTACTTTTAGTAGAGACCTAGGAATTCTGCGGTGTTTGGACCAGGGTAACACAATAATTTTCAAGTAGTATGATTGGACGCATAAAATGGGTCCTTGGACCCTCCAACATTCTTCTATTTTTCCCCAATATTTTGTTTGTAAAAAGGCAGGGTTGTTGTACCTTGGTTAAAGCATAATCATGAAAAAAAAATTGCAGTCAATAATATTTAGGCATAAAGACTCATTCGCATTAAGGTTTTAATAATCCCTAGATTTAGCTAGCACTGATTTGGGGAAATCAAATTTTTTTATACAATTTCACAGCCAATTAGAAAATCCACTAAAATATCTGATTTGCTCAAATTAGCGGCTGCTAAATAGTAACATTATTAAAGTCTTACTGTGAGAGGGTCTTAAACAACTTTTCCTGGAAAATACAATTTCCAAAGTTTTGAGTGTTTGACGACTACCGATGGCTAAAAAGCAAATCAAAGTTTTAGATCTACAAGAATATGATTTTTAAAATAATAATAAAAAAAAATTCTCTATTTACTGCAGTTTCAAAATAAGTGCTGTAAAATTCGACTAATATCTCAAAGAAAGGCTAAAAAATCAAAAATTCTTCTGGGTAACTAAATTTTTTTTCACATTAGAAAAGAAAGTTCATTTAATTCCGTACAATTTGAGCTAAAAAAAAATATAAACTATTATTATTTCTAAAAGGTCTGCAAATTTATTTGTAGTGTCACTGAAATGATCACTAGCCGTATCGTGAAAATGGACATAGTTTATTTTTTCTTCAAAGGGTAGGAATGCTTCAAACTTTCTAACTGTTTAAAATTTTTAACTTTTAATTGAAAATAAAATCAGGTTAAACAAAAAGTTGACTAAAAAAAGTGTTTTTTTTTAGAATGGACGAATATGTTTTCTGGCCCCTAATCAGTTTGATTAGGGGCCTGTTGTAATTAACTTTAAAACGGGATGCTGATGAAATAAGCCATATAGAAGAAAATATATTGGATTCAATAATCGACATGGGCAAACTCTGTATACTTACATTAAATGGTATGATTTATCTTAAATGGTATTTGATTCCTCGATTCTGTCAATAGTCCTTCTACTCCAAGTAATTGAGAGGCAAATGTTTAAATGGCTGGGGCACGGGTAAATGGCAGGAGTATGAATGACTCTCTTATTGGACACATACTTGTCAGGTTAGTTTTGGAAAGGCATGCCTCCCTAGAGCCTTAGGCATGCTGATCAAGAATTTAAAAAAGAGGCAAACAAGGCACACCCACCTATGGTCTTAAGAAGGTTGATCAAGAATTTAAAATTGACATAAGACCACAAATTTGCTTGAAATAACGTGCAGTTCGCGCGTCAGCACCGTTTGCGAATGACGTCCTGAATAACTCAATGGCACTGCCCAGCTGGTCCAGACGGGATAAGTCTTCTTGTGCTTCGGAGTAATACTCTTCCAAGGACTCCCAGTAGAGGGCTAACAAGACCTCGTACAGTATGCAGTAGGCATTGATAGCTTGATAGTTCACTTTCTGGGGCTTACAAGCACCTCCAGAGTTATAAGATTCATTTTTTACGCATTGTTTTACAACACCTATTAATTAAGAATTATTGATTAATTAAATAAAAAAAAACTAGTTTTCTTTAACTAAAAGTAAGGAGCGACATTAAAACTTAAAACGAAAAGAAATTATTCCGTATATGAAATGTACGGCAATCCTCTCCTCAATACCTCGCTCTTTACACTAAAGTTTTTATTTTTTTTTTTAAATAAAGTTGTGTGACGGTTTCAAACTTTAGCGTAAAGAGCGAGGTATTGAGGAGGGGACAGCCCATTTCATATACGGAATAATTTCTGCTCGTAAAGTTTTAATGTCACTCCTTAGTTTCAGCTAAAAAAAAACTTGTTTTTTTTCTATCATTGAAATGGTCTATCTCTGTTTATTTTATTCACCATTTTAATTTTTCGCTATATTTTCGCTATATTTTTTTTATTATTCCTAAATTCGAGGAACCAGTTACATTTAAATATCTGATTTGTTGCTAGTCTTTAATATCGCTCCATCACGAGGTTTTAGGTTACGCTTGAAATTTTTTTTTAAGGAGCAAACAGAAAAACTTTTATAGGGAAATCAATGTATCAACCTTAAGATAATCGGACCGAGCCGTGTGCGTTTGTCTCTGTCTTTTCGGTTGTTATTGTTTTGTTTTTTTTTAGATCAGTTACCTTCAAAGAAGCAAAACGAATCTCAACTGATAGAATATATCTGGTTACTTTACAGCATAAGCTAGAAATGCAGCTGAATAAGCTAGGTTTACAGCCAGGGATGTACACATAGGGAGGCCACCCCTTCTTCCTAGATTATATCAAGCTTATGTACACTTCTTATTCAATTTATCCTATATTTTTTATTATTGCCCTCTCCCTTCTCTTAAAAATGAATGAGTACGTGCCTGTTAAAAACAAACTAAGCCATAAGTTAACTGCAAAAAGCTAAAACTAAAGAAAAATACAAGCTGTCACCATTGAAAACAACCTACTTACGTGCTGAGATTCGTAGTGCTGCAACTGCTGGTCTTGAACTCGTATTTTGTCTTTTAGATGTTTCACTTCTTCCTCCAGGGAGGCTACAAGCTATAATTCATCGTCACTTTCAACCTAATGAACATATAGCAAATGGATTAATACTTCAAGAGGCTCGACAGATAAATTGCTGAATTAAAGGATCGATAGAGTCTAGATCTAGGGTGGCCCGAAGGGAGGGTGAGGTGACTCACCCCCCTGGTTTTAGTGAAGTCGTAAAATTCGTTTATTTTGACCTCATTGAGGTCCCAAGTACTAAATTCTGAGACAGTCTAAGATGTATTTCCTTCTCCTGGAAACACTTTTGCATTTTTAAACTTCTCGGTAAAGAAGTGGCTGATTTTGACAAAATTCAGCTTCAACTGTAGAAATGGAATACCAAACTCACTTGAATAGAGTTGTTTTATTTTATTGTTTAATTTTCTAATGTCGTTTCTCAATAGAGTCGTTTAAATTAAGCCAGGTTTTTAGATCTACAAACGATATGCTATATGCTAGCCTTTAAAAAAAAATACAATTTCGCGGTTTAAACTCTAATTTGGCCACGAAATCTTTCCCAGGTCTATGTGATCAATTCATACTATGACGTATGAATTTTCAATACGTCATACTATGACGTTTTTTTACAATACCTCATACAATACGTCATACTCCTTATAAAAGCAAATACTTTTATAAGGAGAAAGCAATTCAATTTCTATTCAAAATTTATGAAAATGGAAGAACCCCAAAAGCAGTGAATATACTGCATTCCTTTGTCATGGGTGCTTTTGATGTTAATTTGTCTTTCATCTTTTTTTCATTGACACGATCAATAATGAATCTAGACAATTGGATCTTCAAATACAAATGAAAAAATCAAGCAAAAAAGAGAAGAAGCAGTTGAAAAAACTTCTACAAATCAAGGAAAGATCTTTCCATTGCTTATTCAAGTTTTCAACGTTTTGTTTCTTTATGCAAGTTTTTAATGTCATCTTGCAAATTTGCAAAGCGCTGTTCTTTTCATATGACCAGCTTTTTGGTGAGAATCCCACGGCTGTATACGTATCGGTTTTTTTACAATGTTCTTGGAGACATGGATCCCACAGCTTTTGCACTATTGGTCACCTCTCAGTCTTGGATATATGATCAGCTTCCCCTTACAATTTTTGATGTGCACATGGTGCTTGAAAGACCCAGATCACCGAGTAAAAGTTTCAAGAGACGACCTATAGGCTGTAGTTGCTTTAACACGGGATGCTGATGAAATAAACCATGAAGAAGAAAATATATTGGATTCAATAATCGAAATCGGCAAACTCCCCGTTAAGGATGTGATGAGAAAAATCCAGGTGTCAAACCATGCACATTCAAAGAGTTGTCAAAAAATGTGCTACAAAGCTATTGGCACAGTCAAGATGGGAGAACAACTTAGCCCTCAAAGAATTTTGAATTATGTTGCCAGAGGGCACTCAGAGATCATCGTAAGGAACAAGAGTAAAACTGTTATTGGATATGTGCTATTGGAGGAATTCTGTGCACTAGATGTTTCTCAAAGAAGTAATGTTTTTCGTGTCGATGAGTTTCGTTTGCATGCTTTAGAGATGAAAATTTCAGAAGATGTGAATGTGTCTGATGTACTCCGAGAATTTAGAAGAACAGGAAGTACAAGAGCTCTTGTTGTGAAAAAGAAAAATTATTACTTTGTGAAAGACGTAATTTTAGGACTAGTATCATTCGATGATGTGCTAAAATGTTTTAATGCAACCTCAAGATTGTTCCGTATATAGATGAGATGTGTCTTCCAACTGTATTTGCGACGTCTCTTCAGTTTTCCAAATCATATCCTGTGTTGTCTTCAGACGTTTATGCTTAAACAATTGTAGAAAAAGCAAGGAATATTTTAATTCCAGAGATTCATTTCCATATGGAGTGCCTTTAATTTACATTTTACCTACTATGTAACTAGTGCTCTGTATACTTACATTAAATGGTATGATTTTATCTTAAATGGTATTTGATTCCTCGATTCTGTCAATAGTCCTTCTATCTATAAAAAAGTGTTTTACTAATACTATTATATATGTATTTTTAATCACCAAAATAGTTTCTTGAATATTCAACAGAATAAATTAGGGATTTGTACATGGGGCATATTTATACGGCTCCTTAAGTGCTGCAATCTATTATTATAAGCCATTTTGTCTGTGATTATGTTTCAATTTCTGCTCTTGGGACTCAGGCAGGGAAATGGTATCATACCCCTCCTAAACCTTAGCAGTCCTCTTATTGCTAAAGAGATTAAAGCTTGCCCTTTGCTCCTTTCTTAGTTGTACTGTTATCAAGCTGGCCGGCGACAAGAAAATCAAATTTTGAATAAATAAGAGATAATTTTTTTTTTTTTGCTGATAATCTCTTATGATCCAATGAAAGTACTGGGCATCACGCTTCAGTTTTCTTGTAGATATATTAGTTCATTAGGTAAACAATTTGAAAGTTTCAAGATGCTGATAACTTTATTTTTGTGGTACACATAGGTGAAAAATGGTAGGATAAAGACTCAGAGAAAAATCAGCTAAGTCTTAATTCAGTATTTTAACGGTGTAAATCCTAACTTGATGCGGAGAAGTGGATAAGGCATAAAGTGGGGGAGAAGTCGAGAAGGAGGCATAAAGGAGAGGGGGGGCATTGCCCCCCTGTCACCTCCTCCCTCCTTTCCTCTTCCCATCAGCTTTTTAGCAGAAAAAATAAGTAGATAGCAGCTTGTTTGATGCAGAATCACGTAAACATTTTCAGTCTGTAATATTGAAGGCAAAAAGTGGGATTGCAACCCCTCCAATACCTTTTCTCCGCCATTCCTATTGACAACTTTTTTTACAGAAAGGTAGACATGTTGGACCTTGTTAGAACCGGAATCATGCAAGAATTTTCAATCTCCATGATTTGGAACCAAGTTAGGATTTTGAAACCCCTTTTTGCGTGCTACCTACTTTTAGTAGAGACCTAGGAATTCTGTGGTGTTTGGACCAGGATAACACAATAATTTTCAAGTAGTATGATTGGACGCATAAAATGGGTCCTTAGACCCTCCAACATTCTTCTATTTTTCCCCAACATTTTGTGGCACACATAGGTGAAAAATGGTAGGATAAAGACTCAGAGAAAAATCAGCTAAGTCTTAATTCAGTATTTTAACGGTGTAAATCCTAACTTGACGCGGAGAAGTGGATAAGGCATAAAGTGGGGGAGAAATCGAGAAGGAGGCATAATGGGGAGGGGGGCCATTGCCCCCCTGTCACCTCCTCCCTCCTTTCCTCTTCCCATCCGCTTTTTAGCAGAAAAACAAGTAGATAGCAGCTTGTTTGATGCAGAATCACGTAAACATTTTCAGTCTGTAATATTGAAGGCAAAAAGTGGGATTGCCACCCCTCCAATACCTTTTCTCCGCCATTCCTATTGACAACTTTTTTTGCAGAAAGGTTGGCATATTGGACCTTGTTTGAACCGGAATCATGCAAGAATTTTCAATCTCCATGATTTGGAACCAGTTAGGATTCTCACACCGCTTTTGCACCCTACCTACTTTTAGTAGAGACCTAGGAATTCTGCGGTGTTTCTAAGTATCCATGTTTGGCCTACTGAATTTATTCCCCTTCCTTTATTTTCTCGACTTTGATAGTCAAAAGGCACGTGTTGCCCATAGCTACTACTCCTTGCTCCATTCAAAAAAGGTCCTGAACTAGACTGGTAAAGAGGTGTAAAGCCTGGCTTTTGATTGGTTTCTCCATGCTTGTCTAGACTACCATGTGGATTTATGGAATTCATTTCCCTTCCTCTGTTTTCTTGGCCGTGTTGTCATAGAAACTTCAAAAAAAAGATCATATGAAAAGATAATAATAAAAATAGGAATTATTTTTTTACTTTGAAATAAGTTGAGCTTTCTTGTCTGCAAAATGAACACGCAGAAATTTATGAACAAAAATTATATTTCAACTTTTACAGTCACCTTTTTAAATTAATTTTTTTGTGAGTTACTGTAGGTATAAAATTTCTTAAGATGCTACCTTAACCTTAACAGTACTAACAGTGAAATATATTCCTTTCCGAATTCATTTTTTTCTAATTAATAACGAAAATCCTTTTGTCGGAACAAGTTATGTTTTTTTGCGACGAATGTCATTTTTGTAATGTATTTTAGAGCGATTAGAGTGCAGAGCCCCCTCCAAAGTTTCTACGATCATCGGTTTTGTATGATCCTCCCAGGGGAAAAAAATCAATGCACGGAACCCAGATTCCTAACCGCTTTACTTAGATTCCTAAAATTTTGCCTTAATCCCCTAACTCTAAGTAAAAGTAATAGACTAGCAGTATAATGATGAATGACAGCAAAGATTGTTCTATAGTAAATATTCCATAAAACATCCTTTTTTTACTCCACTCATTCAATTAGTTTTCATTTAAACTTTAATTCATTAACTTGAATTTCATTAAACTTTACAAATCATGCCACCTCGTTAGTAGTCACTAATTAGTAATTACTAATTCCTAGTTAGCAATTATTTTTTCAAGGGCTTTTGTTTTCTTAGAAGCGCTTAATTGATGCAATAAACTCTGCTTGGCACAGTACAGCTTCAATTGGTCTTAGGTGGAGCGACTAAGCCCCCTACTTGACAGTAGCTAGATAAAGATCAAATAGTTCGTGGTAATGAACTGTAAGTAAGGAGCGATCCAGCTCAATAGTAACCGAAACTCTAAAAAACGGTATTTTGATACCAATAGATACATAAAAAAGTGCTCTAATCACTTTGACTTTTAAAAAGGGCACTAGAACTTCTGATTACCAATCCAATGAGTCCCCTCCAAAGCATGTACGACCACCCTTTCTATAAGAACCTTATATGCACCCGGGGCATAGCTTACAACCCTTGCCCTGAGAGCTATAGGGGGCTTGTCTTCCTCAAAGACATAATTTCCAGACCCTTCAACTATGATGAACAAAACTGTTATCTCCAAATTTTTATAGGAGGTGTTAAGGGAAATCATGAGCGTAGAGAGGGGGGGGGAGGGGGGGGGGGGGGGGGGGGGGGGGGGGCTGGTTGCTCTAAGATCACTTTGACTCTTAAAAAAGGGCACTATAACTTCAAATTTCAAATCAAATGAGCCCCATCTGAAGTTTATACAACCACCCATTGCATAAAAACCTTATATGCCCCAAGGGCATGACTTACAATCCTATCCCCAGGGAACTTGGGGTCTGTGTCAACTATTTTGTTAAAATAGTTCAAAGGTCAGATAAGAAAAATTCCTGTGTCGACACAACCCCCCCCCCCAGGGCCGGGGCAGAAGTTGTAAGCATTGATCTGGGGCCATATATGGTTTTTATTTTCATTTTGGGACCTCCATGAATGGAGGCTTTGTGCAATCCTGGGCCCATCTTGGTCACAAACATGGTTTTATTTTTTTTATGGTATTTATTTCATTTTTATTTTCATGACCCTTTATATTGGAAAACTAATGCAGTGAATCATTCCTACCTTCTCATATGGATAGGAGAAAAAAATGTAGACACCTTCAGTACCTTTGTCATTACAGGTAGAAGTACAGTATTCTAATGAGTGCTCAAGACTATTCAAACAGCACAACCAGTCAGTTTTAAATCCTTTCTTTGACTCCTAAATGTTTAACAAACAGAATAAAAAAAAGTTTGAAACCATTGAGCAGTATGTTACTGATCCCAAGGAAATTCCTAAGAATTATAGCTATGGTCAATAGGATGAATTGGTGAGAGATCAGATTATTTTTGGCGGAAATATGATAAGCTCAGAAAAAGAGTTCTTGTCAAACACAAGAACTTAGCATAGAATAAAGCAGTCCAGATGTATAGAATATTTTACTCTGTCCTTTTCAAGTTTTTGTAGATGGGTTTTCAGTTAATAAATAAATATTCCAGCAAACCTAAGGACAACATGGAATCATGTGTTATGAAGCAAAACAGAGCATCAAACAAGAAGTGGGTGCAGTTAATGAGCAAACTGAAGAGTAAGTGAACAGGCTAAGGTAAGCTAAACAGATTAAAGAGTAAATAAATTACAGTAGCAAAGACATTACCTACAAAAAAGAGTATCCTGGAAAGGGGATACCACCAGATGGCTAAAATTGTTTTCAGCTTCACAACTAAGCTCAATCCCAACTTATAAGGTTTTAAAGATATGCAAATACATTTCCTAAATTTTGAAAAAAAAAAACATTGATATGGCTTAAAATTCTACTTAAATAACAGGAATTGCATTTTCAGAACTAAAGCCAGAGTAAAAGAAATGGATAACTGAAAATTATAGTAAAACGTTGTTTTGTCAAAATTTTAATAGGTATAGACCTGCCAAGTAGGCAAATTTCAGGAGCTACTAGACAGAGAAGGAGTGGAGGTAGGTACTTCAAATTAGGCCTACCTTTCCAGGACATAGTTTCACCATTAGACCCATCCCTGAAAGTTTCATTTTTCTAACCTAACTCCTTTCCAAGATAGCCAAAAGTAGCTCAAGTAGAATTTTACCGCATATCAGGAGACAGTAAGAAGATTTATGGAGGAGTCACACTTTGAAAGAATTGAAAGAGCTGGAAAGTCATTAAAAATTGGATGGGAAGGAGGTGGGTTGAGAAAAAAAGTTTGTGGATAGTCAGTAAGGAGAGAGTCACATGTAGTCATGCTATACGTGGAACAGCATGCTATCCCCAGGAATCAGGATAGAATCATGATTGCGAGCAAATTGCAGTTTATCAAACAAATTTTAAGAGCTCACTATTAGGAATTCGTCTATTCAGATAAATCGCTCTGAAAAATAAATCTAGTCAAAGAATAATAACATTAAAAATATATAGGAAGTGCTCATATCACCAACTTACATTTTCATTAAATAAATTTATTCCTTTTCCAAAAAAAGATGTTTTTCAAAGAAAAATAAAACAGCCATATTAAATCCAAGATAGAAACAAAGCAATTTATAACAGTTCCAGATCTAGGTATTTATTGGGAACTGTATATTCCGCCACACTGTTAACATTAAAATTTCTGTTTTGAGTGAAAGTTGAGTGTAATTTCCTGGGGAAAAATTTAGTATTTATTTATTAAATATATGTGTAAATGTTAAAAAGGCATGTTTTATCAATTCACAGTTAATTTCTACAAGTTTTGAAAGATGCATAGTATTATTTACATAATAAAGAGCTTTACTATCTCAAATATAGTCAAAGATCTACTACTACTCCTGCTACTACTAACAACTCACCGCAGCACCAATGTGCCTGAGGCCGACACAGCTACGCACGCTTCTCCTCCACCCCAATCTATTCAAAGCCTCCCTTTTTAAATCCGCCCACCAAGTTCCAATTTCCATTAAATCTTTCTTTATGACGTCCTCCCACCCCAGACGAGGACAACCTGCTGTCCATTCAGCCCTAGACGGTTGGCCGAAAAGAACAATTTTCAGCAGTCTGTCATCCTTCATCCTCACAACGTGCCCTAGCCACCTCAACATTTCTTTCATTATAGCCCTACAGAGCGGTATTGAACCACGTTTTTCGTATAGCCTATTGTTTGACATACGGTCAGTCAGCCGGTTACCCAGAACAATCCTTAAGCAATTTCTCTGGAAAACATCTAGCAAATCTCCATCCGCTTTTCGGAGCGTCCATGCTTCAGAGCCATATTTGACCACTATCATCATTGTAGCTTCTAATATTCTAATTTTGGTTTGCAGACTTATCTTGCTATTCTTCCAATTTTTTTTTAACTGTGAAAAATGACCCTGAGCCTTGGCTATTCTACTTTTAACATCTTCACTGCTCCCACCATCATTACTAATAATACTACCAATGTAAGTGAAGCTGCCCACCTGATCAATCTTTTCATTACCCAACGTCACCTTTTCATCTTCACTTATTCCTAGCCTTAGTAACTTAGTCTTCTTGACATTAATTTTCAAACCTATTCTAGCACCCTGTACTCGCAAAACCTCTAAAACTTCATTCATTTTGCTCACACTTTCATCTAGGATGCTTAAATCATCAGCATAATCTAAGTCCAGGAGACTTTTTCCTCCTCATTTGATTCCGTGGTCTCCCATTGCCTTTCCTGTGCTACTTAAGACACAGTCCATTAAAATAATCCATATAAAAGGGTATAGAACACAATCCTGCTTAACTCCTGATTTAATACAAAACCAGCTGCTAAACTCATTTCCTACCTTAACCGCAGTAGGGTTATTCTCGTACATAGCACTAATCACTTTAATGTATTTGTCTGGTATACCATACAAGGATAAAACGTTTACTAAAGCTCTTCTATCGACAGAATCGAACGCTTGCTCATAATCTATAAAACTGAGGACCAAAGGTGTTTGAAAACTCAGGCACTTCTCAATTATTAGCTTAAGAGTGAAAATTTGGTCGACACCTCTACATTTTCAAAAACCGCACTGTTCTTCTCTTAAAACTTTATCTACGGCATCTCTCAGTCTAAAAAGTATCATATTACTAAGTAATTTATTACTTACAGAGACCAGACTAATGGGTCGATAATTGACAGAATTGTTATAAGAAATTCTTTTTATTTGCCTTACTTTCTCTTTGCCGACTCAATTTTGCGTGTGGAAATGCTCAAACGAATTTGGATTTTCGGGGAAAAAAAATTCTTGGAATGGGGATTTCCAGAGTGATCAGAAAAAAAATATTAGAAGTTGAAGTCATTTTCAAACGAAAGAATGCTAAGTAGATTTCTTAAGAATGCTAAGTAGAATTTTTCAGGCTGAATCGTTGCAAGAAATTTAACATTGAAGGGGGGTATTTTCAGCGAGGATGGAGTAGTCCGTGTGGAATTTTACGGGGGACGGATGTATTTTGCATTGTCCACGGAGAAGTTTCCCATGAGAGGGGGGGAGGAATTTTCATGGAGGGTGAGCCAGATTTGCTGGCATTATTTGAAAAAAACGATCATAAACTAAATAAAAAACAAGTTTTTCAACTGAAAGTAAGGAGCAACATTAAAATTCAAAACAAACAGAAATTATTTTGTTTATGAAGAGTTTCGCCCCCTCCTCAATACCTTGCTCTTCATGCTAAAGTTTGACTGTTTGTCCTGATTTTTTAAGAACGACTCCTGAAACACAAGGGCCGTTTATTTAAAATAAGAAGCTTTTTTAAAAGTGCTAAAAACTTTAACGTGAAGAGCAAGAAATTGAGGAGGGGGTAGCAACAGTACGGAATAATGCTTTTCATTTGATCGGCAGTTACAATCCTGAGTAATTTGAAGTCTAAAATATTCGTTATATTACTCTTCCTCGCAATATTCCTTTGAGGTGCTCTCCGAGTGTTTTTTTTTTTTTTTTTTTTTTTTTTTTTTTTTTTTTTTTTTTTTTTTTTTTTTTTTTTCAGGTACTTATACTATCAACTGAATATCGTCGCTTTGGATCTTCAAATACAAATGAAAAAATCAAGCAAAAAAGAGAAGAAGCAGTTGAAAAAACTTCTACTAATCAAGGGAAGATCTTTCCATTGCTTATTCAAGTTTTCAACGTTTTGTTTCTTTATGCAAGTTTTTAATGTCATCTGCAAATTGGCAAAGCACTGTTCTTTTCATATGACCCGCTTTTTGGTGAGAATCCCACGGCTGTATACGTATCGGTGTTTTTTTACAATGTTCTTGGAGACATGGATCCCACAGCTTTGGCACTATTGGTCACCTCTCAATCTTGGATATATTATCAGCGTCCCTTTACAATTTTTGATGTGCACATGGTGCTTGAAAGACCCAGATCACCGAGCAAAGGTTTCAGGAGACGACCTACAAGCTGTAGTTGCTTTAAAACGGGATGCTGATGAAATAAGCCATATAGAAGAAAATATATTGGATTCAATAAACGAAATGGGCAAACTCTCCGTTAAGGATATGATGAGAAAAATCCAGGTGTCAAGCCATGCACATTCAAAGAGTTGTCAAAAAATGTGCTACAAAGCTATTGGCACAGTCAAAATGGGAGAACAACTTAGCCCTCAAAGAATTTTGAATTATATGGCAGAGGGCACTCAGAGATCATCGTAAGGAACAAGAGTAAAACTTTTATTGGATATGTGCTATTGGAGGAATGCTGTGCACTAGATGTTCCTCAAAGAAGTAAGGTTTTTCGTGTCGATGAGTTTCGTTTGCGTGCTTTAGAGATGAAAATTTCAGAAAATCTGAATGTGTCAGAAGTACATCGTCACATCTGACACTTTTACTTATCTCCATGAACGTTCGCAAAGAGTTTTCGACTGTTGCATGGTTTGTTTGGTGCTTCATGAACGAAAGGCAAGTAGAAACGCGTTGCTTTTAGGAACATTTTCCTTCGAGACTTTACTGCAAATCGTTCGATAGCTTGGTAACGACGGGGGACTTTCTTCTGTGGCCACAGGCTGTGTTGGGCATTCTCTAGCCAGCATTACTGCCTTGTCCAGGTGTTTAATTTCTTTTGGAGTCTCGAGAAGTAAGTTAACAGGAAGGAGTTCTTTCTCAATCATCGTTTTCCTTAAGATCCTCGATCCCTGACAATTGATTTCAAGCTTTTCTTTCGGTAGACATTCAACTGACCTGTTTCTCTGGCGCTTAGATGACACGGCGACTTTTGATTGGGTGTCCTTTGAGAGCTCTGAAGTCTGCACCATTGCCATACTAGTAATATGAGTCGATGAGCTATCGAGGGAGGACTATAGAAGGTCGAGGTTGTCATGCATGAATTGGATCAAGGAATCATCATCTTTTATTATGCCAGGAGGAACATAGACGCTGTCTGCTGTGGTGTGAATCCTCATTTTGTCTACCGCTGTTGCTAGGAGTCGTCGAATGGTATCGTACGATACCAAAGAACCACTTTTATTCAGAACTTGAAGGACGTCTCTGCTTCGAGTCTTATGATAAAACATAACTGAAAGCCCAATATGTTTTGGGAATTCGACGTAAAACCCGGAAAAATAAAATATCTTAGGCGATGTTCATAAGTCTTTGTTCTGTCTTCGGCATACAGTCTCGTTTTACCTCTGGATTGTCCCACGGTTCTTCTTCTTCTTCAAGAAGGTAAACAAGAAAGTTGTGGAGCTCTTTTGGTATCATTTGGGAGATCTGGTCGGGTGTTATTTGCACGTCTTCTGCTTTGGTGTTTTTGGCGATTCCTGAAAGACGAGGCGAAACAATAAAAAGCAAAATACTGGTAAAGACAAAACTTTGAGGATCAGATAATAGAGTTAATTAGCTTTTTAAGCTTTTTAACCATCAATTTGCACCAATATGGCAGATGGCAGTAAACATAACCATAACAAAGCCACGAGATCGATGCAGTGTCATCTACCGTTAATAAAAAATAACCGTTCATAGGTTTTTTATACTCCTTTCAAGTCCTTTGTATAGGGGACGAATAACCCCTCCCCCCCCCAAGCAGCATTTAAGAGGTTTTCAGTCATAAACGTCGAAAGCAGGCTGAGCGTTATAAAATCAATAAAAATAAAATTTTACCTGATTTTTTTTTAATTAACGAGAAGTTTATGAGCAGTTTGTTAAGCGGAATAACTTTATTTTCGAGTAATTCTACATGAATATATTAACATTAAAAATAAGTGCTTCGTGTGGATCTTTTCAAGTTCTTTGTAGAGGAGTCAAATAACCCCTCCTTCTAAGCAGCATTTCAGAGGTAGTTTCAGTCCTAAACTGTAGAGGTGAGCTTTTCAGCGTCATTAGATATGTAAAAATACAAAATTCGTACCTTAATTTGACATTTCTTCCTGAAGAATAGCCTTTTAGGTGTTGAGCATACCGGTGTAGAGTTCTAGGTCTGCTATATTGGTGTCTACTTCATCTCCAACTGCCACCTGTGGAGGGGGGGGGGAGAAAAGACAAAATATATATTTTTTCCATTATTATAAATCTAAAAAACTCAAGAAACAAATTTTATTTCCTAATTAAAATATGATGTGCCCTGAAATTTGGCAAAACTTAGGATATCAGGGGTTGCCAGCCCTGAAGACAAGGCCATATTTGGAGAGGTTTTCAGGGTCTGAACCCCTTCCCCCCGGAAATTTTTTCCGACTCGTAAAAATAAAACAAAAAAGCATATAATCCAAATTTTGGTGCGGTTTTTATAGTTTTTCTGTGCCCCCACCCCCCTCAACACAAATCCTGGATACACCCTTGCCATAAGACCCCATGATATGTACATCCCTTATATAGTTTTGTTTGGAAATTGACAAATTGTTAATTTTAGTTTTATGGAAAAAAAGTGTTGTTAAATTTAACGAATTAGTTTCGCTTAAATATTTTCACGGCTCAGCGTGGCAACACTGAACTGTGATACTGCCCTAAAAACTTTAAAGTTTCGAAACATATAAAAAGAAAACCATAGAAAATCAAGGTTTTCCGGTATAAATATACCCCAGATGAGTCCAGGCGGCTTAAACTTATTTTTATTTTGATGTCTTTGGTACTTAAGCCTAAGGTAAATGGGAATTACAGACAACTAGCACCGCTAACAGGGCAGGGTAATTCTACAGATTTAAAAAAATCCAAAAAAGTTGTTTTTTACTCATTTGAATTTTTACTTCATTTGAAGTTCTTACAACAGATTCCTTTTTCGTTAAATCATTATCTATTGATTAAAAATATTAGGGCTAAGCTAGAAAACAGGCGATTAAAGAAAAAATATACACAAATATGCCTATTGTGCAATTTTGTTTAAATTAGTCCTTTTAACTTGTGCCCAACACAAAGCAGAGGTAAAAAAAATGGATATTTTTTTGCCCAACACAAAGCAAAACGCATACACAAAGCATACTATCTTTAACTTCTTATTCTTGTTTCTCTTTTGATTGGTATGAAAATTGAAAGAAAAGAAGACCTCCAAAAAATTAAAGAATTAATAAAGTAAAAATAAAGTTAAATTGCTAGTAATACAAAATTAGTTCAGTTAGTTTATTAATTATCAAAACAATTAGCTAAATTAAAAAATAAAAAATAAAAACGATTAAAGATTATGAAAAAAAACTTTGTGCAACACAAAGCTTATGCCCAACACAAAGCAAAGGTAAATACATGCAGCTGATATCCCGACAATCAAGCAGACAGCCAAAGAAGTCCAAAATAGGAAATAAATAAAATACAAACATTCAAGCTCTGTTCAAGCTCAAAAACAGATTAGCATCACCGATGGGATTTAAGGCAGATCAATTAAATGCTTAAGGAAGATCAACTGATCGAAAATTAAAAATAACAATGAGCAGCGACAATTAGGTAAGTCAAGATTAATGTTGAAACAGCAACTCATGTGATATAAATGATAACTATATAAATTGGTTGGAAATTACTTTTGTTCTAGGATTTCTTTAACTCTTATAAGACTGTAAATCAAACTGTCAAATATTTTTAATATTGAGTCAAATAATTTGAATGAATTGACAGACATACGCTTTTTATATTTATATGAAACCAAAAAAAGCGATGTTTTTTCCATGAAAACCAAAGTCAGAGCGCCAGATTCTGTATCTCGCTTATTTCAATTAGTACACATGCCAGAAGGTATAAAAATGTTAAGCTTATTTATATAGTTTTTCTTTTCATTATTTTTTTTTAAATAATATACACAGTCTAAGAAAATATCTAACTATTAATTAAGAACTAAACGATCTACTACAGACATTCAAGATAAAGATAAAATAAAAATAAAACACATGTAAAACATTGTTAAACATACATTAAAGTACCCGATGACCCGGTACAGAGATATTTGCTGAGAAAAAAATTAAACCAAGAATTCAAGAGAAGGCTTTCGCCCAAGATTTGCGTTTTGTATGGTTATAATATTTTTTATGTGTTTAAATACGTTTTATATGTTTTATATATTTTTTAATGATTTTATATGCTTTGTAATATAAATAAACAACAAAATATTCTATTTCATATGGGAATTGGCCGATTTCTTATATGAAAATGGACTCCAAATTTGTCTTCCAAGCTTAATCATACTATTACAAATAAAAATTAGATCGGTCTTTCCAGACAGCACCCCTCTAGAAGTTTATACCGGCCCAAGGCGGAGGACTGTCCCATGAAATTGATCTAATCAGCAGCTTAAATGGTATCAAAATCGTATAAGTTTTTCCTTAATTTGTATAAAATTAACAAGTCAACGAATAGAAGCAGACACTGAGGCTGTATCTTTAAAAACGAGAAAGGAAAAAATATAATATTTAATTCTCACTTCGATTTTACAAACATAATAACTACCATTAAAATTGGGTCCCCCCTCCTCCCCCCCCAATAGTGCGAGAGATAGGCATAGGCTATACAAAATTTAGTATTTTCAAGACCTTTTTTCCAAATAGTTTTTTTTTTTTTTTGAAACAAATTGCCTTTATTTAACTGGTGCTCAGACAGAAATTTTCGTAAGTAACTACAAAAGGATACAAATAATTCAAAACCAAGCAATGAGAGCACTCGGTGGGTTGCACCAGTGTGAAAACACTAGTGCAAGTTGTAAAAAGGTTGGTGTTCTGAATGTTGGAAAACCGCGTGACTACCAGCAACCAGATTTTGTATTCAAGTGTTTAAATAAGTTGTCCCTGAGTACTTCTAAACGTTGATCATCTGGTTCATGAAATCCAATACTCACGACGTCGGGTTTCGCTATTAGATACTATGCTGTTTCAGTGTGGAAGGGTCTCCCGAATAGCATTAAAGCGGCCAATAACTCAATTTTGTTTTTAAAAAATCAAAGAATTTTTTTTTGGAAAAAGGTGCTTGTAATTTGTGGGTTTTTAGGAGGAGGTGGGGAGGTTGGCAGGTTGTGAAGGGATTGTTTTTGAAGGGGGAATTAAATGATGTATTCCTTTTTACTATTTTCATTCGTCAATACCGTAAATTATATGGTCTTTTACATTTTTAATTTCTTGCATTTGCATATTTTATTAAGTTCTTCAAATTTTTATAGTTTCCTTTTTTTTAAACTGGCTTTAATTTTTAATTTGAACCAACTTTTGCTGAGAAATAAGCACCAAAATACAAACCCACAACACCTACAAACTTTTGCATATAACCTGTGGCTATAACTGGTCCTATTGGGAGGGGGACTGGAACACAATTACAACCGTAGTGATTATTACACTTAGAAAAGAAAATTGGATGGGGAATCAAGTGGTGCAATTTTTTTCTATCTGATTTTTGTCCTGTATCATAAATCAATCAAAAAGTCAACATAATGTGCATAATGTTCCATATTTTTGCGTACTGTGCATAATCATAAGTCTCCCCAAATCATAGTCTTATCCGATTTTATTTTTTGGATCACTGATTTGTCGTTTTTGGTAATTAATTTTTGTTGTTTTTAGATTTGTTGTTTTTATTTTATTTTTATTGTTTTTGTTTCTTTTCCTTTTTTGTGTTGCTCCACTATTTATCCGTATTTTACAGTGGGTTAAAAAAAATACTTAACTAATTAATGATCATCTGAAAGGAAAAGGTATTTTTTGGTCGTCAATTACTTATTTCTTATGATTTGACGAAGAAACTTGTGTGACCTGAATAGCTCGAAATTTTCGCCGGAACAGTCACCAACTTTGCAACACGCGCTTTTATAAACTTTTATAAAATTAAAGAAAAGAAAAATTTATAAAACTTTATAATTTTGTGAGCACCAGTTGAGGTCGCTCTAAGGAGTCACGAAAACATAATCATCTGGCATAGGATTGTTAACAATATAAGTCATTACTAAAACTTATTTAACTAAGTTCTTTTTCATAAGTAGTATTTATCAAAGGAAAATAAATCATGACTGGATTGCACATTGCGTCACAAAGCAAAAAGTAAGTTTAAAAGCGTTGATCAATCATAAGAATTCTACCTTCTGCGTTTTGTATCCTTTGAATTGTTTCAGCTTCAGCGATTTTAGTACCATCTTCAAGTTGACGTATAATATCCACCTTTGCCTCTCTTTCTCTATTAAGCTCACGATCATGATCAGATACGACACTTTCTAGTTCATGGATTCTTTCAAGGTATTCCTGGAGGTATCGACGATAGTCAGATTTGACCCTCTGCAGTTCCTCAGTCAACTGCTCTATCTGGTATAAGAGTTGCTCAATGTACCGATCCCTGAAAAATATCATAACAATAATAAAAATGAAAAAATTTGATATCATATTAGTATAAAACTCAAAACTATACTAAAAGTACATTGATAGAAAATACTGAACGATGTATAAGAGCACGTCAACATTTAGTATTGTATAGAAAAACTAGATTGGAAAATCTGGCTCGACAAATCAATACAAGCCTTGCTGGAGATTGGTAGGATTTACCCTTCTTAGACGTTCACCGAACCAACCAGGATTCACCTTCATTGGTTTCACCTTAAAGTTTCCCTAGATTTACGGTCCAGTTTTTCCAGAAAGTCCTAAATATAGACAAAGCCTAACAGTTATAGAACTATATCAATATATTTCATGCGCGTCACTAATTTATCTAATTAACACAACCATCATCTAGATTACACGTTCGTATGTCAAACAGCTGAGCTCTGTAACCTCATAAAAGTAGTCTACAAGTCAAAGCTGATTGTACAATTAGTCCTTCACGAATTTTAACACAAACATATTACATTCATGCCATCTATCTACTGGCTGCGTTTTGATAGATCACTGAGTCTGAGTTACTCTGAATAACTTTCGACTTTTCGACTATGTCATGGCCGACCACCATGTTAATTTACCAGAAATTGCAGTGTGGTGTGGCTTATCTTCACGAAGATTAATTGGACCTTTCTTTTTGACGCGGATTTGTACATGGGGGCATATTTATACGGCTCCTTAAGTGCTGCAATCTATTATTATAAGCCATTTTGTCTGTGATTATGTTTTAATTTCTGCTCTTGGGACTCAGGCAGGGAAATGGTATCATTACCCCTCCTAAACCTTAGCAGTCCTCTTATTGCTAAAGAGATTAAAGCTTGCCCTTTGCTCCTTTCTTAGTTGTACTGTTAGCAAGCTGGCCGGCGACAAGAAAATCAAATTTTGAATAAATAGAGATAGTTTTTTTTTTTTTTTTCGCTGATAATCTCTTATGATCCGATGAAAGTACTCGGCATCACGCTTCAGTTTTCTTGTAGATATATTAGTTCATTAGGTAAACAATTTGAAAGTTTCCAAGATGCTGATAACTTTATTTTTGTGGTACACATAGGGTGAAAAATGGTAGGATAAAGACTCAGAGAAAAATCAGATAAGTCTTAATTCAGTATTTTAACGGTGTAAATCCTAACTTGACGCGGAGAAGTGGATAAGGCATAAAGTGGGGAGAAGTCAAGAAGGGAGGCATAATGGGGAGGGGGGGCATTGCCCCCCTGTCACCTCCTCCCTCCTTTCCTCTTCCCTTCAGCTTTTTAGCAGAAAAATAAGTAGATAGCAGCTTGTTTGATGCAGAATCACGTAAACATTTTCAGTCTGTAATATTGAAGGCAAAAAGTGGGATTGCGACCCCTCCAATACCTTTTTCTCCGCCATTCCTATTGACAAATTTTTTTGCAGACAGGTAGACATGTTGGACCTTGTTAGAACCGGAATCATGCAAGAATTTTCAGTCTCCATTATTTGGAACCAAGTTAGGATTTTGACACCGCTTTTGCGCGCTACCTACTTTTAGTAAAGACCTAGGAAATTCTGCGGTGTTTGGACCAGGATAACACAATAATTTTCAAGTAGTATGATTGGACGCATAAAATGGGTCCTTAGACCCTCCAAATTCTTCCATTTTTTCCCCAATATTTTGTGGTACACATAGGTGAAAAATGGTAGGATAAAGACTCAGAGAAAATCAGCTAAGTCTTAATTCAGTATTTTAACGGTGTAAATCCTAACTTGACGCGGAGAAGTGGATAAGGCATAAAGTGGAGGAGAAGTCGAGAAGGAGGCATAATGGGGAGTGGGAAAATATGCATAATCTATAGACTTCTATAGGGCTAACGGAATTCTAACCTCCATCATGCTAGTGTGGACAAATGTTAATAAAATATCCCTCTCCAGATGCCCTGAAAGCTCCAACGTAATTCTCTTAATCTCTCATGAGATATCGCAGATACACCATTTGGAAAACCTTGTATGCACAGTCCATTTTAATTTAGTTCAGCTTCCCATTCGACATACCCAGAAAATTTTTACTTAATATCTTTAGCCATTCCTGATATGTTGCAGATATTCCTTTTGGACAAAAGTGGATGTACATAGTGTCTTTTGATTTTGTTTGTTATCCCCGTTTCATACCCCGAAGTTTCCAATGTAATGCCCTGACTTTTTCTGAGATATTGCACTGACAGCCTTTTATAATCTGGACACACATAATTTATTTTGATTTAGTTGTACCTTCCCCTCGACTTTTCTTGAATTTTTAACTTAATACCCCATACAATTCTTGCGATATTGCATATGCACTATTGTGACAAGCTGGATGCATGTAAAATCTTTTGACTGAGTTCAAGTAGTGGCAGTATTAGCAGGCGTAGCAGTAGTAGCAGTAGTGGTGGTGGCTTTAGTAGTGGTAGAAGAAGCAGTAGTAGCAGTAGCAGTCGCAAGTGATTGCAGTTGCAGTTACAAGTAAAAAAAGGCGCATGTAGTCGCAATCACTACGTCAAGTATTTGCAGTAATAGTCCGAATCGATTACAGTTGGAGTTGTAACTGGCTGTAGACGAAAATAATGTTGCAGTCTCTGTTGCTTGCAGTTGCAGTTTTTGTTCCAAGTGGTCAAAGTCAGACGTACACCCACGGAGGGGGGGGGGGGGGGGGGGGGTGAAGGAGCTGTAGCCCCCCCCCCTTCAAGAAACAAAAATTAAACTATGTTTTTAAAATCTTATTTAATCTGTTCGGTTTTATCATTCATTTCTTAGTCCCTACTCAACACCTGCATTCAAAGAGCTAAAATAAACATAAAGTAATACCTTAAAATACAGTTTTTTCTAAGAAATTTTAAAGTATTCCTTTGGGTAGCCCAGGGACCCCCGTCACCCCCCCCCCATAATTAATTTCTGAGTGCACCACTGGTAAAAGTAGAATTCTAAAGCAGTTGGAAACACAGTTGCAAGCGGTCGGAGTCAAATTAGTCTCAGTCGCCAGTACTTGCAGTCGCTAGAAGTCACAAATACAAGTTGTCACACTCATGGATAGTCACAGTTGCACTCATGAAAAGACGCGATATCAGTAGTAGATGTAGTAGTAGCGGTGTGTATAAGTACTGTATTTAGTTACTACTGCAGTAACTCTGGAATTCCTACTGCTAGTGCTACTACTAACAACTCACCACGGCACCAAGCCACCTGTGCCCAATACACCTACACACGCTCCTCCTCCACCCTAATCTTTCATGATCTATTTCCCTCTTTACATCCTCCCGTGAATTTCCCCTTGCCCTTAAATCTTTCTTTACGACATTCTCCCTCCCCAATCACGGACCATACACTTTCCGTTTAGCCCTAGACGGATGGCCGAAAACGGCAATCTGTCATTCTTCATCCGCAGTACATGCCCTAGAAATTTCAACCTTTCTTCCATTATGGAACTAGAAATCGGATTTTACCACACTTTTCGCAAAGCCCAGTTGTTTGAAATACGGTCAGTCAGCAGACACCAAGAACAATCAGTAGGCAATTTCTCTGGAAAATATATACCAAACCTTCATTCATTTTCGGAGCGTCCTTGCTTCAGAAGACTCGCAAACCTCTAAAAGTTCATTCATGTTACTCACCCTGTGTTCTTGGATGCTTAAATCATCAGCATTATCTAAGTCCAGGAAAGTTTTTCTTCGCCATTTGATTCCGCGTACACCCATTGCCTCTCCTGTGCTCCTTTTGACAAATTCCACCAAAATGATCCATATAAAGGGGGATAGAATACAACCCTGCTCAATTCCTGATTTAATACGAAACCAGCTGCTAACCTCATTTCCTACCTTAACCGCAGCACTGTTATTCTCGTAAATACCACTAATCACCTTAATGTATTTGTCTGGTAGGCCTATTCCATACAAGGATAAGACGTTCGATAAGGCTCTTCTATCAAAAGAATCAAACGCTTGCTCATAATCTAGAAGACTGAGGACCAAAGGCGTTTGATAACTCAGGCACTTCTCAATTATTAACCTAAGAGTGAAAATTTGGTCGACCACATTCTCTACCCTTCCTAAGACCGCACTGTTCCTCTCTTAAAACTGGGTCTGGTGCATCTCTCAGTCTAACAAGTATCATATTACTAAGTAATTTGTTACCTACAGAGACTCAGGCTAATTCCTCTATAATTACCAACCTCTCTCTTATCACCTTTCTTATACAGTGGTTTGATTAGTGTTTTCCTAAGATCGCTAAGTACTTCCCCTATTGCAAAAGTGATATTCATAATCTTTAGTAACGTATTTATGATCTCAGAGTCATCATATTTAAGAAACTCATTTACCGCAGTATCAGCACCTGTGTCTTATTATCTTTTAATCCTTTTGGTACTGTCGCTAATTCTTCTTCACAAACCAATCTTCCTTCATATGCAAGGTATCACAATCTTTTTAAGTTTTTTTTCTTCTATATCTTTTCCTGTAACTCTATGTCGGTTTAGCACATTCTCAAAATATTCTGCCCATCTCTTTTTAATTCTTTCCTATCATTATTTGGGTACTCTCTCTCAATTTATGAACATGTCAGTGTCATATTTTACCATTGTGCCGTCTATCTGCATCTTCCAGATCTTCGGCAATTTTATCCATGGTCTCTACTTCACACCTCCCTATTTCTCTACCGGTATGGGCGTTAAAATCTCTTAGTAAAAACACCATATTTGTACCTTGGACCCCATCTATTTATAGCTGTTACTGTAAGTAAAATTCACCTGAATCGCTACTATTTCATTCGGTCGGTTCTACAGTGGCATAACTGATACCTTGTACTTTTGAGTCGTAAAATGAGTGTATAGTATTCTATTATTAATGCTTCCCAACCTAAACAAGGCTTAGCAGCTTCCTTATTCCTCACGAGCCCTACTTTTTGTCAACGTACCCCATCCTTCCTGTCTGAGAGAATAAATTCTATATCACCTGATTTTATGCTTCGTGCCGCTGGAATATGAGTTCTTAAACTCCTAGTAAGTCCAAATCGAACCGTTTGAATTCGTCAATCAAAATGTCGATACGATAGTTATTTCTTATGTTCCAAGTTTCAGTTTTCATATTCTTTAAATCATTGAAATTATTTTGGCCTCAGGAAAAGCAGTGGTCCCATATACCAGTGCAGGACCAAGACCAACATGTCTTTTCAAGTCTACACCTAAGCACTTAATTCGGCTGAGAACCGGACAGCAAGAAGTCTCAGCATGAATGGAGGCCTTGTGCGATCCGGGGCCCATCTTGGTCACTACATGTTTTGAGCACTTGGCGAAGTTCTTCTATCAACAAAAGTCGAAATCCTGCAAATAAAATCTCAAGCCTATTACCCCGACTCATTTATACATTCAACCTGCAAATATTATGCTTCTATAGGGAGGCGACCCACAGTATATAAATTAGCTAGGAAGAAGATTTCAGCCCGAAAACGCTTGCCAAAACAGACCAAGTCCAGAAAAATTATCCATTAATCAAAATCCTGTGCGAATGCTGCCTCGTGTAGTAGCCTATAATTTCCCCGAGGGGCGCCACTCCTCGAGTGGGAATAGAGTTGCCCGCAAGGTTCCCAGTCTTGCGGGTACTTCAATAGGGTCGAGGCAGCCCTTTGCAGAGGCCACTGTCTATAGATCAGGGATCTTACACCTGCCACAGTTTGTCCTCCGGTAGATTTTGGCTCGTTTTGAGTTTGAATCGGCTATTTATTGTACGTAATTATTAAAAAAAAAAACTTTCTCCACAAAATAATTTATTTAAATGTCATTTTCAATTTTTTCACGTGGTTAGAATATTGAAGATCCCGGGAGGGGGTGTGTTGATGTTCATTTTATTGTTAAGAATATGACTCAAAGAATTCAGAGAGCCCCTCATAGTTCCATTCATACCTATTTCTTTCAGGCCGATATTGACCAACTTATGGCTCAATTTATCGGGGGAAGACCAGCACCCCTAGAGGAGGCCTCAGATGAATTATTAGCTTGGAGCAATGCATTTATAACCAGATGGCTTGAACCAAACCACCCCTCGGTAAGTTTTGCAAGACTATTTTTTAAATACAACCAAAAAGGGTCTTTGGAACCTTGTAACATGTATAGCAGTAGTGTGGGCAAACTCAATATGTGTTATAAAATCAATAAAATAAAATTTTACCCGATTTTTTTTTAATTAACGAGAAGTTTATGAGCAGTTTGTTAAGTGGAATAACTTTATTTTCGAGTAATTCTACATGAATATATTAACATTAAAAATAAGTGCTTCGTGTGGATCTTTTCAAGTTCTTTGTAGAGGAGTCAAATAACCCCCTTCTTCTAAGCAGCATTTCAGAGGTAGTTTGAATCCTAAACTGTAGAGGTGAGCTTTTCAGCGTCATTAGATATGTAAATACAAAATTCGTACCTTAATTTGACATTTTCTTCCTGAAGAATAGCCTTTTAGGTGTTAACCCTACCGGTGTAGAGTTCTAGGTCTGCTATATTGGTGTCTACTTCATCTTCAACTGCCACCTGTGGGGGGGGGGGAGAGAAAATACAAAATATATATTTTTTTCCATTATTATAAATCTAAACAACTCAAGAAACAAATTTTATTCCCTAATTAAAAAATATGATGTGCCCTGAATTTTGGCATAACTTAGGATATCAGGGGTTGCCAGCCCTGAAGACAAGACCATATTTCGAGAGGTTTTTCAGGGTCTGAACCCCTTCCCCCCGGAAATTTTTTTCCGAATCGTAAAAAATAAAACAAAAAAGCATAAAACCAATTTTTTGGTGCGGTTTTCATAGTTTTGTTGTGCCTCCCCCCCCCAACACAAATCCTGGATACACCCTGGCCTGAAGACCCCATAATATGTACATCCCTTATTTAGTTTTGTTTGGAAATCGATAAATTGTTAATTTTAGTTTTATGGCAAAAAGTGTTGTTAAAATTAACGAATTAGTTTCGCTTAAATATTTCCAGGGCTCAGCGTGGCAACACTGAACCGTGATACTGCCCTAAAAAACTTATTTGAAACATACAAAAGAAAAACCTTAGAAAATCAAGGTTTTCCGGTATAAAATATACCCCAGATGAGTTCCAGGCGTTTCAACTTATTTTTATTTTGATGTCTTTGGTACTTAAGCCTAAGGTAAATGGGAATTACAGACAACTAGCACCGCTAACAGGGCAGGGTAATCCTACAGATTTATAGAAATCCAAAAAGTTAGTTTTTACTCATTTGAATTTTTTACTTCATTTAAAGTTCTTACACAGATTCCTTTTTCGTTAAATCATTATCTATTGATTAAAAAATATTAGGGCTAAGCTAGAAAACAGGCGATTTTAAAAAAATGTACACAATATATCTATTGTGCAATTTTGTTTAAATTACTCCTTTTAACTTGTGCCCACCACACAAAGCAAAGGTAAAAAAATGGATATTTTTTTTGCCCAACACAAGCAAACGCATACACAATGCATACTATCTTTAACTTCTTGTTCTTGTTTCTCTTTTGATTGGTATGAAAATTGAAAAAAAAAGAAGGCCTCCAAAAATTAAAGAATTAAAATTAAAGAATTAATGAAGTAAAAATAAAGTTAAATTGCTAGTAATACAAAATTAGTTCAGTTACTTCAGTCTATTTCATATGGAAATTGGCCGATTTCTTAAATGAAAATGGGACTTAGGTTCCAAATTTGTCTTCCAAGCTTAATCATACCATTACTAATAAAAATTAGATCAGTCTTTCCAGACAGCACCCCTCTAGAAGTTTATACCGGCCCAAGGCGGAGGACTGTGCCCATGAAATTGATCTAATCAGCAGCTTAAATGGTATCAAAATCGTATAAGTTTTCCTTAATTTGTATAAAATTAACAAGTCAACAAATAGAAATAGACACTGAGGCTGTATCTTTAAAATCGAGAAAGGAAAAATATAACATTTAATTCTCACTTCGTTTTTACAAACATAATAATAACTACCATTAAAATTGGGTCCCCCCTCCCCTTCCTCCCAATAACTGCGAGAAATAGGCATAGGCTATACAAAATTTAGTATTTTCAAGACCTTTTTTCCAAATAGTTTTTTTTTTTTTTTGAAACAAATTGCCTTTATTTAACTGGTGCTCAGACAGAAATTTTCGTAAGTAACTACAAAAGGATACAAATAATTCAAAAACCAAGCAATGAGAAGCACTCGGTGGGTTTGCACCAGTGTGAAAACACTGTGCAAGTTGTAAAGGGCTGGTGTTCTGAATGTTGGAAAACCGCGTCACTACCAGCAACCAGATTTTGTATTCAAGTGTTTAAATAAGTTGTCCCTTATTACGTCTAAACGTTGATCATCTGGTTCATGAAATCCAATACTCAACGACGTTGGGTTTCGCTATTAGATACTATACTGTTTCAGTGTGGAAGGGTCTCCCGGATAGCATTAAGCGGCCAGTAACTCAATTTTGTTTAAAAAAAATCAAAGAATTTTTTTTGGAAAAAGGTACTTGTAATTTATGGTTTTTAGGAGGAGGTGGGGAGGTTGGCAGTTTGTGAAGGGATTTTTTTTGAATGGGGAATTAAATGATGTATTCCTTTTTTACTATTTTCATTCGTCAAATACCGTAAATTATATAGTTCTTTTACATTTTTAATTTTCTTGCATTTGCATATTTTTTTCAAGTTCTTCAAATTTTTATGGTTCCTTTTTTTTTAAAACTGGCTTTGATTTTTAATTTGAACCAACTTTTGCTGAGAAATAAGCACCAAAATACAAACCCACAACACCTACCAACTTTTGCATATAACCTGTGGCTATATCTGGTCCTATTGGGAGGGGGGTTGGAACACAAATACGACCGTAGGATTACTACACTTAGAAAGAAAATTGGATGGGGAATAGAGTGGTGTAATTTTTTTTCTATCTTATTTTTGTCCTGTATCATAAATCAATCAAAAGTCAGCATAATGTGCATAATGTTCCATATTGTACGTACTATGCATAATCATAAGTCTTCCCAATCATAGTCTTATCCAATTTTATTTTTTGGATCACTGATTTATCGTTTTTGGTAATTAATTTTTGTTGTTTTTAGATTTGTTGTTTTTATTTTATTTTTTTTTTCTTTTTTGTGTTGTTCCACTATTTATCCGTATTTTACAGTGGGTTAAAAAAAATACTTAACTAATTAATGATCATCTGAAAGGAAAAGGTATTTTGGTCGTCAATTACTTATTTTCTTATGATTTGACGAAGAAACTTGTGTGACCTGAATAGCTCGAATTTTCGCTGGAACAGTCAACCAACTTTGCAACACACGCTTTTATAAACTTTTTATAAAATTAAAGAAAAGAAAATTTTTTAAAACTTTATAAATTTTGTGAGCACCAGTTGAGGTCGCTCTAAGGAGTCACGAAAACATAATCATCTGGCATAAGATTGTTAACAATATAAGTCATTACTAAAACTTATTTAACTAAGTATCAGCTGGTAAAATGTGCATTCCATTTTTTTGGGAAACCCGGTATACTTATCCAATATAGCACCCCTGCATTTCCAGGGAAGAGTCACACTAAATTGGATCTACCCAAAAAAAGAGCTTACGAATAATTTTCAAAGAAGGTAAAGTCCCATACCTTATTCTTCTAAAAAATGCTAGGTTAGAAACACTTGAGCAACGGCAAACCCTCGGACGGAGCACATTTTTCTGAAAAGACCCAGATCTCCCCACCCAGATTCCCCCCTCCTTGGACCGCTTCCAAATCTGTTCTTACCTTGCCTCGCGTACATTTCTGTACCTCAAGACATGAAAAAAATAAATAAAAATAATCCCGCTTCGAAAAAATCAACAAAAGATCCCGCTATTTTCTTGACTTGACTTAAGAATCTTGCCGCGTTGGGGGGCGGCGTAGAGAGCGTCACAACTCTGCTCCTCCAGGCTGACCATTTTGGTGCTAAGATCGGGTTTCGTTGACAGCAATGTTGGCCATCTCCAGGATTTTATTGAGACTATCCTTCCACCCTGGTCCGGGTCTAGCCATGAGCTTTTGGATCAAATCATAGACATTCGGGCTGAGGTTGTCATCGGCAGACGTAGGAGCTGTCCGAAAAACACTTGAGAGTGCGCTGAGCTATCTGGATGGAGAACGGCACTTGGGAGGTGAGCGAAAGTAACATTGCGTTTGCTGACAAAATCATCCCAACGAAGTCCTTCGATCCGACAGTTTCCTCTGGCAGAACAGAATATCAGATAATGAGGAATACCACCACTGCTGCAATTCTGAGATCTTCAAACAGAGCAGTTGGCTGGGGCGTGTCCTTAGAAGACACAATGGCAGTGTCATCCAGCAACTGCTTCTAGCTGTTCCTTTGCCAGATTGGTGTAGACAACCAGGCGATGAACTGACGAGTTGGTGACAAATATCAGAAACGATCTCGAGCCCATGAGCAGATTTCAAAAATCTGACAGAGGATATAGTTGGTGCTTCCGGTTTACCAAAAAGATCGCATTTGATCACGATATACGTAGGATAATCATACGCAGTTTTCTGGATTCCGGGTGAAGCCTTCGCGCCTCATCTAATAACAAGTATAAGTTAGAAAACAACAAATAGATCTCTAAGGTTTTTCAAGAATATTTTTACCCCTCCAAAATTTTGAAAAATTATTCAAGATATTTTGCTTTACCAAGACATAATAGGACATTAATCTTTAATCTGTACTAAAGAAAATGCTGAAAGCAAATCCCAATGAGTAAAAATTAGTATTTAAAGCAAACTACTAAAGATGAGTCTTAAGTACCCTTGAATGGTTGAAAATTACCGTTAATAATTCAGCTCAGAAACAGAATACTAACCATCAAAGTTTGAAAGCGAAAGTGCTTACTTTCTTCTATTTCACTCAAAACAACAAGCTGATCCCTCCCAGATGCTTGGAGATGGTACACAACCAAATTCTATTGATTATTGTTGAAATGTTGAAATGACCAAACTACGAGAGAAGGTGGCGATAGACAACATTACAGAGGTAGTATTTATGCCCCCTTCTTATAGTTTCATTTGTCACTGAGTCCTGCGTGACTAAATTCCAAAATGTGCCCCATGCTTCTACATCCGAAATAATCAACGGCCTAAATTTCAATGGTTTTTAATCGCTATGTTTCTTCATCTACATCTACATTCACCTTCTTCATCTACAAAGAAGAAAAAGAAAACAACAGACTAAATATTAATAAGTCTGGATTTTCATTCAGATACGGGTTTCTCTTCTCTTCTCTGAGCGAAGACAGAGGACTACAATGGAGAGGTTTCCAAATTTTCAGAGATTTCCAAAAAGATTCAGTGACAAATTTGAAATACCATAGGTATAAATAGAAGTTAAACAAGAGGTAAGTTATTATAAGTTTTTACCGTTATTACTTTAATTACCTATCAGGTAATTATACTCTCCCATTCGAGTATGTTGTACAGCTTAAACAGTCTAAAATAGAGTTTAATATAACTCTTCAGATATTGATATATCTGAATTGTCACATACACACTATACATGGAGAAAAGCACCAGCTTCTCAAAAGATGCAAAGATTTTGCAAAAATGCTTAACATGGTAGGTAAAAAATATATGTTATATCAAAGGTAAATTACTATACGATTTTTAACTAAAATAAATAAAATTACTTTCCTCGTAATTATGATCTACTAGAGTATTTTATGCTACCAGAATATTCTAAAATGACCACTGAGTTTTAATATAATCCTCCAGACATATTGTTTCAAATGAATGTGCTGTCGATTATCTCAAAATGATAGCTGAACTGTTGCATAACAACCAAGTACGGAGTAAAAACTTATATTTATGAACTTGTCGCTTCAAAGACTAATAGAAATAAGTGCATTATAGTGAAAACTACGCAAAATGCGTAAGCATTTGTTAGGGTTAAACAAAATCTAGGATGTTTCTTTTGGTGATATCTTTTTAATATATATTTAACTTTGATTATTTTAATTCATTTAATTAATTATACAGGCTATAAATTTTCTTAAACTACTTTTAGTTAATATTTGATTTATTAAATATTTAAATAATAATAAGTATTTAATAAATATATTACATATTTTCTTGGTTGTACTATCCGACAAAGCTGGAAAAGACAACTTTAAGAAACCCCTTAGCTAAATTTCATCAACATTGCCACAATACAGTTATGCAGGGGACGAACACTATTAGCTTACCATTCTGCAAGAAGTTCGGGCGATTCAGCTCCATTTCTCAGTGGACTTCTCTCAACATCCAAAGACGATTCACTAACTGAGGAATCAAAATCAACTAGAACTGATTCTTGCGGTGGATCAGGAACAACGATCACAGGCGTCACGTGTCTTGCAAGCCTCAATCGCCACCAAAAAATGGGGGGGGGGGGAGGTTTCTGAAAATAAATAGTATTAGCGAAATACTCACAATATTCCTTCTACAGACCTCTAAGAGCAACTACCTGGTTTTTAACTCATTTACAGTGACTCACTTTAGCAAAAGTAACTAGTGAGTCACTAATTTAACTTTAGCAACATAATAAAGATTGTCAATAGGCTATTGTAACTCAGAACCTATGGGTTCGGTATTGTCCAATATAATCCTGTTCTTAAATAGTACTGGCATACTGGGATCATCACCTATATATATACTGGGATCATCACTGTATATATATATGTATATATATATATATATATATATATATATTATATATATATATATATATAGATATATATATATATATATATATATATACTATATATATATATATATATATATATATATATCAAGATAAATTAACATTTCACTAAATCCTTTATTTCAACATTTAGGCTGATCAGACCAATTTCATTCGTTATCGTTATAAACCTACGTCATTTCACGTTAACATTTATGTTTCTCCAAAGTCCCCAATAAATTGTTAAAACGTTGCTTTACCCGCAACCCCTTGGCGTGGATGTAGTTTACTTTCGTGACATTTTATACTTAATGAGTGCCGAACAAAGAGTCTGCCAACAAAAAAGTCACAATTTCATTGGTTTACCAACACTGGTGGAGCAGCAGATTTATTAAGAGCATTTAAAAATTCTTAACATTAATTAATTATTTTCTAGAATCACAATAAACATTAAACGCCAAAACCCTTCTTTCTAAAACCACCATATATACACTTACATATAAAAAAAAAACTAAATATGTTGATGACTTGATTTATCTTTTCTTCTGTGACAAAAATAAACCCATCAATTATCAAACATTCAGAATATTTTCTATTCAGCATTCAGAAATATCTTATAAGGAAGTGTTATCAAAAGCACAAAATTTCTTTATACACATCGCTTATACGAAAAGGGTTATTTCTAATGTAATTAAAATTATTCAAATAGCTTTCCTATTCACTTTCTGGGGTTTACAAGCACCTCCAGAGTTATAAGATTCATTTTTTACGCATTGTTTTTACAACACCTATTAATTAAGAATTATTGATTAATTAAATAAAAAAAAGTTTTTTTTTAACTGAAAGTAAGGAGCGACATTAAAACTTAAAACGAAAAGAAATTATTCCGTATATGGAATGGGCAGTCCCCTCCTCAATACCTCGCTCTTTACGCTAAAGTTTTTATTGTTTTAAAAAATAAAGTTTTGTGTGACGGTTTCAACTTTAGCGTATAGAGCGAGGTATTGAGGAGGGGACAGCCCATTTCATATACGGAATAATTTTTTGTTCATAAAGTTTTAATGTCACTCCTTAGTTTCAGTTAAAAAAACTTGTTTTTTTTTCTATCATTGAAATGGTCTATCTCTTTTTATTTTATTCACCATTTTAATTTTTCGCTATATTTTCGCTATATTTTTATTATTATTCCTAAATTCGAGGAACCAGTTACATTTAATATCTGATTTGTTGCTAGTCTTTAATATCGCTCCATCACGAGGTTTTAGGTTACGCTTGAAATTTTTTTTAAGGAGCAAACAGAAAAACTTTTATAGGGAAATCAATGTATCAACCTTAAGATAATCGGACCGAGCCGTGTGCGTTTGTCTCTGTCTTTTCGGGTTGTTATTGTTTTGTTTTTTTAGATCAGTTACCTTCAAAGAAGCAAAAAACGAATCTCAACTGATAGAATATATCTGGTTACTTTACAGCATAAGCTAGAAATGCAGCTGAATAAGCTAGGTTTACAGAAAGGGATGTACACATAGGGAGGTCACCCCCTCTTCCTAGATTATATCAAGCTTATGTACACTTCTTATTCAATTTATCCGATATTTTTTTACTGTTTGCCCTCTCCCTTCTCTTAAAAATGCATGAGTACGTGCCTGTTAAAAGCAAACTAAGCCATAAGTTAACTGCAAAAAGCTAAAAGTACAGAAAAATACAAGCTGTCACCATTGAAAGCAACCCACTTACGTGCTGAGATTCGTAGTACTGCAACTGCTGGTCTTGAAGTCGTATTTTTGTCTTTTAGATGTTTCACTTCTTCCTCCAGGGAGGCTACAAGCTATAATTCATCGTCAATTTCAACCTAATGAACATATAGCAAATGGATTAATACTTCAAGAGCTCGACAGATAAATTGCTTAATTAAAGGATCGATAGAGTCTAGATCTAGGGTGGCCCGAAGGGAGGGTGAGGTGACTCACCCCCCTGGTTTTAGTGAAGTCGTATAAGTCGTTTATTTTGACCTCATTGAGGTCCCAAGTACTCAATTCTGAGACAGTCTAAGATGTATTTCCTTCTCCTGGAAACACTTTTTGCATTTTTAAACTTCTCGGTAAAGAAGTGGCTGATTTTGACAAAATTCAGCTTCAACTGTAGAAATGAGAATACCAAACTCGCTTGAATAGAGTTGTTTTATTTTATTGTTTAATTTTCTAATGTCGTTTCTCAATAGAGTCGTTTTAAATTAAGCCAGGTTTTTAGATCTACAAACGATATGCTATATGCTAGCCTTTAAAAAAAAAAAATACACTTTCGCGGTTTAAACTCTAATTTGGCCACCAAATCTTTCCCAGGTCTATGTGATCAATTCATACTATGACGTATGAATTTTCAATACGTCATACTATGACGTTTTTCACAATACCTCATACGATACGTCATACAATACGTCATACTCCTTATAAAAGCAAAAGCTTTTATAAGGAGAAAGCAATTCAATTTCTATTCAAAATTTATGAAAATGGAAGAACCCCAAAAGCAGCGAATATACGGCATTCCTTTGTCATGGGTGCTTTTGATGTTAATTTGTCTTTCATCTTTTTTTCCATTCATTATTGATCGTGTCAATAATGAATCCAGACAAATTGGATCTTCAAATACAAATGAAAAATCAAGCAAAAAGAGAAGAAGCAGTTGAAAAAACTTCTACAATCAAGGAAAGATCTTTCCATTGCTTATTCAAGTTTTCAACGTTTTGTTTCTTTATGCAAGTTTTTAATGTGACCTTGCAAATTTGCAAAGCGCTGTTCTTTTCATATGACCCGCTTTTTGTGAGAATCCCACGGCTGTATGCGTATCGGTGTTTTTTACAATGTTCTTGGAGACTTGGATCCCACAGCTTTGGCACTATTGGTCACCTCTCAGTCTTGGATATATGATCAGCTTCCCCTTACAATTTTTGATGTGTCACATGGTGCTTGAAAGACCCAAATCACCGAGTAAAAGTTTCAAGAGACGACCTAAAGGCTGTAGTTTGCTTTAACACGGGATGCTGATGAAATAAACCATGAAGAAGAAAATATATTGGATTCAATAATCGAAATCGGCAAACTCCCTGTTAAGAATGTGATGAGAAAAATCCAGGTGTCAAACCATGCACATTCAAAGAGTTGTCAAAAAAATGTGCTACAAAGCTATTGGCACAGTCAAGATGGGAGAACAACTTAGCCCTCAAAGATTTTGAATTATGTTGCCAGAGGGCACTCAGAGATCATCTAAGGAACAAGAGTAAAACTATTATTGGATATGTGCTATTGGAGGAATTCTGTGCACTAGATGTTTCTCAAAGAAGTAATGTTTTTCGTGTCGATGAGTTTCGTTTGCATGCATTGGAGATGAAAATTTCAGAAGATGTCAATGTGTCTGATGTACTCCGAAAATTTAGAGGAACAGGAAGTACAAGAGCTCTTGTTGTGAAAAAGAAAACTTATTGCATTGAGAAAGACATAATTTTAGGACTAGTATCATTCGATGATGTGCTAAAATGTTTAATGCAACCTCAAGATTGTTCCGTATATAGATGAGCTGTGTCTTCCAACTGTATTTGCGACGTCTCTTCAGTTTTCCAAATCATATCCTGTGTTGTCTTCAGACGTTTATGCTTAACATTGTAGAAAAAGCATGGAAATATTTTAATTCCAGAGATTCATTTCCATATGGAGTGCCTTTAATTTACATTTTACCTACTATGTAACTAGTGCTCTGTATACTTACATTAAATGGTATGATTTATCTTAAATGGTATTTGATTCCTCGATTCTGTCAATAGTCCTTCTATCTATAAAAAGTGTTTTACTAATACTATTATATATGTATTTTTAATCACCAAAATAGTTTCTTGAATATTCAACAGAATAAAATTAGGGATTTGTACATGGGCATATTTATACGGCTCCTTAAGTGCTGCAATCTATTATTATAAGCCATTTTGTCTGTGATTATGTTTCAATTTCTGCTCTTGGGACTCAGGCAGGGAAATGGTATCATACCCCTCCTAAACCTTAGCAGTCCTCTTATTGCTAAAGAGATTAAAGCTTGCTCTTTGCTCCTTTCTTAGTTGTACTGTTTAGCAAGCTGGCCGGTGACAAGAAAATCAAATTTTGAATAAATAAGAGATAAATTTTTTTTTCGCTGATAATCTCTTATGATCCGATGAAAGTACTCGGCATCACGCTTCAGTTTTCTTGTAGATATATTAGTTCATTAGGTAAACAATTTGAAAGTTTCCAAGATGCTGATAACTTTATTTTTGTGGTACACATAGGTGAAAATGGTAGGATAAAGACTCAGAGAAAATCAGCTAAGTCTTAATTCAGTATTTTAACGGTGTAAATCCTAACTTGACGCGGAGAAGTGGATAAGGCATAAAGTGGGGGAGAAGTCGAGAAGGAGGCATAATGGGGAGGGGGGGCATTGCCCCCCTGTCACCTCTTCCCTCCTTTCCTCTTCCCATCAGCATTTTAGCAGAAATTTTTTTTTTGTAAGATAGCAGCTTGTTTGATGCAGAATCACGTAAACATTTTCAGTCTGTAGTATTGAAGGCAAAAAGTGGGATTGCGACCCCTCCAATACCTTTCTCTCGCGCATTCCTATTGACAACTTTTTTGCAGAAAGTAGACATGTTGGACCTTGTTAGAACCGGAATTAAGCAAGAATTTTCAATCTACAAGATTTGGACCAAGTTAGGATTTTGACACCGCTTTTGCGCCCTACCTACTTTTAGTAGAGACCTAGGAATTCTGCGGTGTTTGGACCAGGGTAACACAGTAATTTTCAAGTAGTATGATTGGACGCATAAAATGGGTCCTTGGACCCTCCAACATTCTTCTATTTTTCCCCAATATTTTGTTTGTAAAAAGGCAGGGTTGTTGTACCTTGGTTAAAGCATAATCATGAAAAAAAAAATTGCAGTCAAAAATATTTAGGCATAAAGGCTCATTCGCATTAAGGTTTAATAATCCCTAGATTTAGCTAGCACTGATTTGGGGAAATCAAATTTTTTTTATACAATTTCACAGCCATTAGAAAATCCACTAAAATATCTGATTTACTCAAATTAGCGGCTGCTAAATAGTAACATTATTAAAGTATTACTGTGAGAGGGTCTTTAAACAACTTTTCCTGGAAAATACAATTTCCAAAGTTTTGAGTGTTTGACGACTACCGATGGCTAAAAGCAAATCAAAGTTTTAGATCTACAAGAATATGATTTTTAAAATAATAATAAAAAAAAAATTCTCTATTTACTGCAGTTTCAAAATAAGTGCTGTAAAATTCGACTAATATCTCAAAGAAAGGCTAAAAAATCAAAAATTCTTCTGGGTAACTAAATTTTTTTCACATTAGAAAAGAAAGTTCATTTAATTCCGTACAATTTGAGCTAAAAAAAATATAAACTATTATTATTTCTAAAAGGTCTGCGAATTTATTTGTAGTGTCACTGAAATGATCACTAGCCGTATCATGAAAATGGACATAGTTTATTTTTTCTTCAAAGGGTAGGAATGCTTCAAACTTTCTAACTGTTTAAAATTTTTTAACTTTTAATTGAAAATAAAATCAGGTTAAACAAAAAGTTGACTAAAAATAGTGTTTTTTTTTAGAATGGACGAATATGTTTTCTGGCCCCTAATCAGGTTTGATTAGGGGCCTGTTGTAATTAACTTTAAAACGGGATGCTGATGAAATAAGCCATATAGAAGAAAAATATATTGATTCAATAATCGAAATGGGCAAACTCTGTATACTTACATTAAATGGTATGATTTATCTTAAATGGTATTTGATTCCTCGATTCTGTCAATAGTCCTTCTACTCCAAGTAATTGAGAGGCAAATGTTTAAATGGCTGGGGCACGGGTAAATGGCAGGAGTATGAATGACTCTCTTATTGGACACATACTTGTCAGGTTAGTTTTGAAAGGCATGCCTGCCTAGAGCCTTAGGCATGCTGATCAAGAATTTAAAAAAGAGGCAAACAAGGCACACCCACCTATGGTCTTAAGAAGGTTGATCAAGAATTTAAAATTGACATAAGACCACAAATTTGCTTGAAATAACGTGCAGTTCGCGCGTCAGCACCGTTTACGAATGACGTCCTGAATAACTCAATGGCACTACCCAGCTGGTCCAGACGGGATAAGTCTTCTTGTGCTTCGGAGTAATACTCTTCCAAGGACTCCCAGTAGAGGGCTAACAAGACCTCGTACAGTATGCAGTAGGCATTGATAGCTTGATAGTAGCCTTTCTCTTGAATTCCTTTTCGCAAGTACCATGAAGCAGCAGCTTTGTCCTGCACTACAATCTCTTTGAGTCCGGAACTGTCCATTATCTTACCAACTGCCTTGAGATAGTTGAGCAGGAGGTGGAAGCCTCCATCCATAGGATAAGGGTTTTTTGAAGTCATCCAGGTATTTACTTTTCACTCCCTGCGTGCTAGCTGATAAATGAAGAAATCTTGCGTGACCACCGTATCGTCACATCTGACACTTTTATTTATCTCCATGAACGTTCGCAAAGATTTTTTTTCGACTGTTGCATGGTTGTTTGGTGCTTCATGAAGGAAAGGCAAGTAAAAACGCGTTGCTTTTAGGAACATTTTCCTTCGAGACTTTACTGCAAATCGTTCGATAGCTTGGTAACGACGGGGGACTTTCTTCTGTGGCCACAGGCTGTGTTTGGGCATTCTCTAGCCAGCATTACTGCCTTGTCCAGGGGTGTTTAATTTCTTTTGGAGTCTCGAGAAGTAAGTTAACAGGAAGGAGTTCTTTCTCAATCATCGTTTTTCCTTAAGATCCTCGATCCCTGACAATTGATTTCAAGCTTTTTCTTTCGGTAGACATTCAAACTGACCTGTTTCTCTGGCGCTTAGATGACACGGCGACTTTTGATTGGGGTGTCCTTTGAGAGCTCTGAAGTCTGCACCATTGCCATACTAGTAATATGAGTTGGTGTGCTATCGAGGAGGACTATAGAAGGTCGAGATTGTCATGCATGAATTGGATCAAGAATCATCATCTTTTATTATGCCAGGAGGAACATAGACGCTGTCTGCTGTGGTGTGAATCCTCATTTTGTCTACCGCTGTTGCTAGGAGTCGTCGAATGGTATCGTACGATACCAAAGAACCACTTTTATTCAGAACTTGAAGGATTTCTCTGCTTCGAGTCTTATGATAAACATAAACTGAAAGCCCAATATGTTTTGGGAATTCGACGTAAAACCCGGAAAATAAAATATCTTGGGCGATGTTCATAAGTCTTTGTTCTGTCTTCGGCATACAGTCTCGTTTTACATCTGGATTGTCCCACGGTTCTTCTTCTTCTTCAAGAAGGTAAACAAGAAAGTTGTGGAGCTCTTTTGGTATCATTTGGGAGATCTGGTCGGGTGTTATTTGCACGTCTTCTGCTTTGGTGTTTTTGGCGATTCCTGAAAGACGAGGCGAAACAATAAAAAGTGAAATACTGGTAAAGACAAAAACTTTTTAGGATCAGATAATAGAGTTAATTAGCTTTTTAAGCTTTTTAACCATCAATTTGCACCAAGTATGGCAGATGGCAGTAAACATTAACCATAACAAAGGCACGAGATCGATGCAGTGTCATCTACCGTTAATAAAAAATAACCGTTCATAGGTTTTTTATACTCCTTTCAAGTCCTTTGTATAGGGGACGAATAAACCCCTACCCCCCCCCCCCCCCCCCCCCCCCCCCCCCCCCCCCCCCCAAGCAGCATTTAAGAGGTTTTTCAGTCATAAACGTCGAAAGCAGGCTGAGCGTTATAAAATCAAATAAAATAAAATTTTACCGGATTTTTTTTTTTAATTAACGAGAAGTTTATGAGCAGTTTGTTAAGCGGAATAACTTCATTTTCGAGTAATTCTACATGAATATATTAACATTAAAAATAAGTGCTTCGTGTGGATCTTTTCAAGTTCTTTGTAGAGGAGTCAAAAAAAAACCCCTCCTTCTAAGCAGTATTTCAGAGGTAGTTTCAGTCCTAAACTGTAGAGGTGAGCTTTTCAGCGTCATTAGATATGTAAAATACAAAATTCGTACCTTAATTTGACATTTTCTTCCTGAAGAATAGCCTTTTAGGTGTTGAGCATACCTTGTAGAGTTTCTAGGTCTACTATATTGGTGTCTACTTCATCTCCAACTGCCACCTGTGGAGGGGGGGGGGAGAAAAGACAAAATATATATTTTTTTCATTATTATAAATCTAATCAACTCAAGAAACAAATTTTATTTCCTAATTAAAATATGATGTGCCCTGAAATTTGGCAAAACTTAGGATATCAGGGGTTGCCAGCCCTGAAGACAAGGCCATATTTGGAGAGGTTTTCAGGGTCTGAGCCCCTTCCCCCCGGAAATTTTTTCCGACTCGTAAAAATAAAACAAAAAAGCATATAATCCAAATTTTGGTGCGGTTTTTATAGTTTTTTTTTCTGTCCCCCACCCCCCTCAACACAAATCCTGGATTACACCCTTGCCATAAAGGCCCCATGATATGTACATCCCTTATTTAGTTTTGTTTGGAAATCGACAAATGTTAATTTTAGTTTTATGGAAAAAAAAGTGTTGTTAAATTTAACGAATTAGTTTCGCTTAAATATTTTCACGGCTCAGCGTGGCAACACTGAACCGTGATACTGCCCTAAAAACTTTAAAGTTTCGAAACATATAAAAGAAAAACCATAGAGAATCAAGGTTTTCCGGTATAAATATACCCCAGATGAGTCCAGGCGGTTTAAACTTATTTTTATTTTGATGTCTTTGGTACTTATGCCTAAGGTAAATGGGAATTACAGACAACTAGCACCGCTAACAGGGCAGGGTAATTCTACAGATTTAAAAAAATCCAAAAAAGTTATTTTTTACTCATTTGAATTTTACTTCATTTGAAGTTCTTACACAGATTCCTTTTTCGTTAAATCATTATCTATTGATTAAAAATATTAGGGTAAGCTAGAAAACAGGCGATTAAAGAAAAATATACACAAATATCTGCCTATTGTGCAATTTTGTTTAAATTAGTCCTTTTAACTTGTGCCCAACACAAAGCAGAGGTAAAAAAAAAATGGATAGTTTTTTTGCCCACACAAAGCAAACGCTTACACACAAAGCATGCTATCTTTAACTTCTTATTCTTGTTTCTCTTTTGATTGGTATGAAAATTGAAAGAAAAGAGAAGACCTCCAAAAAATTAAAGAATTAATAAAGTAAAAATAAAAGTAAATTGCTAGTAAAAGTAATACAAAATTAGTTCAGTTAGTTTATTAATTATCAAAACAATTAGCTAAATTAAAAAAAAAAAATAAAAAAATAAAAACGATTAAAGATTATGAAAAAAAAACTTTGTGCAACACAAAGCTTATGCCCAACACAAAGCAAAGGTAAATACATGCAGCTGATATCCCGACAATCAAGCAGACAGCCAAAGAAGTCCAATAGGAAATAAATAGAATTACAAACATTCAAGCTCTGTTTCACATCAATAAAGATTAGCATCACCGATGGGATTTAAGGCAGATCAATTAAAAATAAATTAAAATACATTAGTGTAAGTCAAATTAATGTTCAATAAATGATAACTAAATTGGTTGTTCAGGAGTTCAACTCTTAAATTAGATTTTAGCATTTTGATTTTAAAACTCGCCCCTTCCTAGTTTAATTTTTTTTTTCCTTTTTCTTTTTTTTAAGGCAAACCAGATTAATTTCATGTTTTCATAAAAGGCCGAAAATCTAAAGAAAAGCCGAAAAATAGCTTCAGGATAACGTAGTCATAAAAATGTATTAACTATGACGCAGTGAAAATAACCTTAGCTGTAGGCCCCGTTTCTTCCTTGATGACGCTGAAATTAGCCCCGTCTGAATGGAATGCAGACTGACTCATGTGACCCTTTCTAAATGTTGGCAACTACGTTTGAAACTCTTGGTCATGGCACTATATTTTTTTGTTCCTTTTTTTTCTTTCAAACTCTTTTAAGACTGTAAATCAAACTGTGTCAAATATTTTTAATATTGAGTTAACAAATAATTTGAATGAATTGACAGACATACGCTTTTATATTTATATGAAACCAAAAAAGCGATGTTTTTTCCATGTTTTTTTTTCCAGATTCTGTATCTCGCTTATTTCAATTAGTACACATGCCAGAGAAGGTATAAAAATGTTAAGCTTATTTATATAGTTTTTTCTTTTCATTCTTTGATAGTTTAAAACGACAATTTCTTTGGAAATATAAAGAAATTATTGATCAGACATACGCTTTTTTTTTTAAATAATATACACAGTCTAAGAAAATATCTAACTATTAATTAAGAACTAAACGATCTACTACAGACATTCAAGATAAAAGATAAAATTAAAATAAAACACATGTAAAACATTTTTAAACATACATTAAAGTACCCGATGACCCGGTACAGAGATATTTGCTGAGAAAAAATTAAACCAAGAATTCAAGAGAAGGCTTTCGCCCAAGATTTGCGTTTTATATGGTTATAATATTTTTTATGTGTTTAATACGTTTTATATGTTTTATATATTTTTTAATGATTTTATATGCTTTGTAATATAAATAAACAAAAATATTCTATTTCATATGGGAATTGGCCGATTTCTTATATGAAAATGGACTTAGGTTCCAAATTTGTCTTCCAAGCTTAATCATACTATTACAAATAAAAATTAGATCGGTCTTTCCAGACAGCAACCCTCTAGAAGTTTATACCGGCCCAAGGCGGAGGACTGTCCCATGAAATTGATCTAATCAGCAGCTTAAATGGTATCAAAATCGTATAAGTTTTCCTTAATTTGTATAAAATTAACAAGTCAACGAATAGAAGCAGACACTGATCCTGAGGCTGTATCTTTAAAAACGAGAAAGGAAAAAAAAAATATAATATTTAATTCTCACTTCGTTTTTACAAACATAATAACTACCATTAAAATTGGGTCCCCCCTCCCCCCCCCCCCATAGTGCGATAGATAGGCATAGGCTATACAAAATTTAGTATTTTCAAGACCTTTTTTCCAAATAGTTTTTTTTTTTTTTTTGAAACAAATTGCCTTTATTTAACTGGTGCTCAGACAGAAATTTTCGTAAGTAACTACAAAAGGATACAAATAATTCAAAACCAAGCAATGAGAGCACTCGGTGGGTTGCACCAGTGTGAAAACACTAGTGCAAAGTTGTAAAAAGGTTGGTGTTCTGAATGTTGGAAAACCGCGTGACTACCAGCAACCAGATTTTGTATTCAAGTGTTTAAATAAGTTGTCCCTGAGTACTTCTAAACGTTGATCATCTGGTTCATGAAATCCAATACTCAACGACGTCGGGTTTTTCGCTATTAGATACTATGCTGTTTCAGTGTGGAAGGGTCTCCCGAATAGCATTAAAGCGGCCAATAACTCAATTTTGTTTTAAAAAAATCAAAGAATTTTTTTTTTGGAAAAAGGTGCTTGTAATTTGTGGGTTTTTAGGAGGAGGTGGGGAGGTTGGCAGGTTGTGAAGGGATTGTTTTTGAAGGGGGAATTAAATGATGTATTCCTTTTTTACTATTTTCATTCGTCAAATACCGTAAATTATATGGTTCTTTTACATTTTTAATTTCTTGCATTTGCATATTTTATTAAGTTCTTCAAATTTTTATAGTTCCTTTTTTTAAACTGCTTTAATTTTTAATTTGAACCAACTTTTGCTGAGAAATAAGCACCAAAATACAAACCCACAACACCTACAAACTTTTGCATATAACCTGTGGGCTATAACTGGTCCTATTGGGAGGGGGACTGGAACACAATTACAACCGTAGTGATTATTACACTTAGAAAGAAAATTGGATGGGGAATCAAGTGGTGCAATTTTTTTCTATCTGATTTTTGTCCTGTATCATAAATCAATCAAAAAGTCAACATAATGTGCATAATGTTCCATATTTTGCGTACTGTGCATAATCATAAGTCTCCCCAAATCATAGTCTTATCCGATTTTATTTTTTGGATCACTGATTTGTCGTTTTTGGTAATTAATTTTTGTTGTTTTTAATTTTTGTTTGTTTTTTTATTTTTATTGTTTTTATTTTTTCCTTTTTTGTGTTGCTCCACTATTTATCCGTATTTTACAGTGGGTTAAAAAAAAAATACTTAACTAATTAATGATCATCTGAAAGGAAAAGGTATTTTGGTCGTCAATTACTTATTTCTTATGATTTGACGAAGAAACTTGTGTGACCTGAATAGCTCGAAATTTTCGCCGGAACAGTCACCAACTTTGCAACACGCGCGCTTTTATAAACTTTTATAAAATTAAAGAAAAGAAAAATTTATAAAACTTTATAAATTTTGTGAGCACCAGTTGAGGTCGCTCTAAGGAGTCACGAAAACATAATCATCTGGTATAGGATTGTTAACAATATAAGTCATTACTAAAACTTATTTAACTAAGTTCTTTTTCATAAGTAGTATTTATCAAAGGAAAATAAATCATGACTGGATTGCACATTGCGTCACAAAGCAAAAAGTAAGTTTAGAAGCGTTGATCAATCATAAGAATTCTACCTTCTGCGTTTTGTATCCTTTGAATTGTTTCAGCTTAGCGATTTTAGGGCCATCTTCAAGTTGACGTATAATATCCACCTTTTGCCTCTCTTTCTCTATTAAGCTCACGATCATGATCAGATACGACACTTTCTAGTTCATGGATTCTTTCAAGGTATTCCTGGAGGTATCGACGATAGTCAGATTTGACCCTCTGCAGTTCCTCAGTCAACTGCTCTATCTGGTATAAGAGTTGCTCAATGTACCGATCCCTGAAAAATATCATAACAATAATAAAAATGAAAAATTTGATATCATATTAGTATAAAACTCAAAACTATACTAAAAGTACATTGATAGAAAATACTGAACGATGTATAAGAGCACGTCAACATTTAGTATTGTATAGAAAACTAGATTGGAAAATCTGGCTCGACAAATCAATACAAGCCTTGCTGGAGATTGGTAGGATTTACCCTTCTTAGACGTTCACCGAACCAACCAGGATTCACCTTCATTGGTTTCACCTTAAAGTTTCCCTAGATTTACGGTCCAGTTTTCCAGAAAGTCCTAAATATAGACAAAGCCTAACAGTTATAGAACTATATCAATATATTTCATGCGCTCGGCACTAATTTATCTAATTAACACAACCATCATCTAGATTACACGTTCGTATGTCAAACAGCTGAGCTCTGTAACCTCATAAAAGTAGTCTACAAGTCAAAGCTGATTGTACAATTAGTCCTTCACGAATTTTAACACAAACATATTACATTCATGCCATCTATCTACTGGCTGCGTTTTGATAGATCACTGAGTCTGAGTTACTCTGAATAACTTTCGACTTTTCGACTATGTCATGGCCGACCACCATGTTAATTTACCAGAAATTGCAGTGTGGTGTGGCTTATCTTCACGAAGATTAATGTGACCTTTCTTTTTGACGCTACTGCGACTGATCCTATTTACCTGAACTTGCTCTAACAGTCTTTCATGTCAAAAATTGAAGATGACTTTAATGATTGGCATGGCAGTGAGGGTACCCTCCACACTACCACCTTAAATAATTTCTTAATGGAATCTTATCAAACAAGTGGATTAGACGGTGCCATGTGTGGCACGTCATGGATGGTGTCAATGTCATTTCATGGACGGTGCCATGTCCATGTCATGTTAAGGACGCATGTCATGGACAGTGCCATGACGGTGCCATGGACGCATGTCATGACGGTGCCATGACCTGAGAATCCACGTGTTATGGTCGACAACCATATTAATTTACCAGGAATTGGCATGTGGTGCCATGATGTGTGCCATTCCAGCGCTTCATGTTGTCAGCAGTTTCAGAAGCAGAACGAATATTAGTTTGAAAACTGAATTCTTAAGGAAATAATTGAGTCTGCATATTTAAGTCAAAAATTGAGTTATTAGCTGGTAAAATGTGCATTCCATTTTTTTGGTAAACCCGGTATACTTATCCAATATAGCACCCCTGCATTTCCAGGGAAGAGTCACACTAAATTGGATGTACCCAAAAAAGAGCCTTGCGAATAATTTTCAAAGAAGGTAAAGTCCCTTACCTTATTCTTCTAAAAAATGCTAGGTTAGAAACAATTGAGCAACGGCAAACCCTCGGACGGAACACATTTTTCTGAAAAGACCCAGATCTCCCCACCCAGATTCCCCCTCCTTGGACCGCTTCCCAAATCTGTTCCTACCTTGCCTCGCGTACATTTCTGTACCTCCAGACATGAAAAAAAAAAATAAAAATAATCCCGCTTCGAAAAAATCAACAAAAGATCCCGCTATTTTCTTGACTTGACTTAGGGCTCTTGCCGCGTTGGGGGCGGCGTACAAAGCGTCACAACTCTGCTCCTCCAGGCTGACCATTTTGGGGCTTCGTCGACAGTAATGTAGGGCATCTCCAGAATTTTATTGAGACTATCCTTCCACCTGGTCTAGGGTCCGCCCCTCGGGCAGGACTAGCCATGAGCTTTTGGATCAAAATCATAGACATTCGGGCTGGGGTTGTCATCGGCAGACGTAGGAGCTGTCCGAAACACTTGAGAGTGCGCTGAGCTATCTGGATGGAGAACGGCACTTGGGAGGTGAGCGAAAGTAACATTGCGTTGCTGACAAAATCATCCCAACGAAGTCCTTCGATCCGACGGAGCTGTTTCCTCTGGCAGAAGTCTATCATATTGAGGGATGTCGACTTAAGGGGCCATGTTTCTGTTGCATACAGCAGGAACGAGCTTACGGATGCGCTAGTTTCCCTCTCCTTATTATTTTGTACAGGCACTGCCCTCGTATTATATTTGTTCACTTGATTTTTCTCCTTCCTTTTTTAATCCCCCTCTTAATTATTTTTCATTAAATTTAATTCAAAAATTTGATTTTTTTTTTTTTTTTTTTTTTTTTTTTGTGCTGAGTTTTACTTGTTTTTGTCTTTTTAACATGTTATCACTAATCTCAGTTTAAATAGTGACTAATGAATAAATAGTTTTCAATGCTTTCTATGCTTCGTTGTTTGTCTTGTTTTTATTTATTCACTATTCCGGAATTCGGATTCAGCCCTTCCTTTCTCGTGATAGCAATTTTTTTTAAATAAATGTCTTATCTCATCAGCATCAAGGTTAAATTTTGTATTAACAAAGCAGCTGACAGGTCCATTTTCTCATGTTGTCAAATTTGGCCACTGTAGGCGTCTCACCTCCATGATATTTCAAAATTTCTGTCCACCACAATTTTCCTTTCATAAAAACAGCCTAGACCAGAAATACTTGCAAAAATCAAGAGGTATTAAATAGCAACCCCCCCACCCCTTCCTTTGAACTAATTCTGTTTATACCTGAAGGCCCAATGAGAGTTAGAATGTTTTGGTATTAACACACACCTATTAAGCATCTGCTCTCCTCCCTAAAAGGAAAGAAACAGGGATTGTACGGCAGTGGTGGATCCAGGGGAGGGGAGAGGGGGCGCCCCCCTAACGTAATTTAAAGTAATGTAATTTACTTAATTAATGCAAGAGTGCGTTAATTAAACTTGCTCCTAACGCAAATTTATTGGATCAACCTATTTTGCGCCCCCCCCCCCCCCCCCCCTAAAAAAAAATTCTGGATCCGCCCCTGATGCAAGGGCACTATAACTTTTAATTTGTAATTCAATGAACCCCGTTCTAAAGTTTTTGCGACCACCTCTTCCACATAAAGTGCCCCTGGAAAAATAAATAAGTATTAATTCACTGAACCCTTATGGCTATTTACTTAGGTAACGCTATAGCATTACTTCTGACCTAAAAAGTTGAGTAGAAATTTCAGCTTCCATTTTTATGAATATCCGAAATTATCTGAGGGGAATATGTTTTGGGGGAGCATATTCCACGGCTGGGAAGTTTCTACTGGGTGAAATTTAACACGGGGGAATTATCAGCAGGAAAAGAAAATGTTCTTGGAAGGGGGGGGGAATTTCCCAGGGGGTGAGTTTTTCAAATGTGAATTATTCAAGAGGGGACGACTAAACCCGTTTCGATGATATTCTAAATTTTACATCTGAAAGTAACGGGAATAAAAAATCAACGGAAATGTCAGAGATAGCACTTCAGGTTCCTGTAGACGATTATTTTCATGTCTTTTGAAAAAAAGATATTTTCAAAAGACAGATTATTTTCATTTGCATTACTTTCTCTGTGACTGCTCAATTATGCGTATGAGGGGGGAGACTTCCCCCCCCCCCACCATTGTTTACGCTAAAGTTTCAGTTTTTATCTCAAGGCTTAAAAATGAACGCAATGCGATAAAAGTATAACTCAAAATAACATATATAGAATAATATATGCACATAACACGGAACAATTAATCAAAATTGCATATTATGAGTTGAGGCTCACCCAAATCATGGGCCAAGGGGCTCACCATTCCACAATCTATGAAAGCAATCCTGCAATAACTAAAAATATAAAGTATTTTTGAGTATTCTAACGTCTTCCACAACTCAAACGGTCCAACATTCTACAGCCCAAAGAGTCTCTCTAATCTCCTAAATTGGGAACGGAGGAGATAAGTGAAGTTCCACCCCGTATTGGATGAGTCTCCAACCTCCCCCTCTCCTACTGTCTACGCTAAAGTTTTCTTATTTATGCCAACTACGCTGCCCCCACTCCAAAGACTTTAATAAGGTAAAGTTTTGTATGGGAAAAACACATAGTAAATCTATTATAAAATACATAAAAATTACAGCCATACTTAAAATAAGGTTAAAATACATACTTTGCAATAAATGCTAAATTATTGTGGCACAAAAAAATCCGAAAAATGGTCTAATCAAAACGATACTGTTCTTTCTGTATAAACAAATGGAATGACCTAACTACTTGTTTTTAGAAGCTATTATTTCGATCCATTCATTGTTGCGTGAAAAAATCTGGTTTGATTTTTCAGAGCCATGTAATCAAGCTGTCTTTAGCAAAGGCCATAAGGCTTCAATGTTTTATTGTTATTAATTAAAAAAAACCTTACATAAAAATATGTTTTCTAAGAAGAGTAAAGAGCCATATTGAACTCAGGACCAGCAGAAATTAATTCCTATTATAGTTAAAACTCAAAAAAGACCAGAAATTACTGTTAAAGAATAAACAAAACCCTGAACAAACAGAAATTAAAATTAACTATCTTACAAACATAAAGATAATCGGTGCAAACATAAATAAATGAATAAATCTTATACAGCTTCAATATTTTTTATTATTTTCCCCCCCAGAGCTGCTTTATATGCAAGGGTTAAAAATTCCATTTTGTTAAAAATAGTTGAAAGGTTAAGTAACAAAACTCTGGCGTCGACAAAACTCCCCAGGGCCCGATGGCAGGAAGGGATTCTCGTATTAACTTCAGAGAGGGCTCATTTGATTGGAATTGGAAGTTCTAGTCTAGCCTCCTAAGCCTTTCTAGTCTCCTAAGAGTCAAAATTGATCGAAGGGCAAATACCCCCCCACGCCCTTTTTCCTCACCCCTTTCTTTGAACTAATTCTGATTATATCTGAAGGCCCAATGAATGTTTTGGTACTAACACACACCTATTAGGCATCTGCTTTCCTCCCTAACAAAGAAAGAAACAGAGAGTGTAAGGCAGTGGCGGATCCAGGGGAGGGGCGAGGGGCGCCCTCTCCCCCTAACGTAGTCTAAAGTAATGTAATTTACTTAATTAACGCAAGATTGTATTAATTAAATTTGCTATTTTTTCAATCCATTCATTGTTGTCAATCGCTGTCCACAAGTTATGCAAGCTGTCTATTGTTCATATATAAGTTTTTTTTTATCAAAGACGTAATCGTATTGACTTTGAAAAAAAAACCTCATTCGATTTCAATTGAAAGTTTTAGATCCGTTTTTTAAAGAAAGAATAATCGGACAGCAAGCAATCAAAATTTTGAGATAGCCATTTTGTTCAGCGTAGTTGATTTCCAGATAGAAAATATGTTTTTGAGGAGGATAATCCCCCCACAACCCTCAGGGCAAGGGTTTTAAGTTATGCCCTGGGGGCATATAAGGTTTTTATAGAAGGCGTTGTCGTAGAAACTTCAAAAAAGGCTCATTTGATTGGAAGTTCAAAGGGCTGGTCCCTTTTTAATAGTCGAAAGGGATTTGAGGGCAACTAACCCCCCTCTCACGCCCACCTTTTCCCCAAACACATCCAATCAAAATTTTGAGACAGCCATTTTATTAAACGTAGTTCTAAGTTCTGGAAATTAGATTTTTGAGGATAACAACTCCCTCACAGCCCTCAGGGCAAGGGTTGTAAGTTATGCCCGGGGGCATATAAGGGTTTGTGTACACAACATGGTCGTATAAACTTCAGAGAGGGCTCATTTGATTGGAAATTGAAAGTTCTAGTTCACTTTTTAAGCGTCAAAAGATGTTGGAGGGTAACCAGCTTCCCCCCCCCACCTAAACCCTATTTTCCCAAATGCATCCAATAAAAATTTTAAGATAGCTATTTTGTTAAAAATAGTTCAAAGATCATATAACAAAAATTCCAGTGTTGACATAACTCACCAGGGCCCGGGGGCGGGCGTTATAAGTTATGCCCTGGGAGCATATATATTGGTCTTATGGAAGAGATGTTCGTATTAACTTCAAAGAGGTATCATTTGATTAGAAATTGAAAGTTCTAGTTCCCTTTTTAAGAGTCAAAAGAGATTAGAGGGTACCTAGCCTCCCCCCTCCACGCCCTTTTTTCCTCAAACCCACCCGATAAAAACTTTGAGATAGCTTTTTTTTAAAATAGTTCAAAGACCATATAACGAAAACTCAGTGGTCAACATAGCCCCCCAGGGCCCGAGGGCAGGTGTTTGAAGTTACGCCCTTGGGGAATATATGGTTTTTATTGAAGGGATGCTCATAAAAAATTCAGAGATAGCTCATTTGATTGGAAATTGAAAGTTCTAGTTAAATTTTTTTTGAGTCAAAAGATATTGGAGGGCAACTAGCCCCCCACGCCTCTTTTCCCCAAATGCATCCAATAAAAATTTTGAGATAGGCATTAAGTTAAAAATATCTCAAAATTCAGATAACAAAAACTCAGGTGTCGTCACAACCACCCAGAGCCCGGGGGCAGGCGTTGTAAGTTATGCCCTTGGGCATATATTGTTCGTATGAAAGGGATGCTCGTATAAACTTCAGAGAGGGCTCATTTGATTGGATATTGAAATCCAGCCCTTTTTAAGAGTCAAAAGTGATCAGAGGGCAACTGGCCCCCCAAGCCCTTTTCCCCCAAATACATGTGATAAAAAATTTGAGGTAGCCACTTTGTTAAAAATAGTTCAAAGATCATATAACAATACTGCTTTACGTATCGTCATTTCGTTAAAATAGTTCAAAGGTCAGATAAGAAAAACTCCTGTGTCGACACCCCCCCCCCCCCTCAGGACCGGGGTAGGCGTTGTAAGTATTGATCTGGGGGCATATATGGTCTTTATGGAAGGTATACTCGTATAAACTTCAGAGAGGGTTCATTTGAATGGAAATTAAAAGTTATAGTTCATTTTCTCAGAATGAAAAAGATCGGAGGGCAGCTAGCCCCTCCCGCCCTCCACACCTTTGGGTGTATCGGATGGATAAACCCATCCGATAAAAATTTCAGGTGACCATTTTGTTAAAAATAGTTTAACCATCAGATATTGAAACCCCAGGGTCGACGCAACCTCCCAGGGCCCAGGGACAGGCGTTGTAAGTTATACTCTGGGGATTTATATGGTTTTTATAGAAGGGATATTCGTATACTCTTTAGAGGGGGCTCATTTGATTGAAAATAGAAAGTTCTAGTTCACTTTTAAAGAGTCAAAAGAGACCGAAGCTTAATATGGTCCCCCACTCCCTTTTTTCCGATAAAAATTTTGAGATAGCAATTTTAAAAATAGTTCAAACATCAGATATTAAAAACTCCGAGGTTGACACAAACCCATTTTTTCACTTTGAAATTGTTACTTTGATATCAGTTTTGATACTTTGATGAATATTTGATTTGTTTTTAAAAGTTTGATTTTGAAATAAGGAATTTTTAAAAACTTGAAATTTTTTCGCAATCAAAAACGAACAAAATTAATTAAAAAAAAACTTGACGCAGTAGGTTTTAGACTTTTACAGTGAGAGAAGGAGGTCATACCCAAACTCTTGTTTGTGGTGATTTTTGTTTGTTTCAAGCTTGATTTGCATGTTCAATTTAAGTGTCACTCGTTTTAAGATTTATTTATTAATTTACATTAATAGCTATTGTATGTTTGTTTGTATTGATTGTTTATTTAATTTCTGTTCGTTTTAAGTTTCATTTGTACTTCAATAGGAAAATATTTTTTTCGTCTTAAGCTTGATTTTCATATTCAATCTAAGCATTACTCGCTTTAAGATCTATTTATTCAGTTATATCATTACTTGTTATATGTTTTTGCTATGATTGTTTATTTAATTTCTGTTCGTTTTTGGGTTTCATTTATTCTTTAATAGTACTTTCTGGTCGTTTTGAGTTTCAATTTTAAAAGGTATTTGTATCTGCTGAGCTTAAGTTTAAAATGGCCTTTACTTTTCTTTGAAAAAACTTATTTTTTCGGAAAGTTTTTTTTTAATTAATAATAATAAAGCGCTGGAGCCGTATGGCCTTTACTATAGGCAACGCTATAGTATGGCCTTTACTATAGGCAACGCGTTGCCTCTGATAAATAATGACCTATATTAAGTTAACCTAAGACCTAAGAATTCAATTAAGTTCTGAATTGATTCTAAACAAGTTTCATAGCAGTTAAATGCTATGAAACACGTTTCAATGAAACAAGTTTCAGTGAATGCACATTATCAGTTTAATATACATATGCTGATATTTATTAATCAAAATGTTAATATTATTTGATTTATTAAAGCTACAAAAGTAAAAACATTTATATTTTTTTCAGTAAAGTGAAAATTATGTTCTGGCCTTAGGAAGGCTTAGGGGTTTTGAGCCCTATTCATGTTCATTTCTGCTCATTTTGAGTTTGACTCGGTTATTTATTGTAATTTCTGTTCGTTTTGGGTTTCATTTATTTATCAATGCTGATTTGTGGTAGTTACACACTTGGTAGATTATTTTATTTTGTTTTTGCTCATTTTTGGTTTAACGGAGTTCATTACTTTTGTTTTAAAAAATTGTTTTGTGGAAAAAGTTTTTTTGATAATTACGTACAATAAATAGCCGATTCAAACTCAAAACGAGCCAAAATCTACTGGAGAACAACTGCGGCAGGGTGTAAGATCCTGATCAATAGACAGCGGCCTCTGCAAAGGGCTGCCTCAACCCTATTGAAATACCCGCAAGACTGGGAACCTTGCGGGCAACTCTATTCCCACTCGAGGAGTGGTGCCTCTCGGGGAAATGTAGCCTAGTACACGAGGCAGCATTCGCACAGGATTCTGATTAATGGATAATTTTTCTGGACTTGGTCTGTTTTGCCAAGCGTTTTTCGGGCTGAAAAACTTCTTCCTAGCTAATTTATATACTATGGGTTGCCTCCCTATAGAAGCATAATATTTGCAAGTTGAATATATAAATGAGTCGGGGGTAATAGGCTTGAGATTTTATTTGCAGGATTTCGACTCTTGTTGATAGAAGATCTTCGCCAAGTGCTAAAAACCATGTAGTGACCAAGATGGGCCCAGGATTGCACAAGGCCTCCATTCATACTGAGACTTCTTGATGTCCGGTTCTCAGCCGGATTAAGTGCTTAGGTGTAGACTTAAAAAGATATGTTGGTCCTGGTCCTGCACTGGTATCTGGGACCACTGGTTTTCCTGAGGCCAAAATAATTTCAATGATTTAAAGAATATGAGAACTGAAACTTGGAACATAAGAAATAACTATCGTATCGACATTTTGATTGACGAATTCAAATGGTTTGATTTGGACTTACTAGGAGTTTAAGAAACTCATATCTCAGCGGCACGAAGCATAAAATCAGATGATATAAAATTTATTCTCTCAGACAGGAAGGACGGGGTACATAGACAAAAGTAGGGCTCATGAGGAATAAGGAAGCTGCTAAACCTGTTTAGGTTGGGAAGGCATTAATAATAGAATACTAGTCACTCATTTTACGACTCAAAAGTACAAGGTATCAGTTATGCCCTTGTAGAACCGACCGAATGAAATAGTAGTGACTCAGGTGAATTTTACTTACAGTAACAGCAATAAATAGATAGGGTCCAAGGTACAAATATGGTTTTTTTACTAAGAGATTTTAAAGCCCAGACCGGTAGAAATAAGGAGGTGTGAAGTAGAGACCATGGATAAAATTGCCGAAGATCTGGAAGATGCAGCTAGACGGCACAATGGTAAAATATGACACTGACATGTTCATAAATTGAGAGAGAGTACCCAAATTATGATAAGCAAAGAAATTAAAAAGAGTTGGGCAGAATATTTTTAGAATGTGCTAAACCAAGATAGAGTTACAGGAAAAGATATAGAATAAACTGAAAAAGATTGTGATACCTTGCATATGAAGAAAGATTTGTTTTGTGAAGAAGAATTAGCTACAGTACCAAAAGGATTAAAAGATAATAAGACACAGGTGCTGATACTGCGGTAAATGAATTTCTTAAATATGATGGCTCTGAGATCATAAATACGTTACTAAAGATTATGAATATCATTTTTTCAATTGGGGAATTACCTAGCGATCTTAGGAAAACACTAATCAAACCTCTGTACAAGAAAGGTGATAAGAGTGTTGGTAATTATAGAGGAATTAGCCTGGTCTCTGTAGGTAACAAATTACTTAGTAATATGATACTTGTTAGACTGAGAGATGCACCAGACCCAGTTTTAAGAGAGGAACAGTGCGGTCTTAGGAAGGGCAGAGGATGTGTCGACCAAATTTTCACTCTTAGGTTAATAATTGAGAAGTGCCTGAGTTATCAAACGCCTTTGGTCCTCAGTCTTCTAGATTATGAGCAAGCGTTTGATTCTTTTGATAGAAGAGCTTTATCGAACGTCTAATCCTTGTATGGAATAGGCCCACCAGACAAATACATTAAGGTGATTAGTGGTATTTACGAGAATAAGGTTGCGGTTAAGGTAGGAAATGAGGTTAGCAGCTGGTTTCGTATTAAATCAGGAATTAAGCAGGGTTGTATTCTATCCCCCTTTATATGGATCATTTTGGTGGAGTTTGTCGAAAGGAGCACAGGAGAGGCAATGGTGAACATGGAATCAAAAGGCGAAGAAACACTTTCCTGGACTTAGATAATGCTGATGATTTAAGCATCTAAGAACACAGGGTGAGTAAAATGCATGAACTTTTGGAGGTTTTGCGAGTCTTCTGAAGCAAGGACACTCCGAAAAATGGATGAAGGTTTGCTATATATTTTCCAGAGAAATTGCCTACTGATTGTTCTTGGTGCCCTGCTGACTGACCGTATTTCAAACAGTTGGCTTTACGAAAAGTGTGGTTCAATCCCAATTTCTAGGGCCATATTGGAAGAAAGGTTGAAATTTCTAGAGCATGTACTGCGGATGAAGAATGACAGATTGCCTTTTCGGCCATCCGTCTAGGGCTAACCGGAAAGTGTATGGTCCGTGATTGGGGTGGGAGAGTGTCGTAAAGAAAGATTTAAGGGAAAGGGGAAATTCACGGGAGGATGTAAAGAGGGAAATAGATCATGAAAGATTAGGATGGAGGAGGAGCGTGTGTGGGTGTATTGGGCGCAGCTGGCTTGGTGCCGTGGTGAGTTGTTAGTAGTAGTAGGAGGAGGAGTTCCAGAGTTACTGCAGTAGTAACTAAAGACACTACTTATACCACTGTTACTACTACATCTACTACTGATATTGCGTCTTTTCATGATTGAAACTGTGACTATTCGTGAGTGTGACAACTTGTATTTGTGACTACTAGCGACTGCAAATACTGGCGACTGAGACTAATTTTGACTCCGACCGCTTGCAACTATGTTTCCAACTGCTTTAGAATTCTACTTTTACCAGTGGTGCACTCAGAAATAATTATGGAGGAGGGGATGACGGGGGTCCCTGGGCTACCCAACGGAATACTTTAAAAATTTCTTAGAAAAAACTGTATTTAAGGTATTACTTTATGTTTATTTTAGCTCTTTGAATGCAGGTGTTGAGTAGGGACTAAGAAATGAATGATAAAACCAAGCAGATTAAATAAGATTTAAAAACATAGTTTAATTTTGTTTCTTGAGGGGGTACTACAGCTCCTTCCTTCCCCCCCCCCCGTGGGTGTGCGTCTGACTTTGACCACTTGGAACAAAAGTTGCAACTGCATGTAACAGAGACTGCAACATTGTTTTTGTCTACAGCCACTTACAACTCCAACTGTAACTGATTCGGACTATTACTGAAAATACTTGACGTAGTGATTGCGACTACATGCGGCTATTTGTACTTGTAACTGCAACTGCAATCACTTGCGACTGATGCTGCTACTACTGCTTCTGCTACCACTGCTAAAGCCACCACCACTACTGCTACTACGCCTGCTAATACTGCCACTACTTGAACTCAGTCAAAAGATTTTACGTGCATCCAGCTTGTCACAATAGTGCATATGCAATATCGCAAGAAATGTATGGGGTATTAAGTTAAAAATTCAAGGAAAGTCGAGGGGAAGGTATCGCAGAAAAAAAGTCAGGGCATTATTTTGGAACTTCGGGGTATGCTTTTGGAGATAACAAACAAAATCAAAAGACACTATGTACATCCACTTTTGTCCAAAGGAATATCTGCAACATATCAGGAATGGCTAAAGGTATTAAGTAAAAATTTTCGGGGTTTGTCGAATGGGAAGCTGAACTAAATTAAAATGGACTGTGCATACAAGGTTTTCCAAATGGTGTATCTGCGATATCTCATGAGAGATTAAGAGAATTACGTTGAAGCTTTCAGGGCTTCTGGAGAGGCATATTTTATTAATATTTGTCCACACTAGCATGATGGAGGTTAGAATTATGTTAGCCCTATAGAAGTCTATTGATTATGCATATTTCCCACCCATATATATGAATGATTTCTCCGAACCCTTCCATTTAAAGCATTATAGCTCAACTATTATTCCAAAAACTCCAATTTTTGTCAAAAATATAAATAATACGCTAAAGTTTGGATTTTTATAGATAATTAAGTTAAAATAACAAGTTTTGTTTTCAACTGAGAGTGAGGAGCAACATCGAAAACAAAACGAATCAATACAGCGGTCATAATTAATTAAGTCGTTTATTAGCGTAAGTGCTATTGAATGGAATTCAGCGTTTGTACTTCTGCATTGAACGCAATAATTAAAAGTTAATTTCAGTAAAAATATTCAACGCGGGGATCAATAAAACGTAATTGGTTCAATGAGTTTTATTAAGTTTAGTGGAAGTAGGGACAGTCATAAATCTCTTTTTAGAAATAATTTTCTGTTCGTTTCGATTTTCAACTAATTTTAGGATTTGTTTTATTAATTTCAATTAGTATCAGTTATCTCCAATGTTTGATTACCTTTTTCAATTTCTGTTCGTTTTGGGTTGCACATATTCATTTGTAATAATTATTGATCATTTAAGTTTGAATCATTATAGGAATAAACCAGATCTGAGGGGGGGGGGGCAAGAGGCAGCTGGCACCCCGAGTGGCCCACCCAGAGGGGTGGCAAAACAAGCTAATGAGTAAATTTATAAAAAAAAAGTCCCCAAATAACAACTAATTCAACGTTTGAAATTATCTAAACTGTAATGCCAGAATGTTTTTTCAAGAGTACCGGTAAATTTTTAGCAGTCTCTGGCCTTTCCTTTCAGTTTGCCCCAAAGGTTTATTTTCTCATCGAAATGACAGAGCAATGTAACAAGCGTGAATGGGGCTTCAATGGTGGTTTAATGCCCAACTAGTTAGGCTATCTGGTAGACTCCCCTGTTAATAATCTCAAGTGTTTCCCAGGGACACCAATTCACAAAAATGTAGGCAAGTAGAGATATTTTTCTTTTGACGACACAAAAAAAAGTAACTTCAAAATCCAGAGGCAGCAGTGGCGGATCCAGAAGGGGGAGAAGGGGTGCCCTCCCCCCCCTAGCATAGTATAAAATAGTTTAATTTACTTAATTAACTCAAGTTTGCATTAATTAATATTGCTCCTAACGCAAGTTTATTGGATCAACCTATTTTAAGCCCCCCTAAAAAAAAAAAATTCGGATCAACCTATTTTGCCTCCCCCCCCCCCCTAAAAAAATCCTGGATCCGCCCCTGAGAGGCGGGGGTGTCTTCCCTAACGACAATAACAGAAAAAGGTATTATTCATAGTCTAGACCTCATTTAGTACCTCTGAAAATTTTTCCAAGAGTCCATTAATTCGTCTAATTTTGGGAGTTTCATTAACCATAACTCCATGAAATAGACTCCAGAATATCTACTTAATGACACTTTTATTTCATTTAAAGTTTGATCAGTAGAAATAAAAGTCATAGTTACATCATTGCTCCAAGTTGAAATGGTTTCGAAATGAAAATTAGTAATTTTCAACTAGAAAATTAATATTAACTGTTCCCAGCAACGTTTGCATAACCATAGCCCTACCTACATTTTTGTTTGGTACTAATTTAACGATTAAACGGCTTAATGTCAATGAAAGAGGCGAATGAAAGTTGTCTATCCGCAAAAACAAAGTCTTAGTTGACGTTGTGGTTTGTCTTAATTGATGGATAACGGTAAAAAAGCGTCCTACATTTCTTAGCCTTAACACCAATAAGGCGAACATTACTAATAACACTTAAGTAGAACAACGTTCAACGTTTTTTATTTATCTTAAATTAGAAGCAATGCACATTTACAGGCATAATTTTTTTCTAATCGTTTTGTAAGGAAAAGAGAGACAATAATGAGAAACGATAAAGAAAACAAAAGTAAGAAAAAGAGACACAATATGAATGCTACATGAATCAAGACAAAGTGGGATCTGTTCTCCATAATTTGAGTATAAGCTTCTTAAGACGTCTTATGATTCTTGTTGGACCATTTATTGTGAGGCTCAGCTTGCCCCCTAAAGTTGTGCATTGAAAATAAGATCAAAATTTTAAAAGTTAACTGGTAAATTTAGGATCTTCGGTCCGAAAGGACGAAGGTTCGAATCCTAGTGTACCCAATTATTTGGTTTGGGACGGGGTGAGTGGCGTGACTCTGTAGGCTCAGCCAGAGTCGACCAAGATTTAAAAGAGTACCTGGAGAAATGTGGGGAAGGTAAACATCACTTCCTGGCTGAAAGGCCAAGAAACGGAGATCAGCACCGCCGGTAGGGACTGTAATAAAGTTCAATGCCGTATTCTTTACCTTTTTTTACCTGTTTTAATAACCTCCGGGGGCTCACTTGCGTAATAAATTTTGCTGAACTTTGGAGATAAAAAAAAAAGATGTAATTTGCTGAAATAAAGGGCTTCTCAGTAAGATCCAGTCTTTTTTTTTTTTTTTTTTTTTTTTTTTTTTTTTTTTTTTTTTTTTTTTTTTTTTTTTTTTTTTTTTTTTTTTAATGAGCTCCGTAGTACTCAACATGCTGCGTTTCTGCCTCTCTTTGCGGGACCTGGGTGTGGAATTCTCTCCCAGATAGTATTGGGTAAGTTAAAAATGTAAGCCACATCAAGAGTACATTGAATTGTTACCTTGTGGGTGATTAAACAAAAAAAAAACTAAGTTTTTTAAACTGAGACTCTGTCTCACAACTTTATTTTTTAAACAATAAAAAACTTTAGCGTATAAAGAGCAAAGCGTTGAGGAGGGGACAGACAGCCCCTTTCATGTACGGAATAATTTCTGTTCGTTTTAAGTTTTAATGTCGCTCCTTAATTTCAGTTTAAAAAAACGTTTTTTTTTTTATTTAATTTCTGATCTTTTTTAGTTAATGCAGCTTTTATATTTTGGCTCACCGTCATTGAATAAGTAAACAAAATTTGCATAGAAATTTTACTTTTCTTTTGCTAAATGGCTGTCTCTAAATTTGGTTCTGACGTAATTTACAAATTAACTTACGTAACCCTAGTCAATACCTTGCTCTTAAGCTAAAGTTCAAATTTTGTTCCAATTCTTTAAAAATGACCCCTTAATCACAAAGGCCGTCAATTAGAATAAATAGCTCTTATGAAAGTACTAAAAAATCTTTGGCTTAAAGAGCGAGGCATTGACTAGAAGGAGAACCCAATGATATAGCTAATATTTTTTGTTCGTTTTAAGTTTTGATGTTCCTCCTTACTTTCAGTTGAAAAACTTGTTTTTTTTATATTTAATTTCTGATTTTTGTTTTAAATAATGATGGGAAATCCGGCGCCCCCTTCATAGCCATTTCCCTTCCCCCATGAAAACTTTCTTCATGAAAAGAAAGTTGCTTTCTTTTCTTTTCATGAAAAATAGTGCTTTCTTTTCTTCATGAAAAGAAAGCACTATTTGGGATCTCAAATTGGTGCAGTAATTTGTGGTTTTGGTATTTTAATATGTGTAGATTTTATATATCCTATATATCTAAGGAACTTTACACTTCACGGTTCATATTCTATTAACCTAATTCACAACCATTTATCTACGCTTAAGGCAATGGGAGACTACGGAATCAAATGGGGAGGAAAAAGTCTCCTGGACTTAGATTATGCTGAGGATTTAAGCATCCTAGATGAAAGTGTGAGCAAAATGAATGAAGTTTTAGAGGGTTTTGCGAGTACAGGGTGCTAGAATAGGTTTGAAAATTAATGTTAAGAAGACCAAGTCACTAAGGCTAGCAATAAGTGAAGATGAAAAGGTGACGTTGGGTAATGAAAAGATTGATCAGATGGGCAGCTTCACTTACCTTGGTAGTATTATTAGTAATGATGGTGGGAGCAGTGAAGATGTTAAAAGTAGAATAGCCAAGGCTCTGGATGTTTTTTCACAGTTAAAAAAAGTTTGGAAGAATGGGAAGATAAGTTTGCAAACCAAAATTAGAATATTAGAAAGCTACAGTGATGATAATGGTCAAAATATGGCTCTGAAGCATGGACGCTCCGAAAAGCAGATGAAGATTTGCTAGATGTTTTTCAGAAAAATTGCTTAAGGATTGTTCTGGGTACCCGGCTGACTGACCATATGTCAAACAATAGGCTATACGAAAAATGTGGTTCAATACCACTCTCTAGGGCTATAATGAAAGAAATATTGAGGTGGCTAGGGCATGTTGTGCGGATGAAGGATGACAGATTACCGAAGATTGTTTTTCGGCCAACCGTCTAGGGCTAAATGGAAAGCAGGTCGTCCTCGTCTGGGAGAACCTCATAAAGAAAGATTTAATGGAAATGGGAGCTTCGTAGGTGGGTGTGTAAAAAGGGAGGCTTTGAATAGATTGGAATGGAGGAGAAGCGTGCGTAGCTGTGTCGGCCTCAGGCGGCTTTGTGCTGCGGTGAGTTGTTAGTAGTAGCAGGAGTAGTAGTAGATCTTTAACTATATTTCTTCCCTTTTAATTTAAATGCATTTATGTCTCATTATAAGTTTAGTTTGACCAGTTTTTAATGCATTTATAACTCGCTCTAAGTTTATTTTGACCAATTTTGTTTTTTTTTTAATTTTTTAATTGACTTTTTTTACAGTTTTAATCATTGACTTTTAAATGATGTTCATTATGGTTTTCTCTATTTCGTTGCTGTTCTTTGCATTTTTAGTGTAACCATTTATTTGTTGTCGACTCCAAAGTCCGAATTCGGCCCTTTGTGGGCTTGTGATAGCGATTTTTTTGAAATAAATATCTTATCTTATCTATATTTGAGATAGTAAAGCTCTTTATTTGTAAATAATACTATGCATCTTTCAAAACTTGTAGAAATTAACTGTGAATTGATAAAACATGCTATTTTAACATTTACATATATATATATTTAATAAATAAATACTAAATTTTTCCCCAGGCAATTACACTCAACTTTCACTCAAAACGGAAATTTTAATGTTTACAGTGTGGCGGAGTATACAGTCCCCAATAAATACCTAGATCTGGAACTATTATAAATTGCTTTGTTCTATCTTTGGATTTAATATAACTGTTTTATTTTTCTTTGAAAAACATCTTTTTTTTTTTGGAAAAGAAATAAATTTATTTAATGAAAATGTAAGTTGGTGATATGAGCACTTCCTATATATTTTTAACGTTATTATTCTTTGACTAGATTTATTTTTAAGAGCGATTTATCTGAATAGACGAATTCCTAATAGTGAGATCTTAAAATTTGTTTGATAAACTGCAATTTGCTCGCAATCATGATTCTATCCTTATTCCTGGGGATAGCATGCTGTTCCACGTATAGCATGACTACATGTGACTCTCTCCTTAGTGACTATCCACCAACTTTTTTTCTCAAACCCACCTCCTTCCCATCCCAATATTTAATGACTTTTCCCAATCCTTCAATTCTTTCAAAGTGTGACTCCTCCATAAATCTCCTTACTGATTCCTGATATGCGGTAAAATTCTACTTGAGCTACTTTTGGCAGTAAAGTTCTACCAAATCATATTATTGAGTTAGAAATAAAGTGAATACACCATTCAATGCGTTTTTTTTATGCTGATAACAAATATAATAATCATTTCTATCAGAAATGAATTTCAGCTCACCCCCCTATATATACCTAACCTAACCCTGAATCAGTGGTCAATATCTACCAAATCATATTATTGAGTTAGGAATAAAGGTGAATGGCCTACACCATTTGATGCACTTTTTTATGCTGATTACAAATATAATAAGCATTTCTATCGGAAATGAATTTCAGCCCCCCCCCCCCTATATAGGCTATACCTAACCTAACCCTGAATTGGCATATATAGAGGGGGGGGGGCTGAAATTCATTTCTGATAGAAATGCTTATTATATTCGTAATCAGCATAAAAAAAGGGGTCAATTGAGTTAGGAATAAAGTGAATAGGCCTACACCATTTGATGCCTTTTTTTTTTATGCTGATTACAAATATAATAAGCATTTCTATTGGAAATGAATTTCAGCCCCCCCCCCCCCTATATAGGCTATACCTAACCTAACCCTGAATTGGCCTATATAGAGGGGGGGGGCTGAAACTTATTTCCAATAGAAATGCTTATTATATTTGTAATCAGCATAAAAAAGGCATTGAATGGTGTATTCACTTTTGTCCTAACTCAATAATATGATTTTTGTAGATATTGGCCAAATTGGCATATATAGGGGGAGGGGGCTGAAATTCATTTCAGATAGAAATGATTATTATATTTGTAATCAGCATAAAAAAAAAAGGCATCAAATGGTGCATTCACTTTTGTCCTAACTCAATAATATGATTTGGTAGAACTTTACCCTTTTGGCTATCTTTGGAAAGGGGTTAGGTTAGGAAAAATGAAACTTTCAGGGATGAGTCTACAGGCTGAAGTATGTCCCAAGAAGGTATTTTGAATTACCTACCTCTACTTTTTCTCCCTCTAGAGGGTCCTGACCTTTGATAACCTTTAAAAATTTGTGTGTTATAAAAGTGAAGCTTGCAAAATAGATCTTCTGCTTAAATGAAGCACAACAAAATTTTTTTCAGCTTCACAACTTTGCTCAATCCCAATTTATAAGGTTTAAAGACATGAAAATACATTTCCTAAATTTTGAAAGAAAAACATTGATATGACTTAAAATTTTACTCAAATAATAGAAATTTCATTTTTAGAACTAAAGCAAGAGAAAAAGAAACTAATATAAAATTAAGGTAAAATATTGTTTTGTCAAAATTTCAATAGGTAGAGCTGTCAATATTGGTAAATATCTACCAAATCATATATTGACTTACACATAAAGTGAATATACCACTCAATGCCTTTTTTTTTATGCTGATTACAAATATAATAATTGTTTCTATTAGAAATGAATTTCAGCCCCTCACCCCCCCCTATATATGCCAATTCAGGGTATATATTTCTACATTAGGGGGTGGGGGTAAAGTTTAAACTTACCTCCCATTTACATCAGAAACAAAATTTAAATCAGAAACAAATTAACTGAAAACCCATCTACAAAAACTTGAAAAGGACAGAGTAAAATACTCTGTACATCTGGACTGCTTTATTCTATGCTAGGTTCCAGTGTTTGACAAGAACTCTTTTTCTGAGCTTATCATATTTCTGCCAAAAATAATCTGATCTCTCACCAATTTATCCTATTGATCATAGCTATAATTCTTTGGAATTTTCTTGAGATCAGTAACATACTGATCTCAATTATTAAAATCCTAGCAAGAAATGTAATTATAATGAAAAAAGTTCAATGTTTTGTTCTGAATCTATTTTTTGTCATTTGGGTACTGTTCATTCCCATGACACAAAGGATGGTGTTTTGTTTGTGTACTGGTTTCCTACATGTAACATGATCAGTAACATGTTGTGAAGCTGAAAACAATTTTGTTGTACTTTATTTAAGCAGAGAAGATCTATTTTGCAAGGTTTCACTTTTATAACACACAAATTTTTAAAGGTTATCAAAGGTCAGGACCCTCTAGAGGGAGAAGAAGTAGAGGTAGAAAATACATTCTTGGGACATAGGTACTTCAAAATACATTCTTGGGCCTTTAGACATACTTTAGCCGGTAGACTCATCCCTGAAAGTTTTATTCTCCTAACGTAACCCCTTTCCAGGATAGTCAAAAAGTAGCTAAAGTAGAATTTTACTGGTAAAATTCTACTTTGGCTACAGTAACATACTGCTCAATGGTTTCAAACTTTTTTTTTATTCTGTTTGTTAAACATTTAGGAGCCCAAAGAAAGGATTTAAAACTGACTTGTTGTGCTGTTTGAATAGTCTTGAGCACACATTAGAATGCTGTAGTTCTACCTGTAATGACAAAGGTACTGAAGGTGTCTACATTTTTCTCCTATCCATATGAGAAGGTAGGAATGATTCACTGCATTAGTTTTCCAATATAAAGGGTCATGAAAATTTGCTCTGCATCTTTGTCTAACTGTGCTGTAGCATCTTTCAAGTTATACTGGTTCTATTCAGTGATTAAACAGAGTACAGGTTTGCCAGGCAGAATTCCTTCATTTATTTTGATTTTAAACCCAAGCATCTATAAGATAAATAAATACTCAAATAAATGTGTTGGAGTCAAAGAAAGAAATCAAAGCAGACTTGATGGGCTGTTTGAATAGTCTTGAGCACTCATTAGGACACTGCAGTTCCACCTGTAATGACAAAGAGACTGAAGATGCCTCTGCCTTTTTTTCTCCTATCCATATGAGGGTCATGAAAAATTTGCTCTGCATCTTTGTATAACCTTGCTTTTGCATCCTTCAAGTTGGGCAGGCTCTAGTCAATGACAGATAGCACATTTGTTGGGTAGGATTTCTCCAGTTAATTTCCATTTTAAACCAAGCATCTTTAACATAATGAATAAACCCAATATAGAAACATTGAATTGAATTTTATGTAAAAGTACAATCCACCATTTAACTAGCATGGTTTTGAAGTTTGGGTGCTCCAAAGGATAGAGAAGGATTTGCTAGATGTTTTTCAGAGAAACTGTCTGCATGGAATTTTTGGGTATCTGTCTGACTGATTGTATTTTAAACAGAAAGCTCTACAAAAAATGTAGTTTAATCCTGCTTTCCAGAGCTATAATTAGAGAAATGTTGAGATAACTACATTCTGTTATCATTCTGACACATTCTGTTGATGAAGGATCACAGATTGCTGAAGATTGTCCTTATCAGACAACCATCTAGAGCCAAGCAGAAAGTAGCTTGACTCCAAATGGGGTGGGAGGATGTTGTGAGAAGAGATTTCAGGGAAATGGCTAATTCTTGGGGGGGTGTAAAGAGGGAGGCTTTAAATAGATTGTAATCAAGGAGCAGCATGCATGGTTCTGTTGGCCTCAGGCAGCTTGGTGCTGTATATTTAGGCCAATGTATAAATAACCATAGTAAGGATCTTAAAATATCCAAGTCAGACCCAGCAAAATTAAGCATAGAACATCAGACAAATGATTATGGAGAAATTGTATTGTGGAAGTGTGCCGAGTGGGGCACAATTGTACCAAACAGGGTGGAACTGTTTGGCACATGTGAAATTCCAAGATGTGCACCAGGCGGTAAGAATTGGGTCACCCCTCATAATTTGCAAGACTGCAAGTCTCTGGGCATGCTTTTTGGTTTCTTTGTAGAACTATGAATTTTAACCAGCAGCTTTAATCAAGTTAAATAATACCCTTACTCTGCACCCTGGTAAGATCAAATGTAGGTTTTTCAATAAAAGACAAAACAATTCAAGATAAATAACACATTGATCCCCACAAAGGCCTTATGGCTGATAAAGAACACAATTGCTTTGGTCTTGCCATTATTGATGTTCCAAGAAAAAGTTACTGCTAATACTAAGTTGAATGCCAGTATTCCAAAATTTCTTCTGTAAATCACAGTTATACTTTGAGAGATGTTGATAGGAAGAATGCTAACACAGAACTGAAAGTTGTAGAACCTGAAACATATCTTGCTTTAGATTAAGGGGCCATTTTAGACATTTGCATATCATAAGTATTGAAACAATTATCCACTAATAAAATATCACAGAGTTTTAGTATTTAAGGTTTGAGCTGAGTGTGTGAGTTGGCTGGGCCCAACAAGCAGAATTAGTATCCTGGCCAAACCTCTTTTGTATTATAATTTTTTACTAATTATAAGACACAATTAATGGGCAGGCAAATTTGTACCTTGGTAAAAAATGACCAACTCTATTTTGTCCAATTCTTGGTCAAGTCTCTTTTGATACCTTCATTGTTCCCGAGGACAACATCTCCTTACCTAAGTTGTTCCAATAATCAATTACTGTTTGGTTAGAATATTCTTACCCAAATCTATGATTATTTTAGGGTTTGCAAAGCTTTTCTGAGTGCCCTTGTTGTAGACCTTGTTGCTCTGGTTGAGATACTTGTATGTCAGTTGCATTTCATTGAACCTGTGTTGACAAGTAAAATATGGTAGGTTGTACATGGTAGATGGTAGGAGTGTCTGATCTCTCACTGTATAATTTATGACCAAGTTCTGATGTACATTTTGAAGCCCTTGTTTGTGCTTCTGCAGTCATCTGTATAACTTTTCATCACCATATCTCAAAAAGGCCCTCTATGGCAGGTTCTAAAGCCCAGGACTGGTATTACAGTGGCCTTGTATAGCTTCAGGAAGATACTTTTAAATGGTTAGGAACATTCAGGGAACTTGAAGGCGTATCCACACTTACTCCTAGATGTCTTAAGGCATTTTTAATGTAGACGTAGTTCAAATCCATAACTGTGACACCAATTATGTACACTGTTCAATAGTTCTGGGGTTTAACATTGTTCAATTTTAAAACTTAAAATTTTTAGTTATAAATCAGAGTCAAGACCAAGGGATTATTTTTGGAACTAGGAAAAATGGAAGCTTGAAATAACAGTTTTTCTATCTGTAGGCTAACATGAATATGAGAGAAGTCATGAAAACATAGTATTAGTAGAGAATAGTTGGGCACAAATTGGTGTTGGTATAAGCATCTCAAACAAATTTCTTGCCGTTTTAATTTGTTGCTTGCAAAACACAAATGTAAAAACCCAATTCATTCATAAAAATTGTCTTTTGCATTTTTTGACAATGTATACAAACATTGGCTACTATGGTGTGTATAGCATTACTTTGGCAACTATGGCATTACTTTTGCCTTTTTACCTACTTTTCTTTTGCCTCTGGCATGGAAATCGTTTTCTGTCCCTTCTTTTACATCATTTAGGTGATTGGGCATCAATGTAACTAAAGTTTCTCTAAAAAATTTAGGATGAATGATGATGTTATACTATAGTTTTCTTCTAAGCTGACTTAGAAAGTTTGCAAATCCTAAACATCCAACATACAAAATCTGAAAGGATCTTTTTTCTTCAAAATTTGGAATGAATGATGTTTTTATTATAGCCTTCTTCTTAATCTAATGTGACTTGGAAAGTTGGAAAATTCTAAACATACCAATCCAACTTAAAGATTCCAAAAGTATTTTTTCCCCAAAATTTGGTGTGAGTGATATTTGTATTATAGTTGCTTTCTAAGCCAAGAGCTTTAGAATTTAAGGAATAATGAACTGCCCCATTCCATTGTCATGAAAATATTGATATTTTTCATAATTAGTGATTTCTTTTTTTCCTTTCACCAATATGTTTTGCTCTGCTTTGTACTTTTTTGTTGTAAACATTTTCTTGTTGAAAAAATAAAGCCTCTAAGGTATCTTCCAGCCTCTAAGGTGACCAGAGAAAGCCTTTAATTTATCATTGTTGTTGTGTATAATAAATAAATAGTAAGCCTATTATAGCAAAAATTAGAATATAGTTTTTATTGCCCTTTTCTTATTTACTTTTAGGTTAGAATGTTAGTTCCAAGAATCTGACAGTACTTTTTGAAATTTTTTGATAACTAACTGCAAATAGTGGAATTGTGTAAATTTTGTAAAGCAAGAAAAAAGAAATATACCCAAGAAGTTGTCATTACAAAGTTATTAAGTGAAATAGTATACTGTTGATTTCATGTTACTTAGTTATGGATGAATCAGAAAACATGGAAGACAAAAGTGAACATACCTCCAGTAAAGGGGAATGTATAGTTGACCATGAAGTAAATATTGATGAAACCAGTTTCATGGGGAACAAAGACTCATTAATGACCAACCCCACAGACAATTGTGAAAAATTGGTTTCTGGTGCTTCTCTCACTGATGAGAGTAGATCAGTCATTGAAGAAATCGTGAATGGCATTATAAATGAATGTACTGCCCACCTAAGCAACAATGGAATATCAACTCAAGATGTAGTCCCAGACAGACCACCAAGAAATCGTGAAATGTCACCAGCTCCACCTCTTCCACCAAGTAAGCTATTTTTATCAGATCTCATTTGCTGTACTGGTTAGTTCTGTTTAAGTTCTTCTTCAAATGACTCGTTTTGCCATTTCAACACTAATGACAATTAAATCAAGCATTCTTAACTAATGAGTCATACCTAATACCAAGGATTTTGATTTTCAGGGATGGTTGTTTTATAGATAAGGTCCAAGGCCATACCCAGAGGGAGGGGGGGTGGTTAGGTGGGTTTGAATCCCTCCCGTAATGTTTTTTGACTCGTAAAAATGGATACAAACAAATTTTGTATGCGTTTTTTGAGTTTTTTTTTGTGTAAAACCTACCCCCCCCCCCCCCCCCCCCCAAAAAAAAATCTTTGAGTAAAACCCCCTCCGAAAAAAATCCTGGGTACGGCCTTGATAAGGTCTATAAGATTTTTCATAACTAAAACAATAAAGAGTGCGTATTGGAAAATAATTTTCACTTTTCAGTGTAAGAAGAGTTAAAACCTCTTAAATTGTCCAGTGTGTGGCCTTGCTTTGTGTTCACAAACATCTAAGAGTTCCATGGAAATAGCTTAGGGGGCGCAGAATATATTTTATTTTGTTATTTGTTTATTGTGTATGTTCTTGTTTGTGTTTTTCAACGCAGTATTTCAAACAGTTCGTGTTTACGAACTGTAAGTAAGGAGCAATGCAGCTCAATAGGAACTGTGACTCTAAAGAATAGAATTTTGATATCAATAGATATATCAAAAGAATTGGCTTATTATGCTGATTCCAAATATATAAGATTCATTAAGTTTAATGTTATTGATCAAAGACTACAAGCCTGAGAAAATTTATCTGATTTTCGAAAAAGGGGGGGAAACGCCAAATAAAAGTAAAATGATCTTAATGGAAATTGAACCATCAGATTCAACGTATCAGAAAAACCCTACTATGGAGCTTTCAAGCTCTTATCTGCAAAAACTGTGGAATTTTGCATTTTTTTTTTTTTTGCCAGAAGAAAGATAACAGATGTGTGTTTATTTATTTATTTTTTTCTTTTTCCCAGGGGTTATCATATCGAAACAATGGTGCGAGAACACAGGGAGAGGGCTCATTCGAACGGAAATTAAAAGTTATAGTGCCATTTTTAAGTGACTAAAAAGATTGGGGGGGGGGGGGCAACTAGGCCCTCTCCCATGCCCTTTTTCACCCAAAATCACCCGATGAAAATTTTGAGATAGTCATTTTGTTCAGCATAGTCGAAACTATTCCTTTGGAGATAACATGATCTCCTACAATTCCTGAAGAAAATTCTTATTGCCCATCGTTTGTTTATAGTATATTTATGTATTAACTGTCGTTATGTATTATGTATAGTACAGATTTTTGGGTGGGGGGGGGGGGTAAATTTTCTGCTTGAGGGATTTTCCATGGGCAGGGAATTTTTCGGGGGGTGAACTTTAGAGGGGAAATTTTACACTGGGGAGGGGAGAGATTTTCCAGAATTCCTGTACAAAATTCTTTATATTTGTCTTACCTTCTCTTTGTTGACTCAATTTTATGTGTGGAGATGTTAAGGGTAATTGCCCAGGGTAAGTTTTCACTGGGATTGGATTGTTTAGAGGATCTTTCCGTGGGAAGGGGGAGGGAATTTTTCTGTGGAAGCGGAGCCGGATTTCTCTGCATTATTTAAAAACAATCGGAAATTAAATATAAAAAAAGTTCTTTCAACTGAAACTAAGGAGCAACATTAAAACCTAAGACGAGCAGAAATTATTATGTTGATGGAGGGAGTTACCCCCTCCTCAACACCTCGCTATTTACGCTAATGTTTGAATTTTATCCAAATTCATTTATAACTTCTCCTGAAACACAAGTGTCGTTTAATTAGAACAATAACAAGGTTTGTTTTTAAATACTAAAACAATTTAATGTGAAGAACAAGGTGTTGAGGAGGGGCAACCCCTTTCATATACTGGAAATGGCTGCTAGCTGTGAAATTGGCCCTTATTGTGGACACTTAGTATTTATTATTGAAATGTGTGCAGATTTTAAAGCTAGTGGTTGCCATTCGACTGAAGATCAAGAGATCACCGGTTCAAAAGTGGTTTCCCTTGACAGAAATAAGGGAAGAGCCATGATGTTGAATTTTAACATAAAATAATAACATTTTTTACCAAACCATTATATTTTTTTTTTTTTTTTGTAACGGAAAGGGCGAAAGCCAGGCGTGTTCGTTTCTGTAACAACAACAGCAATCTTAGAGCGGCAGCCTTGCAAAACAAATTTGATTTGCAATTGTTTTCAGCTGTTTCAGCTTTTTTAAGCTGAAATAGTTTATTTTCAGCTATTATTTTGCTTATTTGTATCAGTGTTTTTGGAACCTTTTTTTCTGCTTATTAATATTATTTAACTGGTGCTTTATGTAGCTTTTCTGTGTCCATAACCTCTGTTCTTTTGTTCAAAACTCAGTGTTTAACATAAGTGTTTTGTAGCTAGGGAGTAGGTGTAGTGAGTGAGTAGCGAGTTGATAGTATTTGTTATTGGGAAGTGTAAAGACATTTTTTTGGAAGTTATTTTGTGCTCAGGGTGGGTTTCCACGGGGAAAATTTTCAGGGGGTGAACATTCCAGGTGAAACTTTACACTGGGGGGATTTGACAGAATTACTACTACTACAACTAACAACTCACCGCAGCACCAAGCCGCCTGAGGCCAACACAGCTCCGCATGCTCCTCCTCCATCCCAATCTATTCAAAGCCTCCCTTTTTACACCCTCCCACGAAGCTCCCATTTCCTTTAAATCTTTCTTTATGACGTCCTCCCACCCCAGACGAGGACGACCTGCTTTCCATTTAGCCCTAGACAGTTGGCCAAAAAGAACAATTTTCGGTAATCTCTCATCCTTCATCCGCACAACGTGCCCTAGCCACCTCAACCTTTCTTTCATTATAGCCCTAGAGACCGGTATTGAACCACATTTTTCTAATAGCCTTTTGTTTGAAATACGGTCAGTCAGCCGGGTACCCAGAACAATCCTTAAGCTCTTGAGATGTTTTCTCTGGGAAACATCTAGCTAATTTTCATCCGCTTTTTGGAGCGTCCATGCTTCAGAGTCATATTTGACCACTGTAATCACTGTAGCTTCTAATATTCTAATCTTGGTTTGCAGATTTATCTTCCTATTCTTCCAAACTCTTTTTAACTGTGAAAAAAAAACCCTGAGCCTTGGCTATTCTACTTTTAACATCTTCACTGCTTCCACCATCTATACTAATAATACTACCAAGGTAAGTGAAGCTGCCCACCTGATCAATCTTTTCATTACCCAACGTCACCTTTCCATCTTCACTTATTCCTAGCCTTAGTGACTTAGTCTTCTTGACATTAATTTTCAAACCTATTCTAGCACCCTGAACTCACAAAACCTCTAAAACTTCATTCATTTTGCTGACACTTTCATCTAGGATGCCTAAATTATCAGCATAATCCAAGTCCAGGAGATTTTTTCCTCCTCATTTGATTCCGTGGTCTCCCATTGCCTTTCCTGTGCTCCTTAAGACAAAGTCCATCAAAATAATCCATATTAAAGGGGAAAGAACACAACCCTGCTTAACTCCTGATTTAATACTAAAGCAGCTGCTAACCTCATTTCCTACCTTAACCGCAGCAGTGTATTCTCGTACATAGCACTAATCACTTTAATGTATTTGTCTGGTATACCATACAAGGTTAAAACGTTTACTAAAGCTCTTCTGTCAACAGAATCGAAAGCTTGCTCATAATCTATAAAACTGAGGACCAAAGGTGTTTGAAAACTCAGGCACTTCTCAATTATTAGCCTAAGAGTGAAAATTTGGTCGACACATCCTCTACCTTTTCTAAAATCGCACTGTTCTTCTCTTAAAACTTTCTCTACACCATCTCTCAGTCTAAAAAGTATCATATTATTGAGAAATTTACTACCAACAGAGACTAGACTAATGGGTTGACAATTGACAGAATTGTTATAAGAAATTCTTTTTATTTGTCTTACTTTCTCTTTCCCGACTCATTTTTTGTGTGTGGAAATGCTCAACGGATTTGGATTTTCAGGGAAAAAAATTCCTGGAATGGGGATTTCCAGAGTGATCAGAAAAAAATATTAGAAGTTGAAGTCATTTTCAAAAGAAAGAATGCTAAGTAGAATTTTTCAGGCTGAATCGTTGCAAGAAATTTAACATTGGTGGGGGGGGGGGGGGGAATTTTCTGCGAGGATGGAGTAGTCCGTGTGGAATTTTACGGGGGACGGATGTATTTTGCATTTTCCACTGAGAAGTTTCCCATGAGGGGGGGGGGAATTTTCATGGAGGGTGAGCCAGATTTGCTGGCATTATTTGAAAAAAACGATCATAAATTAAATAAAAAACAAGTTTTTCAACTGGAAGTAAGGAGCAACATTAAAACTCAAAACAAACAGAAATTATTCTGTTTGTGAAGGGTTTCGCCCCCCTCCTCAATACCTTGCTCTTTACGCTAAAGTTTTGACTGTTTGTCTTGATTTTTTTAAGAACGACTCCTGAAACACAAGGGCCATTTATTTTAAATAAGAAGCTTTTTTAAAAGTGCTAAAAACTTTAGCGTGAAGAGCAAGAAATTGAGGAGGGAGGGGGGGGGGGTTAGCAACAGTACGGAATAATGCTTTTTCATCTAATCGGCAGTTACAATCCTGAGTAATTTGAAGTCTGAAATATTCGTTATATTACTCTTACTTGTAATATTCCTTTGAGGTGCTGGCCGAGTTTTTTTTTTTTTTTTTTTTTTTTTTTTTTTTTTTTTTTTTTTTTTTTTTTTTTTTTTTTTTTTTTTTCAGGTACTTATACTATCAACTGAATATCGTCACTTTTCAACCGTTTGAATAAGAGTTTGATACAAGAACGAATAAAAAACCCGAAAAAAAAAAGTACAAAATAGTTTAAAAGCCAAGAAATGAAGATGGTATTCAGTCAGTGGAAAAGAAGCGAAACGAAAGAAAAAGCAGATATTTTGGCTAGGAATTCCGCAAAGCCATCATTGCTCAGCACACACACATACAGAAATACAAGAAAAAAAACACTAATCTTCTGAAGTATGTGCGCAGGGCTGTATCCAGGATTTTTTTTTTTTTTTGAGGGGGGGACTACAATTTTTTTTCGCATTTAAAATCTGTTTCTATCCAATTACGTTTTTACGATTCGGATAAAAATTTCGGGGGGGGGGGGTCGAACCCCTAACCCCTCCATCCTGGATACGGCCTTGTATGTGTTCTATAGTTCTGAAACCAATTTTTTGGATAAAAAGCATCTTCAGACTGTTGTTACTTTTGTATAAAAAGAAGGAATTTCATTTTTAGGCGATTAAATTTTCTTAATAGATTAACACACAAGTTGCTGTACTTTTCTTCTTTTAAGGAGCCTGTGCTCTTCACCTGAACCAAATTCAGAAACTGCTATCCGAACTTGAAGAAGCTAGGCAAATCAACGCCATAGCCCAGTTAACATGGAGTGATGAAATACAGAGAGTAGAAAGACGATATAAAGAGGAACTAGAAACCATTCAGGCATTACTGGAAGGTAGACTTGTTTTTATTATTTGATTTTGAATTGTGATTACATGCCATTGCATAAGCTATTTTGGCTACCACAAAATAGGAGAGGTACCCTAAAAATCGTTTAATATCTCGATGCAAGAAGGGGGGGGGTAGGAACTGAAACCATACACCTGTGCAAATCATTGATAGCTGTGTTTTATATTTGGATTTTTTTTTTCACGTTTAGATAACGAAATAGCTAAAACATCTTAATTTCTATTTTTGTTGTGTTTTCTTTTTTATTCTATTTTTCCTTTGTGTTTGTATTGTGGATCATAGATAGCTTGAGCTTGTAGCATTAATCTAAGGTTTCCATTAGCAGGACTGAATGGATTCTAAAAGGCTAGAAGGATGTATCAATTTTTCTGGTTAAAACAGCTATTTACGTGGTTACTATAAATGGATGAAGAATGGTTGATCATTATTCAAATTCAAAACTGTTGATCATTAAAGCTTAATTTTTGGTAGATTTTCAGTTGAAAAGTTTTTAGTTTTAATTAATTTTTTTAGCAATAATCTTTTACTTAGGAGATTTATGAAACTTACTAAGAGAGTCTGAAGAGGGAGTATATGTGAGGGGTTTTATAAACCTCCAGTTAAGGGCTTTGGACCCTAATTATTGCAATGGTACCGTTTTATGCTTCCAAACTCTTCCACTTAAGAAGTGGTACCAAAAGTGCCGTTTTTAGTGCTATGTGGCACTTTTGGATGGTAAGATTAATAAAAAGCTCGTAGATATGAGTAATAGGTTTAAAATGAGCTTTTCTGGGATATGCTTTAAAAAAATGACTGCATCACATTTGCAAAAATAGTTGATTATCTGAAAAGTAATTATAAGAAAGGACAAACCATGATTGAAAAAAAAATCCAAGCTGGAATTAAACGCATGATAATCTAATTTGAAGTCCAGCGCTGTACTAACTGAACCACGCCTCTTATAATGTAATTTAATATATTAGTGTTTGTTGAACTTCAGTTGCCTAGCTTATTAAGGGACCTGGAGGATGAATTTGCGGGAGGTGTTCTTGCAAACCTACAGTTAAGGGTTTTGGACCATAATTATTACAATGATACCGTTTTATGCTTCCATGGTTTTCAACTTAAGAAGTAGCATCAAAAGTGTTGTTTTCAGTGCTATATCTCGCTTACGAATGGTAGAATTGATAAAAAAAAACACGTAGATACGAGCAAAAGTTTTCAAATGAGCCATTAAACATCACCCCAAATAGTTCTGGTAGTCCACTAGCCCCAGCTTTACCACTTAAGACATGGTACAAAAAGTGCCGTTTTAAGTGCCATTTGAAACTTGCACATGGTTAAATTTATAAGAAGAACGTAGATATGAGCAATATTTTTTATATGAGCTATCAAAAACTTATCTAAGATGTTCTGGTAGCTCGCTAGCCCCAACCCTCGAGAAACGGCATAAAAGTCCTTTTTTCGGGCCATATGGCACTTGCACGGACGGCGGAGTTTATATAAACAACGTACATATGAGAAATGGCTTTTGAATGAACTCTTAAGTATCTCTCAATGATGTTTTAGTAACCCGCTAGGCCTGGGAAAAAGAAGAAGAAGAAAAAAGACCGTTTTAACTTTTTTAAACTTTCAGTTACTATGGGCTGTGGTTCACTCTTTACTAGGTTGCAGCTAATGATTTAACTATAACAAAGAGTTCATTGCAAATTTTCCCCAGAAACTAGTTAACATTGAAATCTGTGAAATCTAATAGATTGTAAAATTAAAAAAAAATAGTAAATATAATCAGTAGCTTTTAATTGAGCCATTAAACGTCTATCTACGACGGTGTGGTAGTCTGTTAATGTTTCAGTTGCTTACTGATGAGCAGACGATATGAAACTTGCTAAGGGGGCTGGGAGGGGGAGTGTACGGGAGGGGTTCTTGTAAACCTCCAGTTAGGGGTTCTGGAACATAACTATTACAATAATACCTGTTTTGTACTTCAGAGCTTTTCCATTTAAGAAATGGCATCAAAAGTGTTGTTTTCAGTGTTATATCGCACTTACGAATGGTAAAATTGATAAAAAAAAAACACATATATATGGGTAATAGCTTTCAAATAGGACATTAAACATCACTCTTATAAGTTATGCTTGCCCAATAGCCACAGCTTTTCCACTCGAGACACGGCACCAAAAGTGCCGTTTTAGTGCCATTTGGAACCTGCTGATATTGGAATTTATATGAAGGACGAAGATATGAGCAATATATTTTATATAAGCTATAAAAAATCCATCTACGATGTCCTGGTAGCCTGCTAGTGCCATCACTTTAGAAATGGCACTTGCAGATGGCAGAATTTATAAAAAGCACGTAGATATAAGAAATAGCTTTTGAATGAGAGCCATTAAGCATCTCTTATGATGTTCTGGTAGCCCACTAGGCCTGTTGAAAAAAAAAAAAAAAAAAAAAAAACGGGAGACAGATCAGTGCTACCGATGCAAAAAAGTGATTTTCCTTGTTGTTCAAGGAGGGGGACTGTAATTTCCCTGTACTAGGTTTTCGACCTCGCTGATTCCAATAGTACATTTTTCATTTTAATATGACGGCATTTTCAAGGGGTTTGAGGCTTTTTTTCAAAATCACCATAAGTTTCTTTTTGCAATTTTTATTCTAATAAATTTTTACTTTTAAGACGAACCGAAGTAATGGTTACCATTCCTGAGTCTGTGTGAGATGTCAATTTTTTTCACTAGGCAGTTTTTTCAAAAACGCATTTTTAACTTTTGGTTACTATGGGTTGTGGATCGCTCTTTACTAGGTTGCAGCTACTGCTGCAACCATGATTGTTGGACGTAAGACCCACATACGAGTTTCAACATAATACCCTAAGCTGATCCTGAGAAATTGCACATACATCCTTTTGGCAACCTGAATGCACACAATGTGTTTTGATTTAGTTTAACATCTTGTTAAGTATTCCCTGAAAGTTTCAACTTAATACTGTAAGGTGTTCCTAAGATGTTGATAAGCAGTTCCTAAGATGTGACTTTTTTACATCCTGCATTCATATAGTGTGTTTTTTTATCTAGTTGAAACTTACCCTAAACACTCCCTGAAAGTTTCACCTTAATTCCATTAGCCTCACTAGCTGAAGTAATCATATTAGTAGAATAGTGCCTTCTGGTTAGGCCAAAATCCGCCTCAACCCTGGAAGTTTGAACTTAATAATCTAAGACGTTCATGAGGTATTGTTGATACACCGTATTGACAATATACATGCTCATAGTTTGTTTTGATTTACTTCAACATCCCCCTAAACATTCGCTGAAAGCTTCACTTTAATACCCTTATCTTTAGTAGTAACGATAGTTGTAGTAGTAGTAGAAGCATTAGTAGCAGCATGCCCATAGCACCTTTTAATCTTTCAATATCCCCCTTGACACATTGAAAACTTCAACTTGATACTGCAAACAGTTCTTGGAACATTGCTGATACGTTCTTTTGACAAACTACATGCACATGGTATGTTTATTTATTTCAACATCCTCTCAAGATGTCTTGAAATTTTCAACTTAATACCCTTAGCTTTAGCAGCAGTAGTAGTTTTAGCAGTAGTAATAGTAGTAGCAGCAGTAGTAGTAGTAGTAGCATGCAAATATTGCGTTTTGGTTAGTTCAGCATTCCCACCAACATGCCAGGTAAGTTTCAAATTCATGCTCCAAGCTGTTCCTTAAGATATTTGCTGATAAGCCATTTTGACAACCCGCTTGAATGTAGTCTGTTTTGATTCAGGTCAACTTACCCCTCACATTAAAACACAAAGAACTCACATTAAAATACAATTGATTGTATTTTAATGTAATATTCTTTTTTTTTATTTGTTTTGCTGAGGACGGCCCTTGGATATAGGGTCGAAATATTCATTAAAGTTTCATTCCACTGTTTTATTTTAAAAATATCCCTATTGTTCTACTTGCTGTTTATAGTAAGAGCACTGGTTTTAATTACTACCAGATCTAAATTTTCTATTGTCCCTGAAATAAGGAACAGGCTTCCGGTGGAAGTAAAAAGGTAAGCAAGCCCTTGAGGACTTCCGTGCTTCTTTGCGATGTATTTGCTTTAACCAGTATTGTAGACATGGATTGAGTGATTGATTTGGGAGTGAGTATATACCTGTGAGTGTTAAAAGATAAACTGATTTGTGTGTTGATGAGGTGAGTGTCGGTATGTAAAAGGAAGCATGATGAATCATAGACTGTGAGTGTGGGATTCCGTTAAGTTCCTTGTGGAAATGTATTATCTTGAAAATGTTAATGAATTGTTTAGTAGGGGTGGGGAGGGGAGGAGGAGTCTGAGAGTTTTTTTCCGTGGAAGTGTGTTAGTGTATTAGTAGTTGAATTGCCCCTTTTTGGGTCGTCCCAAACCCGCTAATATGCATCGGAACCTATTTTGATACTGTTAGCATTATATGCAGTTTTGTTTTGTTAGTATTATATGGAGATTTCTATGGTTTTTTTTTTATGTTATGTTTGTTAATTTTTTCTAAAGCCAAATTGACTTGAATGAAAAAAACATCTTTTTTCAAATAATCAATCAGTCGTCTATAAATCAGTTTCTCAAAAATACGAGAAATCACTGGAAGTAGAGAGGTTGGACGGTAGTTGTTCATATCTTCCTTATCACCTCCATTATACAGAGGAATAATCAACGCACTTTTTAAGCAATTAAAATACACTCCAAATTCAAAAACATCGATTAGAAAGGTACAACAGGTGGCTAGAAATAATTATGTAAATTTTTGAACTATTTGAACGGTTATAAAGTCCATTCCAGCTGCCGATTTTTTCATTCTTTTCAAAGTGCCCTCAAGTTCACGCGATCTCCCTGGTTGAAGATAAATGGTTGTATCACTTACTTCAGGAAAAAAAAAAATTCTAGTATGTACCATCACCATTTATGCACTCCACAGATATCGATGGTTTTAGCCCTGCTTCTGAAAAGTTGGTACACAAGTTATTAGGCACACCACTATCCAACACCCACGGCCGATCAGCCTACTAGGAATTATTGGTTCAGTCTTTGGGCTTAATACCGACTTAATCAGTTGCCAAGTTTTTTCCGGGCTTCCTCCATAATCTTTAAATTTCTTTGCATAGTAATCCATTTTTGCTTTTCTTTAAAGACTTTTTAACTTTCTATCAATTTTTTTATAATATTCTTTACTAGATGCCGAACCTTGAGTCGCGCACCTTTCATACATCACTTGCTGTTTTCCCATTGAGGCTAGTAGTCTAATCCTTTGTTATCCAAGGTTTAATTGGCAACTTAAATCTTTGTTTTATCTTTTTATACTCCAAAAACTCTTGAAATAGTAATTTTATTTTTTCATACCGTTTACCAAATTTGGTATCAATATCTGTACTATCCTGAAGAAACTCAAAATATGCACTTTCAAGCTTTCGCTTAAACTTCAAAAGCACATTTCCATCTACAAAAGGTAATTTTGACAAACTGTTATTCTTGGGCTTAGGACCAATTATTCCAGGTACAGATGTTGCAACCCCAAAATGGTCAGACACACTTTTAATTACTACTGTAGTACAAAAATAATTAATAATTGCAGTATAAAAACCAAAACTTAACATTGTGTTAACAAAATGTTTTACCTTATTATTCCTATCAAACATATTTAAATCAATATTAAAATCCCCACAATTAAAACATGGAATTCTTGAACTTGGCAACTTTCCTGAAAATTCATCAATCAGTTCGATAAACTCCTCAACATTACATGAAGGTGGTCTATAAATTACTACAAAACCGTAAACTTATTATTTGCATTACTCACATCAAAAACCATGGACTCAAATTCATTCCATAATTAACCGCTAACCCGACCTAATCTGCACACCAAATCCACTTTTTACATCTACAGCTAAACCACCACGTTGGTGTGGTACCTACTTCTGATTAGCAGTAGTAGTAGTGGTAGTTCTAGTAGCAGCAGTAGTATGCACACATTGCCTTTTAGTCACTTGAACATCCCTCTCATTATGGCCTGGAAATTTCAACTTAATACCCTAAGCCATTGCCCTAAGCATTGCTAAGATGTTGTTGTTACGCTTTTTTGACAACCAATATGCGCATAATGTGCTTTAATTTAGATCAAGTTCCCTCTCAACATTTCCTGAAATTTCACCTTAATACCCTTAGCTTTTGTAGTAGTCACGATAGAAGTAGTAGTTGCAGTATTAGCAGCAGCAGTAGTAGTTATAGTAGCAATAGTAGTATCTATTGCCTTTTTTGGTTAATTGACCATCCCCTCAAAGCTCCAATTTAATACACTAAGGTATTAAGTGGTGGTGGTAGTAGTAGCAGCAGTAGTAGTAGTGTTAGCGTGCACATATTGCCTTTTGGTCAATTTGTCATGCCTCTCATCATTCCCTGAAAGTTCTAACTTAATGCCCTAAGTCATTCCTGAGATATGGCCTTTTGACAACCGGAATGGACATAATCTGTTTTGATTTCATTCAGCACTCCACTCAAGATTCCCAGAAAGTCAAATCGATAGGTCAAAAGTAAAATGTCAAAGGTCAAATATGCCTCCCTTCCCAATAACAAATACTTTAGGTAAACAAAGGGCAATTGGTGTAACTTACAGCCCTTGCGCGAACAACCGAGGGGGGGGGAGGGTCATCCCCAGAGGCATAGTATGGGACTTTTAACTATGCTGAATAAGATGGCTGTCTCATAATTTTGATTGGATGTCTTAGGGGAAAAGGGTGCATGGAAGGGAGACTGGTTGCTCTCTAATCAATTTTGACTATTAAAAAGGGCACCAAAACTTTCAATTTCCGATTGAATGAGTCACTTCTGAAGTTCTTACGACAACTTGATCCATACGAAATGCCTTGGTGAAAAAAAATAACATTATACCCACTTCGCTCTTCACTTTGGCAGCGCCTCGAAAATTCTGTTTCTCGCTTGTCTTCTAACCGCAGATAATTTGTTGTCTTTTCATACTGCAGTCTTTTCAAAGATATTTGATTATAAAAGCAAGTCCGATTTCTAAAACGATATCTACTAAGCTTCGAACTTTTGGTTTTCTTTTTAAGGTTTTTGAATTGTTGTAATCCTTGTTAAAAAAATAAACAAATGTTTTTTGCAACTACCAGTTTCTTTGCTCTCTGCTCAATTAAATGTCTTTTCATGCTGGAATCTATTTAAAGATATTTCATTATTACAGCATGTCCGATTTCTACTAAGCTGCAAACTTTGGTTTTATTTTTCAAGGTTTTTCAATTGTTGCAATACCCTGTTAAAATATATACACATATTTTTTCAATTATCAGTTTTTGTTCTTTACGTAATTAAATGTTTTTTTTCATACTAAAGTCTATTCAAAGATATTTGATTATTACAGTATGCCGATTTCTAACAACGATTTCTACTAAGCTTTTGCTCTTTCCGCAATTAAATGTCTTTTCATAGGCATAATAAAAAGATTTAGAGGCCAGAAGTTTGAGAAAATTCGTTAAGAGTCTAATTTTGAAAAAAAAAAAAAATATTTATGTGAGGGAAAACATTTGTTTTTGGATTTTGACATGGATAAGGTCATTAATACTTACCATACCTTTGAAAATCAAAAATATGAACTCGATAAATCGTTGGAAGGAAATGAAGTTTTTGTCCCAACACCTGGACAATCATAGGTTGCGCTGCCTAAGTAAAGAACGATGTTGGCACAATGTATTATTTATTTTTGATTCTTGATCTTAGACTAGGGCACTTTGTATCGAAGGAGTTGTCGTAGAAACTTCGAAAAAGGCTCATTCGATTGGAAATTGGAGTGGCTTGTGCCCTTTTTAATAGTCGAAAGTGATTGGAAGGCAAATAACACCCCTTCCACACCCACCATTTCCCAAAACATCCAATCATAATTTTGAGATAGCCATTTTGTTCAGCGTAGTTGATTTCCAGATAGAAATTATGTTTTTGAGGTGGACACTCCCCCACATCCCTCAGGGCAAGTGTTGTAAGTTGTGCCCTAGAGGCGTATAAGGTTTTTTTTTTTTTATAGAAAGTGTTGTCGTAGAAACTTCAAAAAGGGCTCATTTGACTGGAAATTGAAATGGCTAGTGCCCTTTTTAATAGTCGAAAGTTATTGGAAGGCAACTAACACCCCTTCCACGCCCACCATTTATCCAAACACATCCAATCAAAATTTTGATATAACCTTTTTATTCAAAGTAGTTGAAACTACTACTACTACTACTACTAACAACCCACCGCAGCATCAAGCTGCCTGAGGCCAACACAGCTTCGCACGCTCCTCCTCCACCCTAATTGGTCCGGAAATTGTATCTTTGAGGATAACACTCCCCCCACAGCCCTCAGGGTAAGGGTCGTAAGTTATGCCCTGGGGGTATATAAGGTTTTTTTTATTGAAAACTTTGTCGTAGAAACTTGAAAAAAAAAGGGCTCATTCGATTGGAAATTCAAAGGGCTAGTGCCTTTTTAATAGTCTAAAGCGATTTAAGGGCAACTAACCCCCCTATCACGCCCACCTTTCCCCAAAACATCCAATAAAATTTTTAGATAGCCATTTTGTTCAGCGTATTTAAAAGTTTTAGGAATTAGGTCTTTGAGGATGATAACCCCCTCAGAGCCCTTGGGGCAAGGGCTGTAAGTTATGGCCTGGGGCATATAAGGTTTTTATAGATAGTGATGTTCTAGAAACTTCAAAAAGGGCTCCTTCGATTGGAAATTACAAGGGTTTCTGCCCCTTTTTAGTAGTCGAAAGTGATTGGAGGATAAACTAATACCCCTCTTACACCCACCATTTCCCCAAAACACATCCAATCAAAATTTAGAGATAGCCATTTTGTTCGACGTAGTTAAAAAATCTGGAAATTATGTTTTTGAGGATGACACTCCCCCCACAGCCCTCAGGGCAGCGAATGCAATTACAATAAATAACCGAGTCAAACTCAAAACGAGCAGAAATTAACATGAGTAGGGCTCAAAACCCCTATGCCATCCCAAGGCCAGAACATAATTTGCACTTTACTGAAAAAAATACAAAAGAATGCGCATCAAAATGTTAATATTATTTGATTTATATGCCCCAGGCCATAACCTACAGCCCTTGCCCAAGGGCTCTGAGGGGGTTATTAAAATAAAAAAAAAATAAAAATTAAATAAATAAATAAAATAAAATAATCTTACCTAGCGTGGGAAACTACTACAAATCAGCATCGACAAATAAATGAAAACCCAAAAACGAACAGAAATTACAATAAATAACCGATTCAAACTCAAACCGAGCAGAAATTTAACATGATTAGGGCTCAAACCCCCTATGCCATCCCAAGCCAAGAACATAATTTGCACTTTACTGAAAAAATATAAATGTGTTTTTACTTTCATAATTTCAATAAATCAAATAATATTAACATTTTGATGCGCATTCTTTTGTATTTTTTTTTTCAGCAGTAAAGTGCAAATTATGTTCTGGCCTTGGGATGGCATAGGGGTTTTTTGAGCCCTACTCATGTTAATTTCTGCTCGTTTTGAGTTTGACTCGTTTTTATTTTATTGTAATTGCATTCGCTGCCCTGAGGGCTGTGGGGGGAGTGTCATCCTCAAAAACATAATTTCCAGATTTTTTAACTACGTCGAACAAAATGGCTATCTCTAAATTTTGATTGGATGTGTTTTGGGGGAAATGGTGGGTGTAAGAGGGGTATTAGTTATCCTCCAATCACTTTCGACTACTAAAAAGGGCAGAAAAAAACCCTTGTAATTTCCAATCGAAAGGAGCCCTTTTTGAAGTTTTCTAGAACATCACTATCTAATAAAAACCTTATATGCCCCAGGCCATAACTTACAGCCCTTGCCCCAAGGGCTCTGAGGGGGTTATTAAAATAAAAAAAAAAAAAAAAAATAAAAAAAAAATAAAATAATCTACCTAGCGTGAAACTACTACAAATCAGCATCGACAAATAAATGAAACCCAAAACGAACAGAAATTACAATAAATAACCGATTCAAACTCAAACCGAGCAGAAATTAACATGATTAGGGCTCAAACCCCTATATGCCATCCCAAGCCAAGAACATAATTTGCACTTTACTGAAAAAATATAAATGTTTTTACTTTCATAATTTTACTTTCATAGTTTTATATATATATATATATATATATATATATATATATATATATATATATATATATATATATAGATATATATATATATATATATATATATATATATATATATATATATATATATATATATATATATAATATATATATATATATATATATATATATATATATATATATATATATATATATATATATATATAGAACGATGTAAAGAACGATGCGGGCACGATGTGTTTTTTTTTTTTTCCATACCCGGGCACTTCGTATCGAAGGAGTCGTCGTAGAAACTTCGAAAAAGGACTCATTCGATTGGAAATTTGAGTGGATAGTGCCCTTTTCAATAGTCGAAAGTGATTGGAGGGCAACTAGCCCCCCCCCCCCTACGGCCATCATTCCCCCAAATACGTCCAATCAAAATTTTGAGATAGCCTATTTGTTCAGCGTAGTTGATTTCCAGATAGAAAATATCTTTTTGAGGAGGACACTCCTCCAAAACCCACGGGGCAATGGCTTTAAGTTATACCCTGATGCATGTAAGGTTTTTATAGAAGGCGTTGTCGTAGAAACTTCAAAAAAGGCTCATTCGATTGGAAATTCAAAGGGCTTCTGCCCTTTTTAATAGTCGAAAGGGATTGGAGGGCAACTAGCCCCCACCCCCCGACGCCATCATTCCCCCAAATACATCCAATCAAAATTTTGAGATAGCCATTTTGTTCAGCTTAGTTGATTTCCAGATAGAAAATATATTTTTGTGGAGGACACTCCCCCACAACCCTCGGGGGCAAAGGCTTTAAGTTATGGCCTGGGGGCATATAAGGTTTTTATAGAAGGCGTTGTCGTAGAAACTTCGAAAAAGCTCATTTGATTGGAAATTCAAAGGGCTACTGCATTTTTTAATAGTTGAAAGTCATTGTAGGGCAACTAGCCCCCCCCCCCCAACGCCCATCATTCCCCAAACACATCCAATCAAAATTTTGATATAGCCATTTTGTTCAGCGTAGTTGATTTCCAAAATAGAAAATATCTTTTTGAGGAGGATACTCCGCCACAACCCTCGGGGCAAGGGTTTTAAGTTATGCCCTGGGGGCATATAAGGTTTTTATAGAAGGTGTTGTCGTAGAAACTTCGAAAAAAGGTTCATTCGATTGGAAATTCAAAGGGCTAGTGCCCGTTTTTAATAGTCGAAAGTGATTGGAGGGCAACTAGCCCCCCCCCCCCTGCACCCACCATTCCCCCAAACATATCCAATCAAAATTTTGAGATAGCCATTTTGTCCAGCGTAGTTGATTTCCTGATAGAAAATATGTTTTTGAGGAGGACTCTTCCCTACAACCCTCGGGGCAAGGGTTTTAAGTTATGCCCTGGGGGTATATAAGGTTTTTATAGAAGGCGTTGTCGTAGAAACTTCAAGAAACGCTCATTCGATTGGAAATTCATAGGGCTAGTACCCTTTTTTAATAGTCGAAAGTGATTGGAGGGCAACTAGCCCCCCCACGCCCATCATTCCCCCAAACACATCCAATCAAAACTTTGAGATAGCCATTTTGTTCAGCGTACTTGATTTCACGATAGAAAATATATTTTCGAGGGGGACACTCCCCCAAAACCTCAGGGCAAGGGTTTTTAAGTTATACCCTGAGGGCATATAAGGTTTTTATAGAAGGCGTGTTCGTAGAAACTTCAAAACAGGCTCATTCGATTGGAAATTCAAAGGGCTAGTACCCTTTTTAATAGTCGAAAGGGTTTGGAGGGTAACTAGCCCCCCCCCCCTCATTTCCCCAAACACATCCAATCAAAATTTTGAGATAGCCATTTTGTTCAGCGTTGTTGATTTCCAGATAGAAAATATGTTTTTTGAGGAGGACACTCCCCCACATCCCTCTGGGCAAGGGTTTTGAGTTGTGCCCTGGGGGTATATAAGGTTTTTAAAGAAGGCGTTGTCGTAGAAACTTCAATAAAAGCTCATTCGACTGGAAATTCAAAGGGCTAGTGCCCTTTTTAATAGTCGAAAGTGATTGGAGGGCAACTAGCCCCCCCCCCTCATACCCATAATTCCCCCAAACACATCCAATAAAATTTTGAGATAGCCATTTTGTTCAGGGTAGTTGATTTCCAGATAGAAAGCATATTTTTAAGGAAGACACTCACTCGTAACCCTCAGGGCAAGGATTATAAGTTATGCCCTGGGGGCATATAAGGTTTTTATTGAAATCTTTGTCCTAGAAACTTGAAAAAGGGCTCATTCGATTTGAAATTCAAAGGACTAGTATCATTTTTAATAGTCAAAAGTGATTTGAGGGCAACTAACCCCCCTCTCTCGCCCAACTTTTCCCCAAACACATCTAGATAGCCATTTAGATAGCCATTTTATTCAACGTAGTTAAAAGTTTTGGAAATTAGGTCTGTAAGGATGAAAACCCCTCCCCATAGCCCTCAGAGCAGGGCTTTTAAGTTATGTCCTGGGGGCATATAAAGTTTTTATTGAAAGCGTTGTCGTAGAAACTTCAAAAGGGCTCATTCAATTGGAAATTGAAAGGGCTAGTGCCTTTTTTAATAGTTAAAAGTGATTGGATAGCGACTAACGCCCCTCTCACGCCCACCATTTTCCCAAACACATCCAATCAAAATTTTGAGATATCTATTTTGTTCAACGTATTTGAAAATTCTAGAAATTAGGTCTTTTAGGATGATAACCCCCTCAGAGCCCTCAGTGCAAGGGTTGTAAGTTATGCCCTGAGGGCATATAAGGTTTATATAGAAAGTTGTTGTATATGATTTATAGAATAGATTTTAGTCTTCCTCAAATCCAATTTTTATATGTTTAAAAACTAAATGTTGACTTAAGATTAAATCAAAATGCACTGTGATAATGCTAATTCCCAATAAGGCATCTCAGCAGTATCCCAAGAACGACTGAGGGTATTATGTTCAAACGTTCGGGGCTACTTCTGCTCTTAAAATTTAACCAAATCCAAATAGCGTAAGTGTATCCAAGCTATCAAAGAAAGTAAACAGATTTTTTTGCGAATGGTATCAAGTTTTCCATTACAGGTCAACTAGAGGAGTTATGAAACTAAATTAAACAGTACTATTTGTGTCCAGATTTTTAAAAGGGTGTATGCTGCTAAAAATTGCTGAAAATTTTTCTCCGGCATACAAATAGCAGGCAAAACTATAAAGTCTTAAAAAACGAAAAGATTTAAAGTATTATTTTCCTTTTCCATGAAAAGACTATGTCAATATAAAACAAACAGAAATTAATTAAAAAAAACTTTTTCCACAAAATAAGTTTTCAAAGAAAAGTAAAGAACTCCATTAAACAAAAAATGAGCAAAACTAAAATCAAATAATCTACCAAGCGTGAAACTACCTTAAATCAGCATTGATAAATAAATGAAATCCAAAACGAACAGAAATTACAATAATTAACCGAGTCAAACTCAAAACGAGCAGAAATTAACATAAGTTGGGCGCAAACGCCCTATGCCTTCCCAAGGCCAGAACAAAATTTGCGCTTTACTGAAAAAATACAAATGAATGTGCATTGTCAGTTTAATATACATATACTGATATTTAATAATCAAAATGTTAATATTATTTGATTTATTAAAGTTATAAAAGTAAAAGCATTTATATTTTTGACTAGTAACCCCCCCCCCCCCCCACCCCGAAAAAAAATCCTGGATCCGCCCTTGATAGCAGTATATGCCCCTGTTGAACCGACTGACGGAGATAACATTGACTCAGATGAATTTTACTTACAGTCATAGGAACAAATTTACAGGGGTTCCAGGTAGAAATATGGTGTTGTATTAGGATATTTTAACACCCAGATCGGTAGAAATAGGTATCCTAGGCTAGGTAAATTTGATGTAGGAAAAGAAAACAGTAATGGCCACAGACTGTTGAAATTTTGTAGGTATAACAATCTAGCTATAACCAATACAGTATTTGGTCATAAAATGACCCATAAAGTTAACATGGTATTCACATGATGGTAAGACAGATAAACTACAAGGTACTAGGGTATATAGGAGTGCTGTTATTGATGTTAAAAGTAAAGATGACCATCTAGTAGTGTCTAGGGTTAATTTAAAGCTGAAATTTCGGAAGAGTAACTACCTTCCGGAAAGTTATGACGTTGGTAGACTCTAGGATGAGAATTTGAGAGAAACAGTTGAATAATGTACTGGAGAGTTTAAAAAGTTTAAAATTTAACAATAGGGAGGTTTCTGAAATACTGTTATATGCTAGTGCACTCGCCTTATTCTTTTACGGTAACCTTAAATAATGATAGTAATTTAAAATAAGGTAAAAATCTTCAGTTTAGATTTTTGGTCTCTGATCTTATACGCTATTCCGTGAGCTCACGAGATATTGTTCAGCTGCAACTTAATACGTAAGAAGCTCATCGTTCTTACGTAGTTTGTGAAACTGCATCTAAAGATATTTTTTATTTCCAAATAAAACAGTTAAGTCGATTAAATAAATCTATTTAATAGATTAGTAAGACTGGCAAGTTTTGATAGGCATGTTCAAGATTTAAGTATGCAATGCAACATATTTCAAATAATCATGGTAATTACTTCAAGGTGGGGCTTAAATCACTTTTTAATTTGAGGAGGTTCAATAATCTGTTTAGAAAAAAAACATTTTAAAGCCTATCATATAGAATTTGTTCATAGGTAATTAGGTGTAGGCTCTTTCAGCCTACACCTAACCCAAGTCCAAAGTTTTGCTCAAATAATTTAATCAAAGATCAAGGATTCCAATTCCAAATTATTCACTGTATCTTAGTTCCGAAGCTAATGAACAAACACAACTAGAAAAACCTATCATGGACAGGTTCGGCGAAAGCTAGGTTAGGTTACGAAACTAGGTCATTAATGGATAGTAAATTTCTTTCTATTTAAATATACCAAGTCTTTTAGATCTTATCTAAATTTGTCCTGGTATTTATAATGAACAAAATAATAATATGAGGAACAAAACAACAATCAGTGAAATAGAACTTTGTTATTAGCTTTTTAAGTTGCTGTGTTATTTAGATCACCCTTTCTAAGATTTAGAGTGATCAGAGGGTGGATATCCCCCCCCCCACAGACACACACAAATCGTATTTTCCTGAAATGCATCTGATGGTAATTTTGAGATTGCCATTTGTTGTCGTAGTAACTTCGAAAAAGGCTCATTTGAATGGAAATTGAAAGGGCTAGTGTCCTTTTTAATAGTCAAAAGTGATTGGAAGGCGACTAACCCCCCTCTCACGCCCACCATTTTCCCAAACGCATCCAATCAAAATTTTGAGATTTTGTTGAGTCATTTTGTTCAACGTAAATAAAACTTCAAATAGGGATAAAATCCTTTTAATAGACGATGTTTCACAAACCGTGATAAAAATTCACAAAAAATACCAGATATTTCGGTCACATATGCAGCGACCGTCATCAGTAATTCAACGTAAATGAAAGGTCCAGAAATTATGTCTTTGAGGATGCCAACCCTCCCCCAGGGTCCTCAGGGCAAGGGTTGTAAGTTAAGCCCTGGGGGCATATAAGGTTTATATAGAAAGGGTGATCGTATAAACCTCGAAGTGGGTTCCTTCGCTTGGAAATTGAAAGGGCTAGTGCCCTTTTTAATAGTCGAAAGTGATTGGAGGGCAACTAACCTCCCTCCTACGCCCACCATTTCCCCAAACACACCCAATCAAAACTTTGTGATAACCATTTTGTGCAACGTAATTGAAAGGTCCAGAAATTATGTCTTTGAGGATGACAACCCCCCCCCCCCCCCCCCCCCCCGCCGCAAAGCCCTCAGGGCAAGGACAGTAAGTTAAGCCCTGGGGGCATATAAGGTTTATATAGAAAGGGTGATCGTATAAATTTCGGAGGGGCTCATTTGATTGGTAATCAGAAGTTATAGTGTCCTTTATAAGATTGAGTGTGATCGAAGGGTAAATACCCCCCTACACCTCTTTTTTTTCCGAAATGCATTTTGTTCCCGTAGAGAAACTTCGAAAAAGGCTCATTCAATTGGAAACTAAAAGGGCTAGTGCTCTTTTTATTAGTCAAAAGTGACTGGAGTGAAGCAAGCTCCTCCCCCCCCGCCCATCAATTCCCAAAACACAGCTTATCAAAATGTTGATACAACTATATTTTCAGCATAGTTGAATAGTCTGGAAATTATGTCTTTGATAACCCCCATACCTTTCTAAGACCAGAACATAATTTGCACTTTACTGAAAAAAATGGCCATGGATTGTGAGTTTAGTATTCATATACTGAGTTTAGTATTCATATATATATATATATATATATATATATATATATATATATATATATATATATATATATATATATATATATATATATATATATATATATATATATATATATATATATATATATATATATATATATATATATATATTCCTTAAAGTTTTAATAATTTTTTATTTGTTAAAGTTAAAACATTAAAACGTATTTTTGTCGTTTAATGTCGTAAATGAGATGAAAGGATTAGAATGGCTTTTGAGTCTTCAACGGTAAAGTGAACGCAAAACAGATATTTTTTTGTTCAAAAAAAAAAACACAAGAAAAGACAGAAAATAATTTGGACTTTACTGAAAAAATGGCTATTGATTGTCAGTTTAGTATACATATACTGATACATATATTCCTTAAAATTTTAATCGTTTTTTATTTATTAAAGCTAAAACATTTTAAACGTATTTTGTCGTTTAATGTCGTAGGATGAAAGGGTTAGAATGGCTTTTGAGTCATAAACGGGAGATTGAACGAAAAACAGATATTTTTGTTAAAAAAAACACAAGAAAAGATAAGTTTGTTCCAAAATAAGATTAATAACTGATAACTATACATTATAGCTATTAAGCTATTATATTAAGAAATTTATAGTTTTTGATGTGTTATATTACTGAAATTTTTAGATAGCCGTATGTTCAAAAGCAGCCCAAAGATCACATAGCAAGCCTTGGGGTTGACACAGCCCTTTAGAGTCAACACAGCCCTCTAGAACTAAATATATAGTTCTAGCTCTCTTTTAAGAGTTAGAATTTGTGTGGTAAAACTAGCCCCCCTCCTCCCTGACAACTTGTCTTCCCCAAACGCATCCAATCAAAATTGTGAGATAGGCATTTTGTTCACAATAGTCCAAAGATCATATAACACTGGCTTCAAGGTGAACACAATCCTCCAGAGCCCAGATGCAAGGGTTGCAAGCTATGCCACAGGGTATATAAGGTTCTAATGGAACGAATGGTCGTATAAACTTTGGATCAGATAGGGGCTCATTCGATTGAAAGTCGGAAAATCTAGTGTGCTTCTTAAGAGTCAAAAGTGAAAGGAGGACAACCAGCCTCCCTCCACAATCCTATCGTTCCCCAAAACACATCCCATCGGAATTTTAAGAGAACTATTTTTGTTCAGCATTATTGAAAGGTCCAGTAATTATGTCTTTGCGGATGTCAACATCCCCATATTGTAAACTTATCAGGGCCGTATCCAGGAGTTTTGTTCAGGGGGGGGGGGGGGGGGTTACTCGATTTTTTCCCGTGGACTTTGTCTAACATCCTCGAGCACCATTAGACGCGTCCACTAGGCTTACTTTTGCATCATTCAGCATCATTTATATTTTTTTTTCAGTAAAGTGCAAATTATATTCTGGCCTTGGGAAGGCATAGGGGTTCTGAGCCCAACTTATGTTAATTTCTGCTCGTTTTGAGTTTGACTCGGTTATTTATTGTAATTTCTGTTCGTTTTGGGTTTCATTTATTTATCGATGCTGATTTGTGGTAGTTTCACTCTTCGTAGATTATTTTATTTTTGTTTAATGGAGTTCTTTACTTTTCTTTGAAAAACTTATTTTGTGGAAAAAGTTTTTTTTAATTAATTTACAGAAAACAGTATGTGAAAAATTTAGTTAAAACACTGTTTTTCCTATAAAAACTTCTTTTTGCTCTGATAATCCCTTTTTTCTCCAAAAAGCAGCGCTTTTACACTGTTTCTCTGTGTTGGCTTAACCTGGTACTGAACTGCCAGATGCTTTATTTGACTGCATGAGCATCTTCAGACTGGGTTCAGAAAAGAAAAATACATGTTATTTGTCTCAGGCAGTATTTTTTTTTTTTTTTATAAACTTTACAGGGTATAAAGATGCCAGCAGGGGGGAGGGACAGAGGGGAAACTATCCCCAGTAAGGAAAAGAGAAAATAATAATGAAAAATTACTTTGAGACCTAGGCTGCCGTGCATTTGCCTCCTTTCTCCTCAGGTTGATATAAGACTAAATAATTGACATTATAAGAAAGATATTATTATCTTTTAGCACATTCAAAGTGCTGTAATTTATTACCATTGCATCTAATTATTACAGCACAAATTGCAATGATAACCAGTCTAATTTCATGATTTCCATTGTAATACTTAAACCTTTTGATCTTGAAAACTACTTGATGCTGATGTCTTATTCAGACTCTAAGAGACTAATATTATTTCACTCTGGGATTTGCTAATTTCTTCTTATTACTATTATCACTCATTTGGTAAATACTGAATACAACAGAAAACAAAGAGGAAAGAAAATAGACTTCAAAAAAAAAAAAAAAAAATGCACTTTCACGGATAACAAACAACAGCACGTTATATTTGCATTATAATACAAACTTAACTATACACAACCCTAGCACCAAGGGAGGTTCAATATTGTCCTATTATATTTTCCTAGGCATTTTTTCAAGACAAGTATTTACACACAGTTAAATACTACAAGCTATTTTTTTTTTTTTGAGACAGTAAAAACAGTTAACGCAAAAAGAAGCCAAATAGTAGAAGTAGTCTATATATATATTTTTTTTTAACTAAACGTAAGGGCGAATATCTATAAAACGAAATCCAGGCTACGATTTTTTCTTTCCCTGCAAAAATGTCGGATGACCTTGTCAGGGTAGATGTCAACGTCACTATGGACTGCAAGGAGGGCTAAGCCACTCAATCGGTGTCCTCCTGTTGAATTTCTCAGCCAGGTTTTGAGCCTTCTGAGCGTTGAGAAACTTCTTTCCGGAGTAGCAGTGCTAACAGGTAACGTCGCACAGCCAGAAGAAGAAAAAACATTTGGAAAAAAGGTGGCGTCGCATGCCTGAAGCGAAGACACAGCACAAGTAGGCCTCACGGATACCGGAACATTCTCCCACTTGATACGCCATAGCTCAATTTCTTGCTTCAGACAGTCTGGCTCGGAAGAATATCGCCATACAATTCAACCAATGACTCCAGGTTTAATGCCTTCAAATCGACAGAAACAATTTTGGCAGTAGAAAGGACGCTGAGATTTGACAGCAGTTTTCTGGTGAAGCACAAATCGGTGTTTCAGCTCAGAAGTGAAGTGGTCCAGGAATGGAATAAAGAGCGAGGTTCTATAGGTTGGTTGAGAAGGTCTGGGTTGCCTGCATGCATACTCCAGGATTGGTCGTTACAGATCAAGAAAACGCACGACTGAATCGTGGCGCTCCACCCATCTTGTTTCGGAGAGTCCGGTTAAGGTATGTTTCCTCGAATCCGGTAGTATTTCGTTGATCTTCTCTTTTAAATTCTGTATCCTGAGTGGGGAAGTATGGTAAAAAACTGCAGACTTGTGACAAGACACCGAAGAGATGCTTAAACGCCAGAATAGAGCATACAGAAGAGATTACCAAGTTGAGACTGTACGCACTACAATGGACCTAAAGTGCCTTCGGATACTTTTCACGTATAACAGCCTGGACACCCCTAAGATGCCCACTCATAGCTGCTGCACCGTCATATCCCTGAAGTGTAGCGGATGCAAACAGACAGCTGCTCGGTATTCGAAACGTCCGCCGTTTCATCGGCAAGCACCGAAAAGGATGGACTTGCGTTTACTCTTTCCACAATAGACTGCTGAAGAAGCTCCCTGGATGCGGCGATAATACCATTCTGAATGATGGGAGAAAGATGTGGCATTTCCGGCCGCAGAAAGAAGATGGTTCTTCAGAACATCGTCATCGTGTCTCGCCCTCAGCCGCAGTAGTGCTCGGAAGTTGCCATCATTTTGAGAAGGTTCTGGATCCGAGACCGAAATGGGGTCGGAATCGTTGGTGTTACGAAGGGCAAGCTGTTGCCGCCCACAAAATATCACCGTCTCAACTATTGGTCGCAACTTCTGGCGATTTTCTTGAACATGCGCTTTCCTCGCCCCGTCTAGTTGGTGCACGATATTGTCCTGCCTTTTCTCAGAGACAAAAATGAAGTTTTTTCGGCCGATACGGTGCAGTTTCTATGAAACTCTGCTTGTTGGTGAGCTGGGAACCACTCTATTGCATCCTTCCAGTTCCTGAATGGTTTGGTGACTAAATTCCCCAAGCGCTGGTGGAGCCTTTGCCAGCTGTCTCTGACGAGAACAGAACGCAAAATCTGCAAAAAGCAGCGTCCTCAGACGGAGAGTAGGACAACCAACTGAAACGAGCGACCCAAGTTAACTGAAACTTCAGCTTCTGTTTTTTCGGATGCTGGAAAAATATAGGACATATCTGGAGTCCAAGGGCTTCAGTAAACGAAGTTTAGAATTTGCATCGAGACTGGATGATTTATTGACAAAACGACCGATTTCATTTGCAAACAACGACAGAGACTGGGTTGGTGCAGGTGCGTCGTGGTTGGTTCCAGTGTGCGTAATTCAGAAGCTTCAACGATGGCTCCAGTGCCCTTCAGATCCACAGGTGTAGATGAAACTCCGCAGACGTCCCGCTAACGCCACTGTCAGAAACATCCCTGGTCTGCTTTTGGGCACGGAAAAATGACGTAATGTCACACTTCCTCTTCAAATTGAAATTCGCTCTTCTCTTATCCAAGTCCGAAATTGAACTGAACTGACAATCTTGCACTCTCTTATAACATTTACCTCGAGCACCCATTAATCCTAATTTACTATGCAAGGTATGACCTAATTTACCTAATTTAAATCTTAATTTACCTCGAGCCCCCATTAATCCTAATTTACTATGCAAGGTCTGACCTTGCATAATAAGGCGAACATGGGGCTACCTTAATTGCGTAAGCTGATCACAACCGTTTACCCACAAAATTGCAATAGGATTTTTGTATGCCACAAAATGCAATAGGATAATAGCGCATATTAACCCTAATTTACTATGCAAGGTCAGGTGAACATGGGGTTACCTACGGTTACCTAATTGCGTTAGCTGATCAGAACCGTTTACCCACAAAATGCAATAGGATTTAGTGTGGGAGCATATTTTTTTTCTGGTAAGGTTTTGTCTTTACAGGTATTTTTTAGACTAATTTTTGACTGGTCAAGAATTTTTTTTTTGGGGGGGGGGCTCAAACCGGGTAAACACCCCCCCCCCCTGAATACGGTCTTGCAACTTACATTATTAATTTAGACCTTTAAGGGTAAGTCATGGGGGATTTTGAACTAGCCAGAAGGCACTATATGTATGCTTTCAATACTACCACTACAATTAATGCAACTAATGACGCTAAAGTTATAAAGATGAAACTCTTAGGGAGCGTTTAGGAGTTTCAATTAAAGGAAAAAACTGTATGCATGCAGGTTTTTAAAAGGGCATATAAGTAATATCATAGGCAGCACCACTCTATAATAGCTAGACATATTATTGAAACTTTTAAAGGAGCTGATTCAATACAAAATTAAAAGTTCTCGTGCCCTATTTAAAAGTAACAAGAGATTAGAGGGCAAGCAGCCCTTCTCTCAAGTCCATTCAGTTTCTTGAGGCATCCAGTCAAAACTTTGCGACATCCATTTTGTCAGCATAACAGAACGGTCTAGCAACTATGTCTACAGGGATATTAGGCGTTCAAACCCCCACAATTATGCAATTGGTCCATTATGCTTTTAAAACTAAACATTGCTTTAAAATGAATCGAAAGGCATTGTGTTTATGGTGGCCAATAAGACACCTCAGCAATATAGCGAGAACGACTGGGGATATTAAGTTGAAATTTTTGGGGATACCACTATCATTACTCTGCTCTTACAATTTAAATAAACAAAAAGAGTGTAAGTGTATCCAGGTTGTCAAAGCGCATAGAAGTAGTAAGTTATATAAAGCCGCGACCGGTACAAGAAACGGGACAAGATAATAGTGTATACAATATGAACGATACATGAAAAAATACATGGAAAACCCACGTCTTTGACACTACTTACACGTGAACATTTTAAAAAGCTGGCAAGGTTTTTTTGTTATTGATAAGAATTGCACAAGAATGTACCGTTTGGACGTTGACATTTTTTAGGAGCCAATCAGAGACAGAGTTTGTTATTAAAAAATTGGATGCTACAATGAGAACTGTTTGATTGACATTTGCAAAAAGGGGTAAGGGATTTGCGGATTGGAGTGTAACTCGAGAGTAGTTTGTTATTAAAAAATTGGATGCTACAATCAGAATTATTTGATTGACATTTGCAAAAAGTGGTAAGGGATTTGCGAATTGGATTGTATGAAGGTGGAATAAAAAGAAAAAAAAGGGTTAAACTGATTATCAGTTAAGGTAACCCCTCGAGGTTGTTAACTCAGGTAATTTGATATAAATTTGAGACAACATCAATCTATGAAAATGGTTAATGATGATAGAATGACATTGTGAGTTGACCTAGCTTTACCTCTCCAATGTGTTCTGTATAATACACAAGTTGTTTTTGAACAGTGTTGTTAGTTTAAAATAGGGTCCAACGTTATAGTATACTAAAAAGTTGTTACTAAGAGAGATGTAGATGGCAAGAAAATAATTTTAATAAAGAAATTCAGAACAAACCTTAGAAATCCTTGCAAATCAAGTAGTAAGGTGTATGTGAGTACGAACCATCAAGGATCATAAAGCACCAATGACCCTAACCGGCAGAGACATCAACCCCCCCAAAGGTCCCCTATCCCCAAACTCAACGGGTTCCCCTCCCCTCCAACTTTTTTTGGCCCCCTCCACCCATTTTTTTTCTTGAATTTTTTTTCTTTTTTTTTTGGCAATTGACATTTTTTTCTGATAACAAGTATCATTCATAACGGTCGTAGCTTTCAAATGTGAAACTTAAGTCCATTTATGGATCGAAAAATAAAACTATTTCCGTAAAATCTGAGCTAATTAGGGTTTTTGACCGTAAACTCTAGTTTTTTGTAAGAAAATTATGGAAAATACAATTCTCTGGTTCAAATGTGAAACTTAAGTCCATTTTTGGATCGAAAAATAAAACTATTTCCGTAAAATCTGGGCTAAATAGGCTTTTTGATCGTAAACTCTAGTTTTTTGTAAGAAAATTACGGAAAATACAATTCTCTGGTTCAAATGTGAAACTTAAGTCCTTTTTTGGATCGAAAAATAAAACTATTTCCGTAAAATCTGAGTTAATAAGGGTTTTTGACTGTAAACTCTAGTTTTTGTAAGAAATTATGGAAAATACAATTCGTTGGCTCATAGGTGAAACTTAAATCAATTTTGTTAAGTCTCAGAGTGAATAAATTCGTTATCAACATCCTAGGTCAGATACATCAAATAAAATTGACAAAATCTAAATTCAGAATGAATAAATTTATTATCAACATCCTTTTTCGGATATGTCGGATAAAAATTGACTAAATCTAAGTATCAGAGTGAATATTTTTTTGTTTACAACATCCTTGCCAGATACATCGAATAAAATTGATAAAATATAAGTGTCAGAGTGAATAAATTTTTCTATCAACATCCTTTGTCAGATACATCAATTAAAATTGGCAAAATCTAAATTTCAGAACGAATAAATACTTTAACAATATCCTTTATCGGATATGTCGGATAAAATTGACAAAATCTAAGTGTCGGTGTGAATAATTTTTTTTATCAACATCCATTGTCAGATACATCAAATAAAATTGACAAAATCTAAATTTTAGAATGAATAAATTCATTATCAACATCCTTTGTCGGATATGTCGGATAAAATTGACAAAATCTAAGTATCAGAACGAATAAATACTTTAACAACAGCCTTTATCGGATATGTCGGATAAAATTGACAAAATCTAAGTATCAGAGTGAATATTTTTTTTACAACATCCTTTGCCAGATACATCGAATAAAATTGATAAAATATAAGTGTCAGAGTGAATACATTTTTCTATCAACATCCTTTGTCAGATACATCAAATAAAATTGACAAAATCTAAATTTAAGAATGAATAAATGCTTCAACAACATCCTTTATCGGATATGTCGGATAAAATTGACAAAATCTAAGTATCAGAGTGACTAAAATTTTTTATCAACATCCTTTTCTCGGATACATAGGATAAAATTGACAGAATCTAAGTGTCGCTGTAAATAATTTTTTTTTTTCAACATCCTTTGTCAGATACATCAAATAAAATTGACAAAATCTAAATTTCAGAATGAATAAATTCATTATCAACATCCTTTGTCGGATATGTCGGATAAAATTGGCAAAATCTAAGTATCAGAGTGACTAAATTCTATATCAACATCCTTTTCTCGAATACATAGGATAAAATTGACAGAATCTAAGTGTCAGTGTGAATAAATTTTTTTTATCAACATCCTTTGTCAGATACATCAAATAAAATTGACAAAATCTAAATTTCAGAATGAATAAATTCATTATCAACATCTTTTGTAAGATATGTCGGATAAAATTGATAAAATATAAGTGTCAGAGTGAATCTTTTTTTTATCAACATCCATTGTCAGATACATCAAATAAAATTGACAAAATCTAAATTTCAGAATGAATAAATGCTTTAACAACATCCTTTATCGGATATGTCGGATAAAATGACAAAATCTAAGTATCAGAGTGATTACATTCTATTTCAACATCCTTTTCTTGGATACATAGGATAAAATTGACAGAATCTAAGCGTCAGTGTGAATAATTTTTTTTTATCAAAATCCTTTGTCAGATACATCAAATAAAATTGGCAAAATCTAAATTTCAGAATGAATAAATTCATTATCAACATCCTTTGTCGGATATGTCGGATAAAATTGACAAACTATAAGTGACAGAGTGAATAAATATTTTTTATCAACATCCTTTTGTCAGATACATCAAATAAAATTGACGAAATCTACATTTCGGAATGAAGAAATACTTTAACAACATCCTTTTGTCAGATGCATCAAATAAAATTGACGAAATCTACATTTCAGAATGAAGAAATACTTTAACAACATCTTTTATCGGTTATGTCGGATAAAATTGACAAAATTAAGTATCATAGTGACTAAATTCTATATCAATATCCTTTTCTCGGATACATAGGTTAAAATTGACAAATTCTAAGTGTTTAGAGTGAATAAATTTTTTTATCAACATCCATTGGCAGATACATCGCATAAAATTGACAAAATCTAAATTTCATAATGAATAAATTCATTATCAACATCCTTTGTCGGATATTTCGGATAAAATTGACAAAATATAAGTATCAGAGCTAATAATTTTTTTTAACAACATCCTTTGCCAGATACATCGAATAAAATTGACAGAATGTAAGTGTCAGAGTGAATAAATTTTTTTTATCCACATCCTTTGTCAGATACATCGAATAGAAATTGACAAAATCTAAATATCAGAATGAATAAATGCTTTAACAACATCCTTGGTCGGATTTGTCAAATAAAATTGACAAAATCTAACTATCAGAGTGATTAAATTCTACATTAACATCCTTTTCTCAGATACATAGATTAAAATTGACAAAATCTAAGTGTTAGAGTGAATATTTTTTTTATCAACATCCTTTGCCAGTTACTTCAGATAAAATTGACAAAATCCAAGTGTCAGAGTGAATAAATTCATTGTCAACATCCTTTGTCGGATATGTAGGATAAAATTGATAAAATCTAAGTATCAGATTGATTAAATTCCATATCAATATCATTTTCTCGAATACATGGGATAAAATTGACAAAATCTAAGTATCAGAGTGAATAAATGCTTTATCAACATCCTTTAAATGCATTATCAACATCATTTGTCGGCTATATCGGATAAAATTGACAAGAAAGACATGGAGTTTACACCGCGACGGCGCATACATAGTGAGAGAGACATGCAAAGTCGGCATATCTTTATTTTTTTTTATGGTTAATTTAGACGAGGTACGTGCGCGCACGTAACCTCGTCTAAATTAACTATCAGAGTGATTAAATTCTAAATTAACACACCGACACTTAGATTCTGTCAATTTTATCCTATGTATTCTAGAAAAGGATGTTGATATAGAATTTAGTCACTCTGATACTTAGATTTGTCAATTTTATCCGACATATCCGACAAAGGATGTTGATAATGAATCTTTATTCATTCTGAAATTTAGATTTTGTCAATTTTATTTGATGTATCTGACAAAGGATGTTGATAAAAAAAAATTATTCACACCGTCACTTAGATTCTGTCAATTTTATCCTATGTATCTGAGAAAAGGATGTTGATAAAAAATTTTAGTCACTCTGATACTTAGATTTTGTCAATTTTATCCGACATATCCGATAAAGGATGTTGTTGAAGCATTTATTCATTCTGAAATTTAGATTTTGTCAATTTTAATTGATATATCTGACAAAGGATGTTGATAGAAAATTTATTCACTCTGACACTTATATTTTATCAATTTTATTCGATGTATCTGGCAAAGGGATGTTGTAAAAAAAAAATATTCACTCTGATGCTTAGATTTTGTCAATTTTATCCGACATATCCGACTAAGGATGTTGATAATAAATTTATTCATTCTGAAATTTAGATTTTGTCAATTTTATTTGGTGTATCTGACAAAGGATGTTGATAGAAAAATTTATTCACTCTGAAACTTATATTTTATCAATTTTATTCGATGTATCTGGCAAAGGATGTTGTTAAAAAAAATATTCACTCTGATACTTAGATTTTGTCAATTTTATCCGACATATCCGATAAAGGATGTTGTTAAAGTATTTACTCGTTCTGATACTTAGATTTTGTCAATTTTATCCGACATATCCGACAAAGGATGTTGATAATGAATTTATTCATTCTGAAATTTAGATTTTGTCATTTTATTTGATGTATTTGACAAAGGATGTTGATAAAAAAAATTTATTCACACCGACACTTAGATTCTGTCAATTTTATCCTATGTATCCGAGAAAAGGATGCTGATAAAAAATTTTTGTCACTCTGATACTTAGATTTTGTCAGTTTTATCCGACATATCCGATAAAGGATGTTGTTGAAGCATTTATTCATTCTGAAATTTAGATTTTGTCAATTTTATTTTATGTATCTGACATTGGATGTTGATAGAAAAATTTATTCACTCTGACACTTATATTTTATCAATTTTATTCGATGTATCTAGCAAAGGATGTTGTTAAAAAAAATATTCACTCTGATACTTAGATTTTGTCAATTTTATGCGACATATCCGATAAAGGATGTTGTTAAAGTATTTATTCGTTCTGAAATTTAGATTTTGTCAATTTTATTTGATGTATCTTACAAAGGATGCTGATAGAAAAATTTATTCACTCTGACACTTATATTTTATCGATTTTATTCGATGTATCTGGCAAAGGATGTTGTAAAAAAAATATTCACTCTGATACTTAGATTTTGTCAATTTTATCCGACAAAGGATATTGATAATGAAAGGCTGTTTTAGATTTTGTCAATTTTATTCGTATCTGACATAGGATTTGATAACAATTTTTCACTCTGAGACTTTAAAAGGATATTTAAGTTTCAATGAGCCAACGAATTGTATTTTCCATGATTTTCTTACAAAAAACTAGAGTTTACAGTCAAACCCTTATTAACTCAGATTTGATGTTTTATCTGACATAGGATGTTGATAACCAGAATTTATTTTCATAACTCTGAAAACTTTACGATCAAAAAATTTGGATTTAATTTTTTCGATCCTATGACTTAAGTTTCACAACGAATTGTATTTTCCATAATTTTCTTACAAAAAACTAGAGTTTACGGTCAAAAATCCTAATTAGCTCAGATTTTACGGAAATAGTTTGATTTTTCGATCCATAAATGGACTTAAGTTTCACATTTGAACCAGAGAATTGTATTTTCCATAATTTTCTTACAAAAACTAGAGTTCACGGTCAAAAGTCAAAAAAACCCGTATTAGCTCAGATTTTACGGAAATAGTTTTATTTTTCGATCCGAAAATGGACTCAAGTTTCACATTTGAACCAGAGAATTGTATTTTCCATAATTTTCTTACAAAAAACTAGAGTTTACGGTCAAAAAAACCCATATTAACTCAGATTTTACAGAAATAGTTTTATTTTTCGATCCAAAAAGGACTTAAGTTTCACATTTGAACCAGAGAATTGTATTTTCCACAATTTTCTTACAAAAAACTATAGTTTACGGTCAAAACCCCCTAAATAGCTCAGATTTTACGGAAATAGTTTTATTTTTCGATCCATAAATGGACTTAAATTTCACATTTGAACCAGAGAATTGAATTTTCCATAATTTTCTTACAAAAAACTAGAGTTTACGGTCAAAAACCCGTATTAACTCAGATTTATTTTCTTACAAAAAACTAGAGTTTACGGTCAAAAACCGTTTATTAACTCAGATTTTACAGAAATAGTTTTATTTTTCGATCCAAAAAGGACTTAAGTTTCACATTTGAACCAGAGAATTGTATTTTCACAATTTTCTTACAAAAAACTATAGTTTACGGTCAAAAAACCTATTTAGCTCAGATTTTACGGAAATAGTTTTTATTTTTCGATCCATAAATGGACTTAAATTTCACATTTGAACCAGAGAATTGAATTTTCCATAATTTTCTTACAAAAAACTAGAGTTTACGGTCAAAAACCCGTATTAACTCAGATTTTACAGAAATAGTTTATTTTTCGATCCAAAAATGGACTTAAGTTTCACATTTGAATGCTACGATCGTAATGAATGATACTTGTTATCAGAAAAAATGTAAATTGCCAAAAAAAAGAAAAAAAATAAGAAAAAAAAACGGGGTGAGGGGCCAAAAAGTTGGAGGGGAGGGGGCACCCTTCGAGTTTGGGGATAGGGGACCTTTGGGGGGGGGGTGATGTCTCTGCCGGTTAGGGTCATTGGTGCCTATGATCCTTGATGGTTCGTACTCACATACACCTTACAGCTTGATTTGCAAGGATTTCTAAGGTTTGTTCTGAATTTCTTTATTAAAATTATTTTCTTGCCATCTACATCTCTCTTAGTAACAACTTTTTAGTATACTATAACGTTGGAGCCTATTTTAAACTGACAACACTGTTCAAACACAACTTGTGTATTATACAGAACACATCGGAGAGGTAAAGCTAGGTCAATCACAATGTCATTCTATCATCGGTAACCATTTTCATAGATTGATGTTGTCTCAAATTTATAACAAATTGCCTGAGTTAACAACCCCGAGGGGTTACCTTAACTGATAATCAGTTTAACCCTTTTTTTTTTTTTTTCCACCTTCATACAATCCAATTCGCAAATCCCTTACCCCATTTTGCAAATGTCAATCAAATAATTCTGATTGTAGCATCCAATTTTTAAATAACAAACTACTCTCGAGTTACACTCCAATCCGCAAATCCCTTACCCCTTTTTGCAAATGTCAATCAAACAGTTCTCATTGTAGCATCCAATTTTTTAATAACAAACTCTGTCTGCGATTGGCTCCTAAAAAATGTCTACGTCAAACGATACATTCTTGTGCAATTCTTATCAATAACAAAAACCTTGCCAGCTTTTTTAAAATGTTCACGTGTAAGTATAGTGTCAAAGGCGTGGGTTTTCCATGTATTTTTTCATGTACCTTTCATATTGTATACACTATTATCTTGTCCCGTTTCTTGTACCGGTCGCGGCTTTATATAACTTACTACTCATAGATGGCATCTTTTGGGAATGATATCAAGTTTTATTTTTCATGTCAATTTCAGAAGCCATAAAATTAAATTAACAAATACTGTTTATGTCAGGATTAAAAAATGTTTAAAAAGCTTCTCCAACATACAAATAGCGACCCATACCACGGATTCTCATAGAAGACGAAATTGAAAAATATAAAATATTATCTTTTTTTCATTAAAGTGACTATGTCAGACAAAAAACCAACAGATATTAATTTTAAAGAAACTTTCCACAAAACAAGTTTTTCAAAGAAAAGTAAAGAGCTCCATTAAGCCAAAAATTAGCAGAAATGAAGTCAAGTAATCGTCCAAGCGTAAAACTAACCACAAATCACTATCAATAAATAATTGAAACTCAAAACAAACAGAAATTAGAATGAATAGCCGATTCAAACTCGGAACGGGCAAAAATTAACATTAGTGGTGGCTCATAACCCCCATGTTTTCTCAAGACCAGAACACAAATTGCGCTTAACTGAAAACAAAATACGTTTGTAATGTTTTCACTTTTCTTACTTTCACAAATAAAAAATTATCAAAACTTTAAGGAATAAATATCAGTATGTGTATATTAAACTGACAATCCGCGGTCATTTTTTTCAATAAAGCGCAAATTGTGCTCTGGTCTGCGTCTTGTGCTCTGGGGGCTATCAGCCCTACTCATGTTAATTTTTGCTCTTTTTGAGTTTGACTCGACTATTTATTCTAATTTCTGTTCGTTTTGAATTTCATTTATTTATTGATAGTGATATGTGGTAGTTTTACGCTTGGAAGATTAATTTGACTTTATTTTCGCCCATTCTTGGCTTAATGGAGCTCTTTACTTTTCTTTGAAAAACTTGTTTTGGGGAAAAAGTTTTTTTTTTTTAATTAATAGAAAAAAGGAAAATGAGTTGGTAACGCTTATACATGCCCATAAATTTCTAAATTGTGAGAAAATGTAGATATTTTTTTAAATTCATTTTATTCTATTCTCAGCAGATATTTCGTGCAGCATGCTGATGCAGAGATAAATCTCCCACAAGCAGCGCTGGCGTTTTGCGAAACAGTATTAATTTCAATCATAATTCTTAGCACATTTGTGTCTTTTCGGAGCTGGTTAAAAGAAATTTTAAAAGCAAAAATAGCAAGAAGATAGCATAGTACCATATATTGAGGCAGTTCTACATTTATGGGTAAGTATGTGAATCTAAAACGCAAGGAATTGGACGTTATCAGCGCTTATTAAGCATTTCAGTTAGAAACAAGAGAATTTGGAGCTATATTAAATTTTCAATTAAATACTGGAAATAAAAATTAAAACAATTAAATAATTCCTGGAGCGGATCCCCCTCTACCAAGTTCCATGACCAAACTACAACCGATGTCCTATCTAGTTATTGTACGAATATCATTATAAAAATCACTAAGTTTTATTTTCTTTTTCATTCGGGAAATTATATTCACTTGTAGATTTAGAGGGTGTATTCTTTTCAGCTTTTAAAAGTTTTAGAACACGATAATCTAATCTTGAACTGATAGATTTTAGGAAGTAAAAGCACCATCAGGGAAAAATTGACCCGAGCACATGAGGCGAGACAGGAAGCATAGAACATTTTTTAATTTTTCCATTAACTAGGCTCACCTTTTTAGCTGTTGATAAGGTTTCAAAGACTATATTCGGAAAAATATTAATGTGGAACTTATTAGGATGTGTAATGGACCTATATTTTACTCGTTTTACTTATGTTAAAAACAAGCATGAATTAATTTTTAAAAAAGTTATTGGGGTGGCAAATGCCCCCCCCCCCCTCGGTGACGTCACTCGCTATTGTGTATAATGTTTTACCTTATTAGCGTTCTGCAAATTTGGTTTCAAAAAACCACCCTAATGTAGAAGAAGGAAAAACGCCTATTCTCATTTTCAAGTTTATCAATGCCTCAAATCTGGCAAAGTGATGTGCTTTATGATTAACGAAATTCTTTTTTTAAAGTTATCCCAAATGAGCTTAGTGACCCATTTATCGAGTTGTCTAATTTGCATAAGCTTTCTCATGAGTGCCTTTTTAAGTCAGTTTCCGTAAGAATTAATTAGTTACAAATAAACAACAATTGGTACTTGAATTCCTTAAAAAGTGATTGACAATCCTCAAATGTGGTATCGAAGTGGTTTTATCAGTTGGATAGCAAGTTTTCTTGGCCTGGATATTCAGGAAGGCTATGTTATAGCGAAAGAAGTTGTTGGTATAGACCTTTTAGAATTTAGTGAGCTCGTTGGAAAAATAGGTGGAGAATTTTGTCAAAATACATGTTTTAGTCCATTCTTAAGTCTTTTTGGTCTGGATGTTGATGAATGCTCCCATTTTGCAAAAATTCTGAAAACATACGAGAATGACCAAGGCTTGACTGAACTATCATCAAGTAATCTGCCTTTAGAACTAAATCGTCAATTACCTGAAATCATTCAGCGGAGACGCTTTGTAAATCAACTCTTAGTGATAGTCCTAGTCGAGTGGCTGGTGCACTAGATTTGAAATCCTTTGTCCGAAGTGTGGGGGTTCGATTCCTGGTGTGACAAGTTATTTGGTTTAGCACAGGGGTCATCGGTGTGACTATAAGCTCAGCCAGTGTCGACCCAGTTCTAAATGGGTATCTGGAGAAATCTGGGGAAGGTAAGCAGAAAGGGTGTGCGAAAGCACAGAATGGCTGTCTGAAGGGCTTTGAAACGGAGATCAGTAGCGCTGATTTGGACTTTAAGGGTCTAGTGCCGTATCCTTTACTTTTTATTGGTACTTTAGCAAGCGAGAAGAACCGCATGATTAGATAGGATAATAACCGGTTAGTCTCCAATATATAGTGATTCAACAAAGGTGTCTGTAGAATAATGGATGTTAAAATAAAGATTTGGGATGGGGGTTGAAGGGGCAAAAAAAGGTACCTAGGTTAGGCCATGTATTTAATATATGCTATGCTTTACCCCCACCCCCCTGATGTGCAAATATATAGCCGAAATTTGTTTCGAAACTTTTTTTTATATTACTTTGTTTTATTTCATTAGCCAAAACCAAACTTCACTTATCGCGTGTTGTCCGGCTACTACTAAAGTACTTTTTTTTACTTAATGATAAAGCAAAAAAAACTTTTATTAAGTAGGGTCTGGGTGAAGAAATGATAAACTGGCCGATTGGGTTTCATGAGAATGTATCTGAATTTCACATGAATTAGAAATTAAGACAGCTTACTCTAGTTAGATGCGCGTACCATCAATATCTGATGTAACATAAGATACATTAATATATTCTTGCCAGAAAGAAATTGCAACTAGTTTTCACATTTTTTTTTTTTTTTTACATTTTATTGGAAACATCTTGATTTTTATCCATAAGTTCTGGAATGCTAGTATCTCTCTGGCTATGATGGATTCTGAATTTTCTTGACTAATCACATTGTATAAAAGGTGTAACTGTTCTTTTTTTCAACTGCAATTTAGCTTCAGTTTTTTTTTTCTACTAGAAACCCTCTTGTTCCCGAAAACAGAAAGTCGAATCAACAAATGAAAGTTGAACAAACAACTTCAGATACTTTTCTCTAACAAAGAGCGTATGAATTCAGCTCTCACATATCACTGATAAGTGAAAACATCTAAAATACGATTAGTTCTTTTTTCCTTCTGGGGGTTGCGGGGGGGGATACCTCCATTTGCCTGCTAGGTTTTTTTTTGTCTAAAATTCATTAAAATGAGCAAAAACTAAGTTTTTCTTTTAGCCACAAATGAAATATATATCTGAATTACTTTCTTCATTTTATTTTGTAGCCAATAACGTTAATTAAAAAACATGATGCTCTGTTATCCTAACCTATCTTTGTATTTAGAAGGATCATTAAAATAGGTGATGCTGAATAAGGGATAAGATAGGGACTAGGTTGCAGTGGTAGCTGCAACCTAGTAAAGATAGAATCACAGCCCATAATGACCAAAAGTTAAAGACGTGTTTTGAAAAAAAATGCCTAATGAGAAAAATTGCAAACTGACACGAATTCAGAAATGGAAACTGTTATTTCGGTTAATCTTAAAAGTAAAAGTTTACCTTGAAAACATTTTTTTATGGTGATTTCGAATAAAATCTGTAAAAAAATCGAATAAAATCTGAAAAATAACCCATATAAATCAGCATGATCGAAAACCTTGAACAACAAAGAAAATTACTTTTTCCCATGGGCAGCGCTGATGTCTCTTTTATCTACCAGGGCTAACGTGTTACCAGAATATCATAGAGATATGTTTCATGGCTCATGTCTACGTGCTTTTTATAAATTCCACCATCTGCAAGTGTCTCATGATACTATAAATGGCGCGCTTTCGGTTCCATTTCTCAATTGGAAAAGCTGGCGTATAAAAAAAAGTCAGGTGGAACTAGGTCTAGGATATAAGGTGGATATGGCAGCAATTCCCACCAAAATTCTCTGAACCTTCTTTTTAGCGTATCAAAAATATTCTGTGGATTTCACGATGAAGCTCTTCTGGACACTTTTTCTAATTCTGCTCACAATTTCCTTAAAACTTTTACATTATACTCTTGTGATAGTTTCTCAACCTTGTAAAAAGTCCCCAAATAAGTAAAAAAAAAAAAAATCCTTCTCAGTCGTAGAAAACGGTTGCCATTAAGCTTGTTGACAGAAATTTCACGTATTTTTGGAATGCTCCTTGTATTATCGCATTTACTGGTACCGGGAAGATAATTAGGACCCCGGAGTCACACTTTAATGTGCAAAGTTGTGTTGGTATCATACGGCTCTTTAAAAATAATCAAAACTTCTGTGTTTCAAAATCAGGTTATATCGTATCATTTCGTGAAAATTTTTGAGCGATAGGGAAATTTTGCTTATGGTTTGAAAACCTTGAAAATCTTGTTTTAAAAAATATTCCCTTCTAGAATGCCAAGGAAATCGATGCGCGATAGCAACTTTAGAAGTTATTTCTTAGTGTGCAGTTCATTTTTGATATAGAAGGGTGCATGTTTTTTTGCTTACTTTTGCATGGCATTAAATGTCTAAAATATATCAAAACGGTAATACCCAAATTTTTGAAGAATCAGAATCCCTGTTTTTCGAAATAAAGATTTGCGGTATTATTTTACAAAAAAAATATGAGAGATGCGGAAATGTTTCTTATGTTTCTGAAGAGAAAATGTGAAGTTTTATCGATATTCGTAGTTATTTGATTTCTAAAATGTTTACCTTCGAAGCTAGGATATTTTACTTAGATTAAATATTTTTTTTCGTCTGGAAGTAAGGAGTAAAATAAAACTTAAAACTAACATAAATTATTCATTATATGAGAGGGGTTGCCCTCCCCCAGAAACGAATAAAGAAAGATCATGACAGTGTTGCAGTCTATCTAACGTATATCGACAAATCTAGTGTAAATAAACCCGATGATGATGTTTCTTCACGAAATGAAGAACAAATAGACCATAATATGAAATGCCACTAATAGAAATCTGGTTATTTTTCTCTATACAACAGAGAATTTCAAGTCATGATACAAATTTTAAAGCTAGTCAATAGCCTTAATACTATCAAGATGACTTCACTTCGGATTTGTCTACAAATTAATCATGAAATGTCCTTTTCAGAACCAAAGCGAGATCCAATCATTGGACTGAACTCATTGTGGAGAAGTGATATTAAATTAAAAGAAAAAAAGACAACAATCTTAAATGTGTCCTTAATAAACAAAAAAATCGCGAAGAAAGGAAGAAAACGAGGACAATTAACAGTTACCCTTTCACCGTTACTAGGAAAGGGTCGTCCAATTTTAGTTTGGTGTTTTATTTTTTAAGGTTTGGTTTTTATATTTTTATCAGTTTTATTCTGCACTGAGGACGGTCAAGTGGAGGTCTTGACCGAAATATTTGCATAATTTTTCATTTTTTTCACTGGCTTTTAATTGTCCTCGTTTTCTTCCTTTCTTCGCGATTTTTTGTTTATCATGATTAGCCAGTGTGGTCTCAGAAATTATTTGTGTCCTTAATCGGTTTGCTTTTACTGTGCCAAAACTCCTATATTGTTTTTGTGTTTTCAGTAAAGCGCTAGTTTTCTATAACCATACAACGATAGGGAAATATCATCATTTGGTTTATTTGCACTAGTTGTATCGATATATGTTTGATAGACTGTGAATTTTTGTTCGTTTTAAGTTTCAACTTTACTTCCCTCAGAAAAAAACTTTTTTCTTTTTCAATCAATAACTTTTAGAAGTGATCCGGTTTAGGCTTATCGTTGGAACGATGAGTATAGATATCCGGTAAGTTGGACACTAATCCCCTGACTTGGGGAGCGCAACTTTTAAACACAAAACTGTTTATCAGTTCCGCGCAATGTCAGACTGTATTCGAACACCATCTTTGAAGAATACAATCTGTTCTACATGTGATTTACATATTTAGTGTAAACTTGCTGATACATATCCTTCCATTAAAATAAAGGGCTAGAGAGTTGGGGGGCCCACTGTCCTTTATTGTGTCTCCTATAATGCATATTGAAAATGCTTGAATGGTCCCACTTCAATCAAACTCAATCTTTCTACTATGAAGTTGCAAAAGTATGAGAGGACAAGTACACTGATGTGATTTTTATTCATTTTTTTACTTATCTTAGAAAATGTTCAAGCTGCTGGGTCGGCTGTAAAACTAGAAGCTGAAAGCGAGATAAGAAGACTGAAAGGCACCGTGAATCGACTTGAACTTGAATTATCAGTAAGTTTTTCAAATACTTAAAGTTAAAATGAAATAAAAACTACTTTTTTAATCAATCTCGTTCAAGTTTGGAGAATCGTATAAGAATATGGGCTACTGCCTACTTAATTGGTAAAAAAAAATAATAATTATAGTGTACCCAAACGTCTTTAAAACAGCTTCATTCCCCTACAGAACCCAAAAAAGTAGATGGGTATGACTCTTGCTCTCACTCCATACTTAAAAAACCCTGGGTTTTACCTACTAGTGCCGTTAAACTTTAGGTCAGTAGACCAAAGTTTTAACGGCATTCGGGACTAAATTCGAAAATCGGGAATTTCTATAGACCCGTTCCCCTAATTCATTTTTTTCCTCACCCGAGGTTTTCTAGCCTAATTAAATAATAATAATAAATAAATTGCTACTGAAACATCCATCTGCAAATTTGAAGCCTGATTCTTGTGGTTTATTCGTTTATTATTATTTATTCGGTGCTTACGTCTTATCCCGACCACACACAAAAAGTGAAGTTAGGTTATTCATAATGAAATATACCTAAATAAGCTGAAAATACAATGCTTTAGTAACAAACTTCTGGAAACTACACGAGACAATTATGAAAATCAGGGCTGCCCAGAACGCATTATATTAAATACCTAACCAACTCTATTTATTAAATATTTTATTGAAATATACCTGTATAGTAGTTTATCTCACTTCTGGCTCAGTTGATTATCTTAGAGAAACACACAGAAAAAACCGGTTTTCAACAGATCAAACTTCTTGAGTGGGTTCGGGATAACACTTAAGTACCGTTTATTCGAATTAGATGTAATATGGGCAATAGGCTATTGAATGTAACTAAATTAGGCTACGTTCCTTTGGGAAAGCCCAAGTAAGTACTCAAGTAGCCCTTATAGTACCAAGAATATAAAAACATTTCTCCTCCTTTCTGACCTTAAGTCAATTTATAGGCGATTTTTTAAGATTTGTGTTTAGTCATTTCAGAATTACGAAGTTTTTAGGACATTACCGCATGAGCTTTCAGCTAATTGAAGATACCTCTTTTGCTGGTTTTTAGACACATTTTTATTTTGGTGCTACCAATAAAAACTACGGAAGTGCATATGAAGGTCTTTTTCATTGAAAAAAATTGAATTCCTGATAATTATAAATTCTTGAAGATCTATGTATGGATGGCCTGAGTTTCCATTTAACCGATTTAAACTATCAATATTTTTTTTTATTGTTACTGTCACTTTAAATTCCCTTTAAATTATTATATGGGCACTTGAAAATGGCACTATTATATAGGCACTTTAAAATTGTAATAAGTATTATAGAACTTGCTCTACGCCTGAAAAACAGAACTATAAGCTGTAAAATTCGTTAAGAAACACACACACAAAAAAATATACCGTTTAATTCCCCATTCAGTGCTCTTCCCAAATATAATAATTACTAGGCTACTGTCGGAATTTCGGTCTTGCTAGATAATATTTTAATTTGTTTTTGGCTAGCACATCATAATCTGCCATCATAATTTGTCATTGTATCTATATCTGATGAAACATCTGATGAAACTTGCTTCAGACAAAGTTGATGATGATCAGCAGTCATTGTGGAGAACTTTAAAAAATAGGAAAAGAGCTGGTTCAAATAAAATCTCTCTCATAAAGCCCCAATAGAGAAAATATGGGTTGACCATTGCCTCCTTTTTTCGAATGTAATGTCTTTATGTAATGATAATCCTGAAGAGGTCCGAGAGCTTGATGAACCTTTTTCTCGTCGAGATCCTCAGTTTTTTCTTACTAGTTATGATCTGAGTGTAGCTATGAAGAATCTTAAAAATAAAAGTGCTCCAGACCATGATGGAATTTTTTCCAATCATCTGAAACTTGCCCCGGCTTCATTTTTGCTAAGCTTTTGTGTTTTTTTAATCTCATTCTTTTGTCTGGGCAAGTGCCAACTTCTTTTAAAACAGGGATAATTACGGCGGGTTCCAAAGCATGGAAAAAGCAATTACCAGACATGCGATTCTTTTTGTCCCATTACTAAGGGCTCTCAATTAAGTAGGATGTTTGAACTTAGCGTTTAAATCTCTTTTTGTTTCGCTTGATTTCGGTTCGAATCAATTGGGGTTCACTAGGGGTACGGGTTGTGATCACGCACATACTACAAAATGCAAATTTTTTTTTTTTCAAATTTTAAATTCTTCATGGCTTAAAGGAGACCCGTTATATTGTTTATTAATAGATATTGAAGGAACTTTCGATAATCTTTCTCAGTTGGAGGGCATCTGCTCTACTTAGCTTACTAAAAATATGTTTTACCACATAACCTGGTTAATGTTTTTCGTTCGTGGTATTCTGGACTTAAAGTTCGCATTGCCTCGGGATCTAGAGTTTTTGCTGATGAAGTAGTAGTTAGGAGGGCGGTTAGACAGGGGGGGGATATTATCGTCGTCTATTTTTCAATATACTGTGTCTAAAAGATTGTTTTGCTTCATTAAAACCTTGCTGATTTACTTAGCAGTTTAAATTAGTTATTTGGCTTATGCTGATGACATTATTTTACTTAGTCGGTCAAAGACTGTGTTGATTGAAAATTTTAAGAGTAGCTAACTAAGTCCAAATTTTAGCGAATGAGTTGAAAAAAAACGACTAGAAATACTAACCTCGCGAAATGCCAGTATTTTCTGATTAATGACCCTCTTGGCTCTCCTCCACTTGATTGCGGTAATGATCGGATTTTTCATGCTTTGGATTCGGTGATATACCTCGGTGTCCCATATTCTTCTGTAAAAAGACTATCACCTCTTTTAATAATAAGCCATCTGGAAGTTAAGATAAAAAAGACGTTCGGTTCCCTCGTTCATCTGCGAGGTAATATGAGAAGGGATATATTTGCTAGACTGTACTAGTCAATGGTTCTACCTTTGATTAGCTTTCCAGCGGTGGTTTTGAAAACTTTTCATCTTCTACTTCATCTCAAATTAAAGTTGTTTATTTTGGATATCTTAAATTTCTACTAGGTTTTCCGCTAAGTGCTCGTAATACGTCTTTAGCATATATATATGGAATAAAGGACCCGTTTGATGTAATAAAGATTAAGTGTGAGCTTTTAGTTCAAAAGGCTCGAAATTGTCTGAATATAGAAATTTATTCTCGTTTTTTGAAAAAATCTAACCGATGTTAACCGATTGACGTAGATGGTTGTATTAATCGGTAGTTCTGGTCTTGTTAATTGTAAGTTGTGTCTGTTGTTACAGGCCCTGTTATAACGATTTGGTAAGTCTGAAAATCTTTATGCTTCTTTGTTGCCTGTAATTGAAGCTCAATTGCCTGGTCGTATCCCATATAACCTTTTGACATTAAGCTGCGTTTGCTCAAAGCTTGATTTGATGGAAGGAATTAGTTAAAAAAAAAGCCAAAAAATGTTTAACTCTGAGACTGTTTTTGAAAAAAAAACGAAAAACTTTATCTAGTAAACGAGTAATAAAAAAATTCAGTATATCTTTTTCTATTATTTCTTGAAACAAGTCTTTGAAATATAATATCTTTTTGTTATGCTAGTCAGCTGGTGCAAATTTTTACAATATATTCCTGAAAAAAAAAAATTGTCGCAAATGTATCGAAAGAAAACAACTTCAATCTATAAATAATAATTGAATAATTTAGATATATAATAAATAATAAAAACATACATAATAAGCAATAATAATAATAATAATAATGTATCCTTTTTACTAGTCTAGCGCTCCAAAGCAATATTTATGTCAATTTTGCTTTACACTCAAATCTCCGTGTGGAAGTTTCCGCATCAGCTCCTTGTTTTCAAAACAAAAGATCATTCTTTTGGGATTCGTCATTAATTAGATATTCATCTTTATCAAATTTTTCTTTGCAATTGAATGCCACAAAATCTTCTTTTTTAGGAATACAGAGCTGCAGATAAAGACACGAACGTATTCTCTACAATGAAGACTTTTGCAAGAAAAGTTGGCAATTTAACTCCCAATATGCTTAGTGCCACTTCCCTAACAAATAGTTTCTGTCCTTAGATGATCCAATTGACAAGGAGCAATTGAGTGCTTCTTTAGTAAAAAAGGTAGATCCAGTCGAATTCTAATAAAATTAATTTTAAGTGAAGATACTATTTTGAATTAAAATTATTTTAGGTAATTTCAAAGCACCAAAAACTTCAAAAATAAAACTGGTTTTGCCCCACTCGACCCACTATAAGTCTGTTCATACAACCACGGCTAAGATTTTTGTTTTGGTTGTTTCAAAGTTATGAAGTACGCCAGACAGTATAACATTTTTGTCAGTATTGCCACATTGAACCGTAAAAAAATAAAGCAAAACTGATTAGTTAAGTCTTGACAATGCTCATTGTCCATAAAAATTCAAACATTAACATCCTGTTGATTCCCAAAGAAAGATACATCTTTAAACAGAAACTATACCTTCTCAAGTGTCACCAAACGCTAGATGGCGCTGATTGTTATTTTTTCTGACACTGGTGCCAGTTTCCACTCTTATAAGTTACCCATGCTATTTGTTTTGGACTACAGTCTGAGCGCCGTCTATATTGCTTATTCCAATTAATTTTGGAATCTCAAAAAGCTTTGAATAACCAGAATCTTTCTGTCCTGAAGTTCTTAATATCACTTCTTCCAGTGATTTTACTTATTTTGCTTCATGGCGCAATAAGTGTCAATAAATCTTAATAAAAGAAAGTTAGTACCATTTGATTGTTTATGGTATGCTCCTCTTCAACCTAATAGTCGTTACCCTGACTTTGCCCCCCTCCCCTGATGGACCCATACGTAGCCCTAATAATAAATTTCTTCGTTTTTGTTTCCATAATTTGGTGCGTCGTATAACAAGTAGCCTCTGTGTAGATTCGAAGATATCCAGTTTAGCCTGAGTGATTGATTGAATATTGGATAAAAGACACTATTTTACATGATTTTTAAATGTGGTCTCAACGTGGTACACAGGAGAACGCTATGATAGGCAATAGCCACGGCTTGCATGTGTGGGCAATACTAGATGCCACCACGTCATACAATCATACAATACGTCATGCATGACTTTTACGTCATACTTTACTCTCAACCCTTGTCTCTTGCACGTCTGTTACTCCTTTTCAGAAAAAATAGCTGGAGAGATAGCCCTGTGGCCTGATAAAGTTATTTTTTTTTAACTTCCTTTTATATTTTTCATTATACAGGGTAGCAGTGCTTTAAAACTAATAATCTGTAAAGAGTCTGCAACTAAATTGTTATGACAAATGAGTATTGCTCAGTCCGAACATCAATATCAATGCCGGTTAAAACGTTACAAACACTTGATTATCTGTATTCGACTTATTAACTCAACTTCCTTATGTATGTGCCCTCTTTTGACATAGAAATGTTGTTTTGGCTAACACTCGTTTAAGCGTTTTTACGCCGATGTTTGAATTAAAGCTCAATTACAGTCTTAGATTCAAGTTTACATTAAAACCTAAATTTTATTATGACGTCTATGAAAATTTCTACTGCTTATGTAAAACTTTTTAAATTTCACTTGAAATTCTTTCTGCTCTTGAAATTCTAAAAAAAATTAATTACAAATTTTTATCTGCAAATAGGGCATCTAAAATCCTAATTTTGGATTAAAAATGTTTCCTAAATCTGCTTAGTACGGATACATCGTTGTATCTCTATTATATTGAATTGAGCCCTGGGCCCCTTATTGCCAAGCAGAAGTCAATCCACCGTGCCACCAGAGGCAAACGTCATATGATTTGGTCACATAGACTTGGGAAAGATTTGGTGGCCAAATTAGAGTTTAAACCGCGAAATTGTATTTTTTTTTTTTTTTAAGGCTAGCATATCATTTGTAGATCTGAAAACCTGGTTTAATTTAAACGACTCTATTGAGAAATGACAGTAGAAAATTAAACAATAAAATAAAACAACTCTATTCAAGTGAATTCGGTATTTGATTTCTACAGTTGAAGCTGAAGTTTGTCAAAATCAGCCACTTCTTTACCGAGAAGTTTAAAAATGCAAAAGTGTTTCCAGGAGAAGGAAATACATCTTAGACTGTCTCAGAATTGAGCGCCTGGGACCTCAATGAGGTCAACATAAACGACTTATACGACTTCGCTAAAAACAGGGGGTGAGTCACCCCACCTCACCCTCCCTTCGGGCCACCCTAGATCTAGACTCTATCGATCCTTTAATTAAGCAATTTATCTGTCGAGCCTCTTCAAGTATTAATCCATTTGCTATATGTTCATTAGGTTGAAAGTGACGACGAATTATCGCTTGTAGCCTCTCTGGAGGAAGAAGTGAAACATCTAAAAGACAAAATACGACTTCAAGACCAGCAGTTGCAGCACTACGAATCTCAGCACGTAAGTGGGTTGCTTTCAAAGGTGACAGCTTGTATTTTCTTTAGTTTTAGCTTTTCGCTGTTAACTTATGGCTTAGTTTGCTTTTAACAGGCACGTACTCATGCACTTTTAAGAGAAGGGGGAGGGCAATAGTAAAAAATATCGGATAAATTGAATAAGAAGTGCACATAAGCTTGATATAATCTAGGAAGAGGGGGTGGCCTCCCTATATGTACATCCCTGGCTGTAAACCTAGCTTATTCAGCTGCATTTCTAGCTTATGCTGTAAAGTGACCAGATATATTCTATCAGTTGAGATTCGTTTTGCTTCTTTGAAGGTAACTGATCTAAAAAAAAAACAACAACAACAACCGGAAAGACAGAGACAAACGCACACGGCTCGGTCCGATTATCTTAAGGTTGATACATTGATTTCCCTATAAAAGTTTCTCTGTTTGCTCCTTAAAAAAAATTTCAAGCGTAACCTAAAAACCTCGTGATGGAGCGTATTAAAGACTAGCAACAAATCAGATATTTAAATGTAACTGGTGCCGTGAATTTAGGAATAATAAAAAAAATATAGCGAAAAATTAAAATGGGGAATAAAATAAAAGAGATAGACAATTTTAATTATAGATGAAAAACCCGGAAAAGAAAAGTACAATCCCTTCATTGAGGCCATAGTAAGCATGCAGATAAATGAGGATGTCCCCTTCCATGATTAACTGACATCAAAGTGAAATAGCTAAAAATTAATTTGATGATTAAATAATGGAAATGATATAGCAGAAAATGAAAATAGGATACATCTGAAAAAGAAATAGACAAGTTTTATGGTAGACGAAGAATCTGAAAAAGGGAACAACTGCTATAGAATACTATTGCAGTAAAATATAGAAGACAATAAAAAAAGATCAATATAATAATCAATATAAGATGACTGGTAAGAATTAATTAGAATAAACTGAATATTTAATATATAATGATATTCATCTCTGGAAAATCAGCTCTTCAAGATTTTTTTCCAGTTTTTATTTTTAGAAATTGCAAATATAAAAAGAAATGTGCAGCATAATATGTTTTCAGGCTGCGAAATAGCTGAGCAGCAACTAGCAGTAAAAGTGGTCCGAGTGGTATAATTAACTTTATTTCCTGGGTATGCAATGGTAGGGGTAAGGGCTAAGGGTATAGATGTCTTTATTTCCTTTCCTGCATTTTGTTTTCCATGGTTAAGGGGTAAAGCTATGGGTAGGTATGGGCATGGGTAGGCAAGGATAAGAGATAAGGGCTAAGGATATAGTTATCTTTATTTCCTTTTCTGCATTGAGTTGTCCATGGTTAAGGGGCAAGGGTCAATGTTATGTATTTTGTACTAAGTTTAGGTCTTCTTCCAATTTCAAGATCGAATTGTCTGGGTCGAACTCTTCGCGTGTTGAGTTGTCTTTATGGGTTACATTTCTTAAGTTCCTGAACGATCATTTATGATCCTGATTTGAATTTGTTTTAACATGTAACATGTCTGTATAAATATTGCTGAGCAATGAAGGGGGAATGTAATGCTTACTGAAGCTCCTATGTCTTACATGTTTTTAGTCTTGATCGTTATATAACTTCTAGATTGTGTAATTTCTTGATTAAAAAGGAAAGAACGAAGTTTTTTCACGGAATTAAAGAGTTTAAAGAGAATTAAAGAGATTAAAAAGGAAAGAGCGAAGTTTTTTTCACGAAATTAAGGAGTTTAAAGAGAATTAAAGAATTAAAAAGATTAAATAAACTAAATCGTCATATTTTCAATATCTTTAGAATTTAAAAAAATAGCCCTTAACTGAAAACTAAGTGCTTGAGTTTTTTTTAGAGAACCATAATTATATAGTTTATAGTTATAATTATTTATTTCATATATATTGTTTAATTTAGAGTAATATTTATGGTTGTTTTAGTGCTTTATTATGTTGTAAGGCCCACAACAAGCCAAGCTTCTTGGGCCAAATAATTTTTCTTTACGTTTGTAATAGAGTTTAGTATTAATAAAATGACTGATTGATTGATTGATTGATACTAATTTAGGGCTTCTCAGTTAACGCTAGTTTATAACTCTATAAATATCGGAAAATATCACGAGTCAGTTTTTTATTTGAGAAAGTTTTGTAGATATATTATGCGTAATCTGCGAAGCAATAATTTTTTGGCCGTTTTTATGTTTAGGATAAGATATATTTAAAGAAAATAGCTATCACTATTAGGGAGTAATCTAATTAGGTAGTAAAGCTGGGGGGAATTTGTATTTCGGAGTAAAAAAAAAACAAAACAGACACACACAAAAAATAGGTTTAAGGAACGTACAGTCATTTTATCAATATCATCACAAAAAAAAAATTGAATAAATTAAAAAAAAACATGTATATACGTATAGGGGCCATGACATTAAACTGATGAATTTGGAAGAGTTATTAACACCGTCATAAAAAAAAACACGAAGACTTAAAAAAGTGGCAAAAAAAAAAAAATGCCAAAACAAAAAAATATCAGAACGAAAAAAATCATTCTTAAGTCAATAAATTAAGCTGGGAAACATTAGAATAAGTTAAAAAGTTTAAAAACTGGTTAAACTTAATAAAAATAAAATAAAAGAAGGGGGAAAACAACAATAGCGAAGAAATACAAAAAAATATGGGCAACACCATTGCTAAATAGTTAAAATGGGAAATTAGGGGGATATTTGATTTATTTTTCCGTAATGAAGGGGATAAAGTTTTTTTTTTATATCTGGAGGTAAAGCAGTGAGTAGGGGATAAGATAGAAATGGGTTGCAACTTTGTTCTTTACTTCCGTAAGAAAAACTGTGTTTAAATTTTTTTTTTTTTTTTTTTAATATACACATTAAACCTTAGATCTTTGTTTACCTTAGGTGATCAAACAGTTAGTAGTAACGTACCGTAAGTAAGAAGTGATGTGGCTCAATAGTAACCGGAACTCTTAGAAATAGAGTCTTGGAAACAAAAGATACATCAAAGGAATTGAATTTTGATGCTTCTTCAGAATGTACAAAATTCATCGAGTTTAATGTTAGCCATTAAAAGTTACGAGCCTGAGAAAATTTGCCCAATTTAAAAAAAAAAGGTGGTAAACCCCCCAAAACATCAAGCGATCTTAATGAAAATCATACCGTCAGATTCAACATATCAGAGAACCTGACTGTAGAGGTTTCAAGCTCCTATATACAAAAGGGTGGAATTTTGCATTTTTTTTGCCAGAAGCAAGATCACGGATGCATGTTTATTTGTTAGGTATTTGTTTGTTTGTTTGTTTTCCGCAGGGGTGATGCTATTGACCTTTATGTAACGCTAAAGTGTGACTTTTTGTTCCAATTATTTAACAGTGGCTCTTGAAACACAAGGGACCTTTAAGTAGTTTAAAAAGCTTTTTTTAGAGTTCTAAAATAAAAAAAAATAGCGTAAAGAGCGAGGTATTGAGGAGGGGGCAACCGCCTCGTATACGTAATAATTTTTTTTCGTTTTAAGTTTTAATGTTGCTCCTCACTTTCAGGTTATAAAAAAACTTTCTTTTTTCATTAAACTCTTTTTTATTTAATGAACCGAAAGTCAGCATGATTTTTTAAGGGTATTATGTGCAGGTTTGACTTCTGTCATTCTTTAAGTTTTCCTCTGTTAAATGATATTAAATTCATTCCTTAAATTAAAATAAAAGATATTGCAATTTGTCATTTGCAATTTTGTCAAGTAAAATAAAGAGTCTGAGGGGTATGTTTGGCTTTTGACGTGCTGTCTATGCTTGTTAAATTTTACAGTCGACTGCTATTCTGCTTATAATGCTTCTTTTATTTTTTTTTATTGCTTCTGCTTAGGAACTTTTTTTTATTTCGAAAGGGTATTCCTCCACTGTCTTGACGATTCTAGTTTTGAAGGTTCAAGGCTATTTATTATAATAGCAATAAATTATAGAATTTTATACATTTTTCCTTTGGCGGGAAACAGAGCTCGTATACCAACGAGAAAAAAACAAAAAGAACAATACATCTTATCACTGAAACAAAAGAATTATTCTTACGTGTATTTCTTATCAAAGAAATAGCATGGACATGCCACTCCGACCTACTGCCAACTGACGTCCATTTGAGAAAATCTTAACCTAATATGTCAAGTATTAGGCAACGGTGGACTGGGAGTGCAGAAAGATCTTATCCAAACAATGATAAATAATGAAAACAACAAATACAAAACACCTTCCTTCACCAAAACTAAGTTTTAATTTTTAATGCATTGAATGAGCAACATTTGGAGCCGAGATCTAATGGCAGTTAGTGACAACTTGACATCTATAGATGTAACAGACCTCGACCAAATCAAAGGAACCATATCCTGCACTGTAAATCTTGACCTCTCACATTTTGGCAAAGGGATTAACAGACAAGATTCAGATCCAGTAGAAATGGGCATTTTGGGATATAAAGAATAGGGGTTCGTTTGATAAAAATATTTTGGAAGAGCACCACGGTCGAATTTAACTTTAAACAAAAATATATGTAAACGTTGGATGCTAAGATTCACCTTGAGAATTAGACTGCCGTAAACGTCATGTTTTAGTGCCTGAGACCCGAATCTCCTCTTTGGGTATTTTTATCACCAATACCCTTCTCGGAATAAACGCCTTTTTTTCAAAAACGAAATTCTTGACCAAAGAGCATGGGTAACTTATAAGACCGGAAATTGAAGCTTATGTCGAAAAAAAATCACCTTCTCCATCCAGCGTTTGGTGTTTTTTGGTATTTTTTAGTACAATAATAAATCAAAATAAGTATAATAGGCAAAATTAGTGTAATAAATAGTGTCTGATCTCAATCACAGTAAAACTTAATTACGAAGCTTGAAAAAAATATTAAGAAACGCCAAACGCTATATGACGTTCGCTAGTCTTTTTTTTACACTCGCCAATTTCCACTCTTATTAGCTGCCTATGCTCTTTAGTCATGACATGCCGAACGGCGTTTCTAAACAATCTTATTTTTAATCTAATTATTATAACATTCTTATTATTGCTAAGGAATTTTATTATATTATTATGGGTGGACTCGGCAAATTGAGTTGAGGCTGAGGCCACAATAGACGGAGGCCCTTTGCCTTGGTGTTTAAAAATTAGCCGAATAAGTAAAAAAGCAGAGGAATATAGTGTTTCTTTCTCTTCTGCTTATTTTTGGCTAAATGTTAGCTCAGGCCACAATAGACGGAGGCCCTTTGCCTTCGTGTTTTAAAAATAAGCCGAATAAGTAAAAAAGCAGAGAAATATAGTGTTTTTTCTCTTCTGCTTATTTTTGGCTAAATATTAGTACAACTGATTCTTTAGAAATATGGTAATACCTGCTTAATTATTATGCATGTATGTGTTCTATGCTCTACATTTGTAGGAAATGTGTAGGCTATGTCTGACATAGAGAGAGGGAGAGAAAATGTATTTAATCTCAATGCAGCCATTGTAAGGTGGCATAAGAGATGGTAGTAAAATTGATAGATTGTGAAACATATTGGTTTTGCAAGTTAGCACTTGTTTCAGGGCCTTTATCTCCAGTCCATTTGAGTATGAGCTTGCCTAGTGAATCATTAAAAAAATGTATATAATTTACTATTTTGCACATCGCTAACAAAATATATAATAAAACATTTTTCGAAAATGAAGAATCATTATGGTCTATGGTCATGAAATCTATTCTCCTGGAACTGATTCTAAGCCTCCTCACAATTTACGGAATATCATTAGATAGCTATGAAATTATATATTTTGTGAAATTGTTGCCAAGAATGCATATTCTCCGTATATAACTTTAAGACTCTTTGTCTGTATTTGTCCTAAAGTGAAATTTGTAATGAAAGGCTACTTCTTGATTTAATCCCCTCCCCCCCACAGGACATTAATTGGAAACGGACGGTATTGCCAGCCTAGATTTTGAAATAAAAACTTTTTTATGTTTAATAAAAATCGAAAAAAATACCCCCCCCCCCTTCTAAGATTTGAAAATTACCTTTTTGTATCTCCGTAAAAAAAAAGAAACTATCTTTGCTCCTTACGTTTTGGTGAATCAGCGCCACCCCCCCCCCCCCCCCCCCCCCCCAACTAAATTAAATATCTGAGTCATATGTCATAATTAATAGTAAATGGATGCAATAAGTTTCACTGCTCAAATTTAATTGCTTTAAGCTTATTTGCTTTTAGGTGAGTGTTGTTAGAGGTGTGGAATCCGCTGCAGAAATTCTTAAAGGCAGATCAATTGAAGAAATCCTTCATGAAATTTCCTCTAAGGTAACTCACTTTAGGGTAAATCGAGTATGTCTGCTGGTTTTATCGTTGCTTCGTATTAAAAGGGCTAGTGAAGGGCTAATTTAACGTTGTTTCTGTGTATGGGCTAAAAGAGGGCTATGAGCCTTTGACTTTCTTCAGCGTATTCTTTGTTATAAAAAAGTATCAAAATGTTGTGAAAGTCTCATTGATACATTTTGTCTTTATTTTTAGTCTAAAAAGGTATTTTGAAGTTTAACTTTGGATTTTGGTGATTTATGCAATCAGTTTAAAAATTTAAAATAAGAGAGGAGGAATTGAAACCAAGAGATTTTCCAGGGATTTCTGAAAAAGAAACTTTCAAATCGCCAGACTTGATTTTTTAGTTATTTCCATCCTCGTTTGAAAAAGCATTTTTTTCGATCTGAATGTATCGTATTTTGTTAGCTTTAAGCGTTTTCTTGATCACGTCAATCTTAGGCTGAAAATCTACCTTGTTTAATGGTTTGGCTCCTTTTTTCTTTGATAGGAAAACACTTTCATGAATAACATACACAGTGCCCAAAATTCACTTAAATGTGCTTTATGTCGATATATTGGGCCAATTTTTGTGTTCAATGTAGGTTTATTGTGGACGGACTGGGTTTAGGGGTGGTCTAAATGAATTCCTGGAACTACCAGAACAATTAAACCTTCAATTGACTTCCGCCTGAATGTAAATTTTGAAGAACAGGTGATCGGCGTTTTTAAGGTAGAAATCGTAAATCCCCTCTCCCTCAAACGTTCCCTCAAACGTCCCCCTCAAATATTCCATGCCATTTATAATGACACACTTGCCGCCACAAAAGACACATTCAGTTCATGGAAGTTGTGTTAGTTGCCGCATTGTAAATTAATATTAAAAGTATTACCTTCTTGCTTGAGTGGCCAGAAAACAAATCGTTTATACTTGGTTTAACTCAATTCATTCCGTCAAGTTAAATTTGAGCTTTTTCGTAGTGACGTTGAGACTTGAAAAGTAATGAAAATATAATAATGATTTATCTTAAATGGTATTTGATTCCTCGATTCTGTCAATAGTTCTTCTACCTGTAAAAAATGGTTTTAGTGATACTGTTATATATGCATTTTTTAATCACCAAAGTAATTTCTTGAATATTCAACAGAATAAATTAGGGATTTGTACATGGGGCATATTTATACGGCTCCTTAAGTGCTGCCATCTATTATTATAAGCCATTTTGTCTCTGATTATGTTTGAATTTCTGCTCTTGGGACTCAGGCAGGGAAATGGTATCATACCCCTCCTAAACCTTAGCAGTCCTCTTATTGCTAAAGAGATTAAAGCTTGCCCTTTGCTCCTTACTTAGTTGTACTGTTAGCAAGCTGGCCGGCGACAAGAAAATCAAATTTTGAATAAATAAGAGATAATGTTTTTTTTTTTTCGCTGATAATCTCTTATGAATTGATGAAAGTATTTGGCATCATGCTTCAGTTTTCTTGTAGACATATTAGCTCATGAGGTAAACAATTTGAAAGTTTCCAAGATACTGATAACTTTATTTTTGTGGTACACATGGGTGAAAAAATGGGTAGGATAAAGACTCAGCGAAAAATCAGCTAAGTCTTAATTCATTATTTTAACAGTGTAAATCCTAACTTAACGCGGAGAACCTGGAGGTATAAAGTGGGCCCATTGCCCACCTGTCACCTCTTCCCTCCTTTCCTCTTCCCATCAGCTTTTTAGCAGAAAGATAAGTAGATAGCAGCTTGTTTGATGTAGATCATGTAAACATTTTCAGTCTGTAATATTGAAGGCAAAAATTGGGATTGCGACCCCTCCAATACCTTTTCTCTGCCATTCCTACTGACAACATTTTTTTTGCAGAAAGGTAGGCATATTGCACCTTGTCTGAACCGGAATCATACAAGAATTTTCAATCTCTACGATTTGGAACCAAGTTAGGATTTTGACACCGCTTTTTGCGCGCTACCCCCGCACAAGCTTGCTTCTGGGGGTATTTTGTTTGTTTTGTTTTTTATGTATATAGTAAAATAAATCCCTAAATTACCTACTTTTAGTAGAGACCTAGGAATTCTGCGGTGTTTTGACCAGGATAACACAATAATTTTCAAGTAGTATGATTGGACGCATAAAATGGGTCCTTGGACCCTCCAACATTCTTCTATTTTTCCCTAAATATTTTTGTTTTTGTAAAAAGGTAGGGTTGTTGTACCTTGGTTAAAGCATAATCATGTAAAAAAATTGCAGTCAATAATATTTAAGCATAAAGGCCCATTCGCATTAAGGTTTTAATAATCCCTAGATTTAGCTAGCACTGATTTGGGGAAATCAAAATTTTTTATACAATTTCACAGCCGATTAGAAAGTCCACTAAAAAATCTGATTGGCTCAAATTAGCGGCTGCTAAATAGTAACATTATTAAAGTCTTACTGTGAGAGGGTCTTAAACAACTCTTCCTGGGAAATACAATTTCCAAAGTTTTGAGCGTTTGACGACTACCGATGGCTAAAAAGCAAATCAAAGTCTTGCCTCCGCGAATCTTTTATTGTTGAAGCTGCCCAAAGGCTACTGCAACACTCGAAGTTGCCATGAAAATGTAAATCCAGGTTCTTCGCCCTCTGCTCTCTCTATCATTTTACATAAATTATTCTATAACTTCTTTTAAGATGTAAAGTCCATCTTTGGTTTTCATGGAAAAAAACATCGCTTTTTTTGGTTTCATATAAATATAAAAGCGTATGTCTTTCAATTCATTAATTTCTTTATCCTTCCAATGAAATTGTCATTAAACTATCAAAGCTAGAAAGGTGAAAATTGACACAGAATTATTTTGGAACCATGTAAATAAAAATAGACCATACAATTTGACAAAAAAAAAACTTAAAAAAAAGGAACCAAAAATATAGCGCCATGATATCAAGAGTGTGAGGGCCAAACGTCCAAGCTGCCAAAAGTAGAAAGGGGAAGGACGAGACCTCAGGCCGCATTCCATTCAGACGGGCTGGAATCTATTCATACCTTTTGAATGTCTCTATGCATTCTCTATTGGTTTAAAATCCTTTCTTAAAAAATCCTTAAAAAAAAAACTAATAAAAATAAAATAAAAACAGACATATATTCACAATGGATTAGGACCTTTTTAACGAATTTCTCTTTGTTCTCGATAATGGTCACAACATAGCATAGCTAAATGTTCTTAATTCACCGCTTCACTAAATGTTTTTAAGAAGTATCACTGTATGACAATTTGATATTGAATCCACTAATCTGTGAGAGGGTCTTATGTCCACTCCACTAAGATCTATGTACGTTTTAGGTCCACTTAGGTCTTAGGTCCACTTAGGTCTAATATGTTATGATTTAGTTACTGTTCTGTTATGTTAAAGACGTAACTTTTTGTAAGAAAGACGTTACGTTAAGTTCGCGTCATCCAAGGCATTTCAGTGTCATCAAGAAAGAAGGGGCCACGCCAAGGTCTTTTCACTAGTATAATTAATAAATCTTATGACTACGTGAAATATTTTCTGAAACTATTTTTCTGCTGGTTTTGTAGATTTTTCGGCCTTGTTATGAAACATAAGATTTCATTCTTGGTTTGAAGTAAAAAAAAATATAAAGAATTAAACTAGTAAGTGGCGGTGTTAAAATTTAAAATCAATATGAAAAATATTTTGACCGTTTGATTTACAGTCTTATAAAAGTTAAAGAAATCCTAGAACAAAAGTAATTTCCAACCAATTTACATTGTTATCATTTATATCACATTTGTTGCTGCTTCAACATTACCTTACCTTCATTATATTACCTTACCAACATTACCTTCAATTAATCTTGACTTACCTAATTGTCGCTGCTCATTGGTATTTTTAATTGTCGATCAGTTGATCTTCCTTTAAGCCTTTAATTGATCTGCCTTAAATCCCATCGGTGATGCTAATCTGTTTATTGAGCTTGAACAGAGCTTGAATGTTTGTATTCTATTTATTTCCTATTTTGGACTTCTTTGGCTGTCTGCTTGATTGTCGGGGTCTAGTTCCTCTGGCTGGTTTGGGTAAACGATTATTTACCTAAACAAGCTCTGCTTCAGGTTTTCTTATGTTTTCGTTTATGATTTTTTTTTTTTTTTTTTTTATTTTTTTTTTTATTTATTTTTTTTTTAACATACGATCTTATCAGCTGCATGTATTCTTATCCATTTTTTACTTTTGCTTTGTGTTGGGCACATGTTAAAAGCACTAATTTAAACAAAATTGCACAATAAGTATATTTGTGTACATTTTTTAAAATTGCCTGTTTTATAGCTTAGCCCTAATTTTTTTATTCAAGAGATAATAATTTAACGAAAAAGGAATCTGTGTAAGAACTTCAAATGAAGTAAAAATTCAAATGAGTAAAAATTAACTTTTTTGGATTTTTAAAATCTATAGGATTACGCCGCCCAGTTAGCGGTGCTAGTTGTCTGTAATTCCCATTTACCCTAGGCTAAAGTACCAAAGACATCAAAATAAAAGTAATTTTTAACCGCCTGGACTCATCTGGGGTATATTCATACCGGAAAACGGTTATTTTCTAAGATTTTTCTTTTGTACGTTTCAAAAATATGAAATTTTTAGGGCAGTATCACGTTTTCGTGAGTATGGACCGTGAACCGTGAAAATAAATAAGCAAAACTAATTCGTTAAATTTAACAACACTTTTTTCCCATAATAACTAAAATTATCAATTTTTCGATTTCGAAAAACCACTAAACAAGGGACGTACATAGGATGGGGTCTTCAGGCAAGGATGTATCCAGGATTTTTTTTTCGAGGGGGGGGGGGGGCAGAAAAGAACTTTAAACCCGCACCAAAAATTTGTTTGCATGCTTTTTTTGTTTTATTTTTACGAGTCGGAAAAAATTTCTGAGGGGGGGGGTTCAGACCCTGAAAACCTCCCCGAATATGGCCCTTGTCTTCAGGGCTGGCCTCCCTGAAATTCTAAGTTTTGCCAAATTGCAGGGCACATCATATTTAAATTAGGAAATAAAATTTGTTTCCTGAGTTGTTTAGATTGATAATGATCGAGTAAACATATATTTTGTTTTTTCTCCCCCCCCCCCCCCCAGGTGGCAGTTGGAGATGAAGTAGGCACCAACATAGCAGACCTAGAACTCTACACCGGTATGCTCAACACCCAAAAGGCTATTCTTCAGGAAGAAAATGTCAAATTAAGGTACGAATTTTGTATTTTACATATCTAATGACGCTGAAAAGTTCACCTCTACAGTTTAGGACTGAAACTACCGCTGAAATGCTGCTTAGAAGGAGAGGTTATTTGACTCCTCTACAAAGAACTTGAAAAGATTCACATGAAGCACTTATTTTTAATGTTAATATATTCATGTAGAATTACTCAAAAATACAGTTATTCCACTTAACAAACTGCTCATAAACTAAATATTTAATTGACTAAGAAAAAAATCGGAGAACAATAGTTTGAGTGCAAAGAGATCCTAGAGTCCTAGATCCTAGATCACCAAAATTATTCCTGAGATAAAAAGGAAACTAATTTGTCCGTGACTTGAAAGCAGAAGAAGACTAGGCTCACTGTTTAACGCCACAGTAAAGCAGTACGTTCAAAACACAGAAAAGACACAGTTCAGTATAAGTATTACGGCACTAGACCCTTAAGGTCCAAACCGGCGGTGCTGATCTCCGTTTCGTGGCCCTTCAGCCAGGAAATGCAATGGGGAGGCTGGGGGCCAGCCATCCTTTTGCTTTCGCACACCCTTCCTGCTTACCTTCCCCAGATTTCTCCAGGTACCCATTTGGAGCTGGGTTGACTCTAGCTAAGCTTACAGAGTCACACCACTGACCCGCGTCCCAAACCCAAATAACTGGCCACGCGCCAGGGATTGAACCCGTGCCTTTTGGACAAAGAATTCTCAATCCAGCGCACGTCCATAGGGACTATAATAAGCCTATAAGAAATATAAGGACTATAATAAGCCCCGTTTTTGCTTCATCGAAGTGCTAAGATCTAGAGCTCACTGCCAAATAGAACATTGAAGAAAAAAAAGACCTTAGACCGCTGGCGAGAGTAGATAATAAAGAAAGATGTTTGCAGAAAGAAGTTAAGGACCAGTGTCCTTATATTTTTGTTAAAATTATTTTCTGTCAAAGGACGAAAGATCTTAGCTCATTGATTGCTAAAAAAACAGACTTCTCGCTAAATACAAAAAAAATCAGGTAAAATTTTATTTTTATTGATTTTATGAGGCTCAGCCTCCTTTTAAAGTTTAGGACTGAACACATTTGAAATGCTGCTTGGGGGGGGGGGGGGGCTATTCGTCCCCTATACAAATGACTTGAAAGGAGTATAAAAACCTATGAAGAAACGGTTATGTTTAGTAAACTTAAACCAGGATGCCGAGCCTGAGCCTTCTCTGGAAAATGATAATTTGGTATTTTATTTTTATCGTGATAAAATGGGAACAAGGGGCTTAAAACATACAAAAACGTACCTTACCATACTTAAAGTGCTTATTGTCAAGTACTTAACTGTGGCAAAATTAAAACTTCCTTTTGCTATTGCCCAAAATATAGTGGATAGGTCGATGAATAAAATTCAGAATTATTTTTTTTCCTCCTCCAAGGGAAGAGAATGTTTTCTAGTCCAAATTTGACGTATTTAGTAGTACGTCTAAAGCTAGGTTGAGATAGCGGTTAAATTTTCTTCAGATGCCAGATCCGAGAGAGAATATGGCCAGTGGAGAGAAAATTTCTTCCTACGAACAGACACATGGATCTGTTTTGTTTAAATTCGAGTTGAAAAACTTACGATTCTGGACGGCAAAGATTTATTCAAAACAAATGAAAGTTTTATAGCGACAGTATTCATTGATATTCTCTTTTGCATAGGTATTTGAAGGAGCTTTCTTTTTGTTTAGGAATTTTTGGGAAGACGTCAAAGAATTTTACTTTGAGTCAACATACCAGCCAGAATTCAAAAGCGACATCGCTTGCGATTTTTGTTTGACAAAAGTTACCCTCAGGGTTTTGCTGAAGATTCTTCTGTTTTTTTCTTGTATATAGTATTTTTCCTGCATAAAAACAATTGACGAATCTGATTTTAGCAGGAAACCATTATTGGGATTCTGGGATTGGATTTTCCGATTTAGAAATTGTTCAGTCGTCAGTTTTGACATTGACTTTTTCAAGTGATTTTTCAAATTCGAGCACCTACCATAATTTTAGAGCTAGATCAATAAAACCAATTGATTCGCTGTGAAGTTTTACATATATATATATTATATATATATATATATATATATATATATATATATATATATATATATATATATATATATATATATATATATATATATAGATATATATATATATATATATATATATATATATATATATATATATATATATATATATATATATATATATGTATATATATATATATATATATATATATGATATATATATATATACATATGTATGTATATATATATATGATATATATATATATATATATATATATATATATATATATATATATATATATATATATATATATATATATATATATATATATATATATATATCCACACAGCCCTCAGGGTTAGGGTTGTGTTATGCTTTGGGTGCATATAAGGTTTTTATTGAAAGTTTTTCGTAGAAACTTGAAAAAGGGCTCGTTCGATTGGAAATTCAAAGAGCCCTTTTTAGTAGTCGAAAGTGATTTGAGGGCAACTAACACCCCTCTCACGCCCACCTTTTCCCCAAGCACATCCAATCAATATTTTTAGATAGCCATTTTGTTCAACGTAGTTAAAAGTTTTAGAAACTAGATCTTTGAGGATGATAACCCCCTCAGAGCCTCGGGGCAAGGGCTCTCGATTGGAAATTGGAACGGCTAGTGCCCTTTTCAATAGTCGAAAGTGAAGTGTTTGGATCGTAAGTAACCCCCCTCTCACGCCCACCATTTCCCCAAACACATCCAATCAAAACTTTGAGATAGCCATTTTGTTCAACGTAGTTGAAAGGTCTGGAAATTATGTCTTTGAGAATGACAACGCCCTCACAGCCCTCAGTTCAAGGGTTGTAAGTTATGCCTTGGGCATATATGGTTTTTATAGAAAGTGTTGTCGTAGAAACTTCAAAAAGGGCTCATTCGATTGGAAATTGAAAGGGCTAGTGCCCTTTTAGTAGTCGGAGGCTATGGGGGGGAAACTAACCCCCTTTTGACGCCCACCATTTCCCCAAACACCTCCAATCAAAATTTTGAGATAGAAATTTTCTTCAACGTAGTTGAAAGTTCTGGAAATTTGGTCTTTGAGGATGACACCCCCCCCCCCAGTCCCAGGGCAAGGGTTGTAAGTTATGCCCTGGGGGCATATAAGGTTTTTTTTGAAAGCTTGTTTATACTATGTACAATATATTAATTATATATTATATATATGTCAAATTTATAGAGCGTTTGCGTCAGAAAAGACCAAATTGAGTTTCATAAATTTTTGCGTAATAAATTACGGAGTGTAATAAAGAGTTTGTTGTATTTTCAAGGGAAAAAAAATGGAAATCAAACATTGAACGAAACTGAGTTTTAAAAGACAACTCAATCAATAAACAAGATAAAAGAAAAACTGATTAAGAATCAGAGAGAGAGAGAGAGGGAGAGAGGGGAGAGAGTGGGTTCAGTTGTTCAGCATCTCCCTAATGAAGGGAGCCAACACTTTTCTAGACCTTTCTGTGAGGATCCTAACCTTTTATTTTCGTAGAAGCCAATATGAAGAAGTGCAGAAAGCGCTAGAACTAGAGAGGCAACAACATTTAAAACTCCAACAAGCGTGGAAGAAAGCATGCGTCCAATACGCGACACAACAAAAGGCTCGCCTCCGAGAAGTAAGGCAGTTGAAGCTGTTATTTACAGGTATATAATCTTTTGCTTAGACACTGCTCATTGTAAGAAAAGAACACAGCGTCAGATTTTACAATCCCTATTGGCGGTGCTGTTCTCCAATTCATGGCCTATCAATCAGGAAGCAAAATGGGGGAGGGGGCGGGGGGCCAGCTATCTTGTGTTTTTTCGCACATCCTTCCTGTTTATCTTCCCTAGATTTCTCCAAGTGCCCATTAAAAGCTGGGTCGACTCTGGCTGAGCTTACAGAGTCGTGGCACTGACCCTGTTCTAAACCAAATAACCAGCAACAGCAGGATTTGGACCCTGGTCCTCACGGACAAAAGGTTTGAAATCTAGCACGCTAACCATTCGGCTAGGGACTGCTTGTTATATTATATAAAATTGTGGCAAATTTCATTGAACTTAAATAAATTATTGAATGATTAGTTTAAACAAGCTTAGGAAGGTGTAGCTCTCCTTTAAATGTGTAGTTGTCTTTAGAAATCCCCCAATTGCTAAGGGTTAATTTTTTGCGGGTGAAACAGCGTCGTCAGATAAATAATTTTGCTCATTTATTTTTGACAATTCAGACTGGCTACGCTGACGGGAATGCAATAATACCCTGATGATTTTATATTTTTAAACAATCAAAACGTTTTTTTTAGAAAATCTTAAGCTTTCATTAAGTTAATTAAGAAATTTGAAAAAAAGAGCTTTTTTCAAATGAAAGTAAAGAGTCATATTAAAATTTTTAAACAAACACCGGTGTTGAACTGCTTGTGGTGTTGTACACAATTTTGGCAAAATATTTTGAAACAAGGGGACTGGCTCAATCTTGACTGTCGGAAAGTTCTCTTCCTTAAGGAGTGTAGACTGTCGAGGTATAGCCGAAAATGTGAAAGTTTTTGCTGTATCGGTGCTGTGTGGCGTTTTTTTGTAGTGACGAGTTGCTAGTAGTAGTAAATTAGTTCGGTTTGACAGTAAATGTAATGTAAATGTACTACGGGCAAGCGAGGCTATTTAATTACGATTACTCAACGACAGAATTACTCCAACATAACGCCCAATCGAATCAATTCAATTAACAATGAAAAAAAGAATTTTCTTTGGCCCTAACTTGAAAGCAGAAAAAAATAGCAGTGATATTTGTACAGACCGTTAGTGTGGTCCAAACATAAAGAACACGATGGAATTAAAAAAAGTTGCCTGAGTGTTACTCCTAAACTCATGAGTTATATTATCCGCATATATTGTATTATCGTTATGATGGTGTCTATTTTAAGTAAAACAATTTTTAAAAGCAAGGTTTATCAGCTGATTCAAATATTTATGTGAGAAAATTGAAACTTTTTTTGTCACGAATATATGATGCATCTATTAAATTATTAACTTGCTCACGAGCAGAAGCTCACCAGAATAACGAGGGTGGTCTGGAAAATTTCAGACCTAACAAAGAAGCAAGACAATTTTTTTTTTATTTATTTATTTATTAAATTTATTTATCATATAGTCTCTTTGTATGTCTACACACTTCTCCCAGGGATGATCCCATCTATTTAATCTGTCCAAACAATTTTCGACCTCTTTCTCTGTAGAATAATTGTTTGCGAGGCTGATGGCCTTTTCATTTGACGAAAATCTCTGCCCCCCGAGCGCAGCTTTTAACTACAGAACAAAAAGAAGTCACTAGGGGCTCGATCTGGTGATAAAGGGGGGGGGGTGTGGTCAAGGAGTTCAAACAGCAAATTATGAATTTTCGATGTGGCAACGCTGCTGAGTTTGAGACGCGCGCACTGTATTGGTGAAACGGAAGTTTTTTTTCATCAAATATGGCTTCTTCCTGCATCTCAAGTACTCGACTTGCGTATTAGCCTACTACTACTAACAACTCACTGCAGCACCAAGTCGCCTGAGACCAACGCAGCTACACACGCTCATCCTCTATCCCAATCTATTCGAAGCTCCTCTCTTTACACCCTCCCAAGAAGTCCCCATTTCCCTTAAATCTTTCTTTTGACATTCTTCCACCACATTCGGGGGCATCCTGCTTTTCATTATATAGTAGCTTGTTCAAAATGGCTGAAAATGATGGTAGGTTCTTGTTGGAAGTTATGCAACCACACTAGCTAGCCTTTACTGGCAAGTTCTGCCATTTTCATGTTACGGCTAGAAACTTTTCAAACCACCCTCGTATCAAGTATATATAATGATTACGCAGTTTATTCTGAAGCTTTTCTGCTCTCTGAAATATGTTGCAAAATTACTTGTCTAAATTGAGCATCCGTATCCAATATATGTAGAAAATGTGATCATTTTTAGAATATTTTTTTTTTAAGAATCTTCTTTTTAATTTTAGATTTTTTTTGATTTTTTTTTAAATTCGACAACCTTTTAAATTCTTCGCACTGCCCAAAAGGCTCGGTTTAGTTTTTAACCGTTTGAGCTAACAGATTTTGTTGATAAAATGTTATAAATTCATAAACTACATTATCAATTTAATCATACAAAGCATTAAGTGAAGGTGATATCAGGAAAAGCAAAGTGTCATTTAAAACCAGGACGAATATTCAGATTGATCCTTGTGGGATCCCGCACTCTGTTTTGTATCTTCTTAAGAAAAATGAGCTATCCCAACCACCTGGTATTGGCTGTTTAGGCACGATAAAAACATTCCAGGCTGAAAACCCTTTAATTATAAGATATAGCTGAAATGGAATACAATCTTTGCAATGCAGACTTGTCACGCGCCTCAACTCAGATTTGTCAGGCACCCTAGGGACCTAAATTATTTTTTACGGTACCCATTGTGCATTTTTAAAACCCAAAAAGAGAAAGTTGTGTTGAGTTTGAATTTGATTTGAACTTTTCAGATTTGGACAATTTTGTTTTCCTTCAATAAAGTGCTCTTCCGCCTTTGTTAGAGCTATCATTGATCCTCCATTGTTATTGACCATAAATTGTTATGGCCCCTGCTATTCAGTATTGGGAAATAATTTCCCGAGAAAAAGAAGAAATGGAGGGTGAATTTGACTCCCCCATGCTCATGAAACCAGATGATAAGATGAAATAAAATAGGGAAGCCACCTGAGCCCACCACATCGCAATGTTGTGTCAGTTTCTTGGCTATATTCACCCCAAGGGTCGTCACTCTTCCAGGGAGAAGGTCTACTTCATGTAGGTTTGAACCGTAGTCCCCAGTTTCCAGGTATGACTCTATTCAAACTATCACAACATATTGTTACATTTTTTTTCATGCAACGTCAATATTATGACCAGAGTAGTTTGAAACTGAATAGAGAGCAGTAATGTTAAAAATCTGGCAGATCGTCTTCTTACAGCTTCTTGAGATACGTCTTATTCTGTTTCCTTTTTCTGGTGGTTAGCTAGAAGCAGGTTTAGAAAAAGTTCCATAGCTGCCAGTAGAAGAATTCGACAGAGTTCCGAAAGCTGCCAAGTCTTCCAACAAATTTTAAAATCTGCCAAAAAATTTCACTAGGCGATGAAAATTGCCAAGTATCATTGCTACTACCCTACCCTTCTTTTTCACGGTGGTCCAGAAGGAACTTGGTAAGTAGAAGGAAATAAAATAAGCCGTATATTTATACTACGAAATAAGCAGTATAAGAAAAGCAAGAATGGGACTCTATAAGGCCAACGGAAATACTGGAAGAAACAGAAACAGATAATTCGGGAAGACAACAGCCTCTCTTCTTCAGCGCCCCAAAAAAAGTTGGAAGGAAACACGTTCAAATTGTCTGAACGAAAATCTGAACGAAACAAACTGGATAAAAACAGACAAACGGAAAGAAAATTTGAAACCAAACAACATGGAGAACCATCAAAAATAACAAACAGATAAAATCAAAACTTAGCAGAATTAAAAATTGAAAAGCCCAATATCTTAATTCCAAAATTGAACCTCTCGCCCTAAATTTATGATCTAGTATTGTGCGAGTAGCATCGTTTTTTTGCGAGTCGTATATATATATATATATATATATATATATATATATATATATATATATATATATATATATATATATATATATATATATATATATATATATTATTGAAAAAATTTCTTGGACAGTAATTTTGGCTCTATACCCATTTACGAAAGTTCAATTCATGCATCACAATTGTTTTATTCATTAGCAAAAGGTCAAAATTCTGCACTTTTCCTTAAATTTGTTGCTTCGTGTTTCTTGGTGAATACATGATCAGAAATTTGCTATTTATAGATGTGATTACAAACGAAGAAGAGGAGAATGGTAGTGTTACATCTTGGGACCAGGAGCAGCAACTTTTTAAAGGGTCCAAACCTTGTCTGACAACTTCTAAGATGGAGAGTTTATCAGGTAGATATCAAGGCTAAATTTTTTTCTTTTTGTTCCATTCTGTGCTTTATCATGCAGGGTGTGACCATTGTATTGTCAACGAAAGCAGTTGCAAGGATTATTGATTCTAGACAGATATAGTGGTAATAAAATAGTGACAAATAGTAATAGCTCAAATAGGTTTGACGAAAAATAATGTTTTCACTTGCAAAGTTCTGAAGAAGACAAGCATTTGTGATAAATCCACGTTTTGATATCCATACAGCTTTTAGACCATACAGTTTATTCAGTTAACCTTTTTTTTATTGAATGAAATATATTTAAATTAAGCATTTGAATATTGTTTAGTTACCGTTGTTTCTAGTCCTTAGACCTTAGATCCACATGTGCCTCCAGAGGCACCGAGGGCATCAAGAGAGATCTGTCATTCTTTTTGATGGTTTGTTGCTGCTAGAATGTCCTCCACAGAGGTTAGATTGACGTGTGCAGGTAATGCATGTCGGTCTTGTATATTCGTCACAGAGTCTTTCTGGGTCTGCCTCTGCAGTATCCACCTTAGATTCACCTGTGCCTTTAGATGCACTGAGGGCATCAGGAAGGACTTGTCATTCCTTCTGATGGTTTGCTGCTGCCAGAATGTCCTCCCACAGAAATCAGATCGACGCGTGTAGGTAATGCAGATCGGTCTTGTATATTTGTCACAGGGTCTTTCTGGGTCAGCTTCTGCAGTATCCACCTTAGATTCACCTGTGCCTTTAGATGCACCGAGGGAATCAAGAAGGATTTGTCATTTCTTCTGATGGTTTGCTGCTTTCAGAATGTCCTCCCGCAGAAATCAGATCGGCGCGTGCAGGTAATGCAGATCGGTCTTTTATATTCCTCACAGGGTCTTTCTGGGTCTGCCTCTGCAGTATCCACATTAGATTCACCTGTGCCTTTAGATGCACCGAGGGCGTCAAGAAGGATTTGTCATTCCTTGTGATGGTTTGCTTCTACCAGAATGTCCTCCCACAGAAATCAGATTGACGCGTGCAGGTAATGCAGATTGGTCTTGTATATATTCGTCACAGGGTCTTTCTGGGTCTGTCTCTGCAGTATCCACCTTAGATTTACCTGTGCCTTTAGATGCACCGAGGGCATCAAGAAGGATTTGTCATTCCTTCTATGGTTTTGCTGCTGCCAGAATGTCCTCCAACAGAAATAAGATCGACGCGTTCAGGTAATGCAGATCGATCTTGTATATTCGTCACAGGGTCTTTCTGGGTCTGCCTCTGCAGTATCCACCTTAAATTCAGCTGTGTCTTTAGATGCCCGAGGGCATCAAGTAGGATTTGTCATTCCTTTTGATGGTTTGCTGCTACCAGAATGTCCTCCCACAGAAATCAGATTGACGCGTGCATGTAATGCAGATCGGTCTTGTATATTTGTCACAGGGTCTTTCTGGGTTTGCCTCTGCAGTATCCACCTTACATTCACCTGTGCCTTTAGATGCACGGAGGGCATCAAGAAGGATTTTTCATTCCTTCTGATGGTTTGCTGCTGCCAGAATGTCCTCCCACGCACAGAAATCTTGAGATTGACGCGTGCGGGATTTTTAATGCAGATCAGATTGACGCGTCTGGTATTTTCGTCACAGGGTCTTTCTGGGTCCGTCTCTGCAGTGTGGACCTGTTGGTTGCAAGTGGAGTACTGCATTGGGTAGTTAGACATTGCCCACAAGTAGTACTTGGCCAAAATATCTCTATCTACGATTTCTTATGGCATCCGTTACAAGACGCTGGCCCTTCTCGTGGTGGATGGATTTATTTGTTATCTTCTGCTGCCAGTGGATATGGAGGATTCTTTTTTGACAGTTGATATGAGTTTTCGAAAGCACACATTCGTCTCTTTTGTTCTTGGTTCAGGTGCCAGGTTTTGGCTTTTTATGGGAGAATTGGTATACCGTTGCTATTAAAAAATTCGCAGTTCCAGCCATAGAGAGAAGCTTTTGGACCGCCAAACCTTCTATAGTCTATTGAAGACTGCATTAGCTTGACCAATTCTTGTGAATAATTCTTTTACAGTCGATCTAGCTTTGTCCTGTGTCTTTTAAGATGTAAGTACTGGTATTTTCTTAAACACATAAAACACATATAATATGTTTTATATTGCCAATATCTAAAAAATAGTTTTAGAATTCGTTCGAGTGACCATATATGAAGCAAGATGCTGTACAGAAAAAGGGGTTGATGGTTGTTATTATTATTGTTAATTTTTTTTTTGCTTGTGCTGCTATCTGTAGTGGTGCTATTGTGCTTTTATGGTGAATTTTAATAATAGCTTAGTATGTGTAGTGCGTATATTTGAACCCACACCACAGTATGTACAATTGAAAAAAAGTTCAGAATTTTAGAGAGATAGTAACTAAAAATTCTGTCTTTTAAAATTCAAATATTCATAATTTCATATCTTCTGAATAGTTAGTAGATAGATATGTTTCCGGAAAATGCTACGAAAATCGAGAAAGATATGAATAACGTGAAAAAGCATATAAGATATGAATAAGCATTTGTTTGAGTAACTGTATATTAAGCAAAAAGCTGTACGGGAAAAGTGGTTTAGGATTGTTATTAGTATTATGGGCTGACTTATGTGAGTCGAGGCTCAGACCACAAAGGCGTGTTGCATCCACATGGTCGAGGGTAGGGTAAAATAGCTGTAGTTAAAGTGGTTAGGTCACATTTTATATTTTACTTTTTTCATATTTTACATATTTTGGTAATCCAAATTAGGCGAAAAACAAAAATCGACTCGTATATAGTTGATTGGTAAAGAAGCGTGCAGCTTTGCTGCCGTCTTCACTCAGGTAATTTCGGGCAGTGACGATCTGTTTGCAGTATTAGTATCAGTAGTTTATTATTATTAGATTTTGCCACATATAATCTTCTATTTTTACCTTTTTTTTTAAACGTTTTGCTACTCAGCAAACCCTGTCAGGTAAAATATTTTAATTTGACAGATAATATTTCCACTTTGCGTGTAAAAGTATATCCTTTACAGAATTCAGCGCATTTTGTTTTTAATTTTGGGTCTTAGAACTCATGAAAGAAGCCTTCTCCGAAAATTTTTCCTGACTTTGATTTTTCTTTTTTATATGGATCCGAAAATACGCAATATTTCATCCGAGGGAAGGAAGGTGGTTGTTCAAGACTAAGCATCGGCACTGTTTCTGTTTTATTTCTGTTTCTGTTTTTGTCTAGCCTGTTTCTGTTTCTGTTTAAAAAACAGAACAGAAAACAGAAACAGAATATCTGTTTTGTCGGACCTGTTTCTGTTTCTGTTCTGTTTTTTGTTAATCCGTTTTTTTCCATTTTTTTTCCTGTTTTCTTTTTTTTCGTTTAACCAAGTGCTTGCGTTTACGCTATTGTCAAAGCTTGTTGCCTTGGGAAGATGTCTTCATGCTTTGGTCAAATCCTTCACCTTTGTGTAACCAATGCTCTCAAGTTCTAGAGAAATTGGTGTAGAGCAAGTTGTAGTATGTGAATCTGATGACAATGATGATGAACTGGAAGAAGGCTCAAGTAGAGAGCAAGAGATTGATGCAGACGAAGATGATCTTCCCGATGTCATAAACGGGGTATGGATACCGCGTCTGGTACGGATGACCCTGACAAGTTGGATGAAGAAAGTGCATGTGATGGGTGCCCTAAAACTACATCTGATCTGGAGGCAGCACTAGAGACATAGTTTTATCTTACTTTATTTAGCTAGCTCTTGTAACTAATGTTTTTTTCAGCTAAGAAGAAGCTCTAGTCTAACTACAAGACATCCTCCGCAGATTGAGAACCTGTAGCTCAGTATTAACTTTAAAGCTGGTCCAAAACAGAGCCAAAAGCTTGCTGAGCTGTTACCTTAGATCTTAGAACAAAATAAGTAATGTTGGGCAGTTTGCAAAGAAATGGAAGGGGCTTTATAGTGCAAGTCAGTAGAAAAAGTGGCTTAAGTGATTTATCAGTGTTTGTGTTCAACGAATTTTAGACACCATGGATGAATCAGTAGGTGCAACCTAGTAAGGAGCAAATCTTGGCCTATAGTAACCGAAAAAAAAATGTGCTTTTAGAAAAACTATTTGATGCTGATTCAGCAATGTTAATCGTTACCTTTATTAAACTTCAGTGTTAATCTTAGCAGAAAAATAAATTTCCCTTATTTTCGGGAAAAAGCCCGAAACCTCTCGAAAAAGGCATTGGATCGAAATAAAAGTACACTATTGAAACCGCTATGGTCGAAAACCTCAAAGAGCAAAGAAATTCGTATTTTAGCATGGATAATGCAAGTAATCCAATATGCAAGAACAACTGATGGAGCACTCGAAACAAGAATGTTTCTAAGTGACAAGTTCAAAGTTTGAACTTCAGTTTGTTTTCCATTTTATTCAAAGCTGTTGTTCTTACGTATCAAACAGTTCGTGGTAACGAACTGTAATTAAGGAGCGATGCGGCTCAATAGTAAGCGAGACTCTAAAAAGGGAATTTTGATATCAATAGATACATCAAAAGAGAATCGGCTTATTATGTTGATTCCAAATATAGAAGAGCCATTAAGTAAGAAATCACACAATCAGGTTCAGCGTATCCGAGACTCCTGATGTGGAGGTTTCAAGCCTCCATCTGCAAAAATGTGGAAATTTTGTATTTTTTGCCAGAAGAAAGATCACGGATGCGTTTCTATTTGTTTGTTTTTTTGTTTTTTTTTTGTTGTTGTTATTTTTCTAGGGGTGGCCGCATCGAACAAATAGTCTCAGAATATTGAGAAAGGGCTAATTTGAATGGAAATTAAAAGTTATAGTGCCCTTGTTAAGTGCAGTCGGGGTCGTATTGTATGCACATGTAGTTGATTAAAAATAAGATGGATTAGTGGATTTGGGATGGTTTTTCAAGGTGGTTTCCTTATGCTAGCTTGGGAACAGCTTATAACTCGCCTAGTATAGATTACAGGGTGCAACATCTTAAAAAGAGGAAGATAAAAAAACAGCTGTTTTTTGTATAAAAAAACAGCTGTTTTCTGTTTTTCTTCTAAAACAGAACAGAAAGTAGAAACAGGTCACCTGTTTTTGACGGACCTGTTTTGTTTCTGTTCTGTTCTTTTTATCATCTGTTTTTTTTCCTTTTCTGTTTTTCTGAAAAACAGAAAGAGTGCCGATGCTTATTCAAGACTTAAAAAATAACCTAAGTGCTGAGACACGGAGAAGAGTAGGTGTACTTCCCAAAGCTATTTCTTTTTTATAGATTCCCCATCCATTGAAATGTTGTCCTTTCCCTGATCCCGTGCAAATTTTGTGGATACCCCCCCCCCCCTCCCTTTATTTGGGCTAATTTTTCGCTTTATTTATAGTTACATCTGGTGAGTCTGCGTCCACAGTAAGTTCAGAAGTATTTTCAACGCCTGGCGTTCAGTATCAAGTTGAGTCATCCAGTGAGACTAGTTCTAATTCGTGCTGTTCTCAGTCGGACGATTCTGCAATTGCTCTTGCCACCGAACAGTGGGACTCATTGCAAGATGAACTCAAGTCAGTTTACAAAATGACTCTACAAACTTGTAACCGACTGTCTACTTTGAAAGATCAGTGTGCTAAACTCGAGGTAACATCGATATTTTAAGAGTATTGTTGTGCGTTTTTAAGCAGCTTTTTTGCTTCTTTTTGGTCATTTTTTGGCAATACGATTTTTGGCTATATGCAAAAATTAGGACTCTCTCCTTTTTAAAAAGGAAATAAACTCTCTACAAAAATGAAAACTGAGGGTTCTTACATTGCTTGTATAGGCTATAGTGAATTATTTTTTTCAATGGAATTTTAAACTTGTAGAACATATATGCTTTTCAACAAATCATTTATAACGTTTCAGCCCCGCTGAAAAGACGGCAAAACAGATAGCGTCACGACAACCACAGATATTCTGTTATTACGTAAAAATGGAGTTTTGCAAACCAAGTTTCACCAAAAGAATTCCTCTGCGGTTTGGCAAAAAGGGTTTAGAGTTCTTCACCTCACTCCTAACGCTTTTTGCAAAAGTTCCAGAACTTCTCTTGTACGGAAAGCATGTTCGGAGTGTTTTCCGGGTATTGAAAACGAAAAACGCATAGTTAGCTGCCAAGAAGAAACGTAAATTGAAGTTAGATGACGTTTCATGTTGTTTCGTGGATGAAGTTTTCATGGAAACATAAGTTGAAATTAGATGGTTTCATGTTGTTTCTTGGATGGAATTTCATGGAAAAATAAGTTGAAATTAGACGAAGTTTCATGTTATTTCTTGGATGAAGTTTCATGGAAACGTAAATCGAAATTAGTTAAAGTTTCATCTTTATTAGAAGATGGCGTTCCATGTAGAAAATTCAAATTTAAAATAGTTAAAACATCCCCAAGTATTGAATGCTTAAAGCTAAGATTTTTTTTGCTAATTTCTTAGAAGTTGACTCCAGAAAAATAAAGACCGCCAATGTTTTTTGCGCTACTTGTGTATTCGAATGATTTATGAAGTAATCTTTTTGATAAAAAAAAAAAATTGTAATTTCCATCTTCATAGTATATACCATCCTTGCTATCCTTCGCGCTACAGACATTAAGACGTTGTTACAGAATAGACCCTTCGTAATGAAGGAAGAAATGACATGGAAGAAAATAAATGTAATTAAAAAGATTTAAAAAAAAAGTAAGAATAAAACAAAGCAAACGAAAACAAAGTAAAAAAAAAGTTTTTTTTTTTAATCTTTTTTTTAAGATGTATAGATTATATTTAATTTTTCATTTTAGTTTTTTTTAGTTTTTCAAATACGCTCATTTTGAGAATATGCGTAAGAAATGTTGTTACAGTGAACAACTAGGAGCTGTGTTAGGGATAGATGTTAAATATGGTTTCGAAACGTTGATGTATCGAAAAGTTGGTGGAAAGGTTGAGATGTTTATAGCAGCACTGTCTAAGCATAATTGCTGGTATTCGTTTGAGCGACTATAAATTTGGTTCGATCCCACTGGCCTAGGTCTCTAAGACCAAGGGAGATTAAGATATTTAGTGCAAATCAAGTTGAATTTTGACCTTAAATGGATTAAAGAAATATTAAGGTAGTAAGGGCAGGTTTTACGGAAGAAGGCAAGTGTTGTTAAGAAAGATTGATAAGAAATTGAATCTTAATGGAGGAAGAGGGAGGAAGTGTAGCAGGAGGAGGAAAAATTGGACTCAGATGTATTTGTTTTGCGATTAATCATTAGTAATGGAAGTAATTAGCAATTAAGGAGATAATATGGGCTGTTAAGCTACTATAAATTGTTCCGTCCAAAAAAGAATTTTGTTTTGTGAAATTTGTGTTCGTGGGCATTTTCTAATATTCTTTTTCAATAGTGTCAGCTATAATCATAATGGACTGTAACCCTTTTTTGCAGACCTGAACTATATCTAGATAATATTTTACAAGGTTTGTTTTTCAACCTCCGACTCACTGTAAAAGAAAAGAAAGATAAATGTAATAGGGTTATTTTATTACCAAGAGTAACATGTAATCAAAATTATTCCTCTCCATAATCACCTTGACTATTGAAGCATTTATCGCATCTGTGAACAAGCTTTGTAATGCCCTCTTCATAAAAGGTCGCTGCCAATAATTTGAGGCGAGTCGTGGCAGGTTTGTCATAACCCCCAACCATCCTCTAACTGCCTCCCACCTCCCCTATTTGCCTGAGATTCTGAAGTGTCTCTACTTTTGATTAGAGGTATAAATTGAAGAGGCATATCAAAATTTGCTTTTCTTTGTCCTGAAATGCTAATTGTCCGTCAATCTCATAGTACAAAATTGATTTTGCAGTGAAACCCTTTCTCTCATCACCTCGAAAGATTTTGCATCTTTAAACACTGTATTTACCCAAATTAGATATTTTTTGTAAGACCACACTGCCTTTCTATGACGAACAAAAGAAGTTCAAATAGGGATATCCTTTTATTAGACAGTGAAAATAGATACAAAAGAATCTCGATGTTTTTTTGTATCAGTTTCACTGTCTAATAAATGGACTTATTCCCATTTGAACTTTTATTTGTTAGTCATAGAAAGGCAGAATGGTCTCAGAAAAAATAATTGCGTTGTATATACGGGGTTGATGCCACCAATCAAATATATAACTATAAATTCAGCAAAATTTCTTTTGCAATTGGAAGAAGAAGAAGATTATGCCATCTTCATTAGAATTCAACTTATATTTAGGCAATAGTAAGGAGAAACGTTTACAACTCAAGACTTTGAATGACCCTGTTTATGAACTCTCTCAGACAAATCTAGTCAATGAACCGGAAACTTTTATGACCCGAAAGTAATTATTTTATTCTGTGTAAATATCGTTAGTTTTAATTGTAATACTTTCGTTTATCTGCTGATGATGATCATTGGTGTATGTGATCGAAATATCCATATTTTTTGTATCTGTTTTCACTGTCTAATAAAACGACTTATACCCATTTGAGCTTTTATTTGTTTGTTACCCAAACTTAAAATTTTGTCCGGTCGGTTATGAATTACCTAGACAACATACTGTTTGCTTGCACGGGTCCCGTACTTGAGGCTCATAGTTGGCGTTTGAACCAAAAGTACCAAGTACATTTAAAATGAAATCGAATTGTTTGAATTGGTAAATTAAACGACCATATATACCTTAAAAGCAGGAACAAGCAGTTCAGTGATATATATTGATAGTGATATATTTGTTTAACTTTAATAACAATGTACATATAAAAATCAATATGATTCGCCCAAAACCAAACGGTTGACGTGGGGTGAATCAGGTAAAAAAAAACACATACATATAACATCTTTTAAATTCACTGTAATAAGAAAGAAAAAAAGAGAAAAGAAAGAAGAAAAAAATAATAATACTACAGGGGCAGCAACTACAAACCATATCCATGCTGTGGAGTCACACTTACCAACCAACAAAGAATTACAACTTAATTTAAATCAAATCTCCAAACAAACAAAACTAAAATTCATGCTTGCTTAGTAATTTTTTTTCAATTATCCTTTTAAATCACTAAAATTTTCTGTCTTCTTCATATCATTATTCAAATTATTCCATAAATTTACCCTTTATAATACAAGAAAACGTGGACCTGGCAGACACTATAGGTGGAGTGTAGTAATCATTCTTACCCCTAGTATTTTAGTTATGTATATTCCATCGGCTATAAAAACCTATCGTTAAAACACTCCGGCAGCTGGTTCACATTGTACCTGTATAAATACTAATATATAAAAAATATGAAGACCCACCGCCGGCAATATCTTAAGATCCCTATTCAATTATGCAGTTTTCGGTAAAAGCGGGCGCCAGGTTTAAGAAAAAGAATTGTAGGTGAAAAACTAAAAAAGGGGCTAAGAACATACGGCACCAACAACGTAAAAAGGTGCTAGTTTTCTTTGAATGTTTAGTTGTCTTTGGGAATCAACAGATTGTTAATGTTTGAATTTTTACGGGACGAAAAGTGCTGCCAAATTTAACTAATTAGTTCTGTTTACTTATTTTCACGGTTTAACGTGGCAACGCTGACGGAAGTGTGATACTGCCCTAAAACAAATTTATGATTCTGTTGCAAACGAAAACTAAATGCTAGAAAATTGTGGTTTTTAGTTCTAAATAAACATAGGATGGGTCCAGGGGATATATATATATATATATATATATATATATATATATATATATATATATATATATATATATATATATATATATATATATATATACACATCCATATATATATATATATATATATATATATATATATATATATATATATATATACGTATGTATGTCTATATATCTTTGTAAGATTCCAAAGTAAACAGAACAGAAAATCATCTTCAAACCCATTTTGCATATTCTGAAAAGCCTCTCCATACTACCTCCAAACTAGCATGCACCATCTACCAAACTATTATACACCAAACTCCACCATACTACCTAAATTCAGAATGGCATAGTTTCTCTTATTGATGCGAATTATTTACTTTTTAGGAACAGCAAATTAGCTTAACCAGTCAAAGCAGTAAGGCCGAGTCATAACTTTAAACTAACATGCACCATGTACCATCTACCAAACTAGCATCACCATACTCCCATACACCAAACACCACCATACTATCCAAGTTCGGAATGTCACAGTTTTTCACAGCGACTGATTTACTTTTTAGGAACAGCAAATTAGCTTAACGAATCGAAGCAGTAAGGCCGAGTCAGAATCAGATCGAATTCAAAAAGAACTATCTAGTGCAATGCACCTATTCCGAGACAACGAGGAAAAATGGTTGGTTGGCTCTCGCGAAAGTGAGAAGATTGTTTGCTCCTTGTCAAGTAAATACAATAACCTTGCCAAGAAACACGAGGTGTTACAAAAGAATTAGCGTCAACTAAAAAGGCAGTTCATCAACATCTGAGGTGAATCATTACTGTTTGTATATATAATATTTCAGCTAATTGAACAGCAAAGGATAGAAGAAGAGGAGAAGGGGGGAGCCGGCGAAACTTGTTTCAAGGCTTTTGAAAAAGAATTTTAATACGATTATTGAATATATTTATGGGAATAATTTTATGTTTTATGGAGAGGAGGGGGGGCAACCTTTAGTCCTTTCGGATTTTACAGTTTTCAACTTAGGTTTCCCCAGACCTCGAGGTTTCTACCTTTTTACAGTTTTCTTTTTCTTATTTTGTGAATTTTGAATTACAGTCTAAATATTTGTTTCACTAGACCCCTCCCCCTTCTCGCCCATTTCAAATGCTATAAAATCCTTTTTGGGGTTACCGCTTAGCTTTTTTTTTATGAGATTATGATTTTATTCGAGAATAAAAAAATATTGACAAAATAAGTACAAGAGTGAAAATGGTTTCCCCCCATCTGGATAAATACTTTTTCTGGGCTCTTTTGAAGCGTTACGCCTAAATAAGGCATTAAGACAGGTTTTAAAAAAAAGTGGAAAAGAAAGATTTTGTAAAAGTATAGCAAAGAAAACTAATAATTATTTGGGAAGCTGATATACTAATTCATTATGATAGTTGCATAGCAAGGTTTGACTTTCTTTTACAGGGATTTATTCTTTTCAGCTTTTTAAAACTGTTTGATTGGCTGACTTTGTCTCGTCTACAGATATTTAAAATATCCAAACTTCTTCATATTCTAATTTCTTACATTTTTTTTTTATTTGTATTAATACACAATCTACGTTAATAATTAATTATTTTGTTTATAATGTTATTATAATAATATATATGATAGAATTTGTATAATCTATTTTAAAATGACTGCACACATTCTTATTTTTCTTTATGATTCATATCAGGGTTGCCGCCATGGCCAGTTCCGTAAATTGCTACAATTGCCCTAATTTGCGTGCTACACAGCGATTTTCAGTGCTATTGTCAAAAAATTTACTATAATAGTGCTAAAATAGCACTTTTGTGATACAAGTGCCAACCCTGACTACAATACTGAGCGTTATATTTTCAATCTTAATTTTTAATGTTCAAGTTATTTTTATGTTATAAATGTTGCAATATTAATACTGAGTTCCTGAGTAGAAAAGCTTTTCTATACTAAGAAAGTTTGCTTTGAAAAAACGTTAGAAATGATGTTTCCTACCCGACTATCCCAGGGAAGGGGTTGGTCAAATTGGAATGAGTGCACATTTTTGCTAGAGGTAGTGCACATATGCTGAGTTACGGAGTATAGTGCACTTGATCGTACTATCTATGCCTTTTCGTATTTGGCCCCTTCTTTTTTCACTCGTGAATAAAAGCCTCTATAATAAGATTCTTAATAGTTGGAGATTTTAAATATATAGGATACCGGATATAATCCGGTAGATGTTCTGAATAAAATTTCCTTTGATTACTTAATTTGAAATATGGCTAATTCTTTAAAGTGGAGAATAATTGCACTGTTTTTTGATTAAAAAAAAAAAATCCAAAACGTTTGATAAAAAAATTGGGCTGTACAATCGTTTGATTATCTTTTTTTTTGATTTATACAATCGTTTGATTTATCTTTTTAGAAAAGTGTTCTTCTTGTATCTTAGGAACCATAATAATTATCGAATTTTTTATACGCAGTATCTCTGGATGCAGCCTTGGGCAAAGAGTAAGGATAGCTTATAAGAGTGAGAATTGGCGCTAGTGTCGACAAAAAAAAAAGCAACCCCGTCTAGCATTTGGCGACACTTGGCATTATTTTCAGTGTGATAATAAGAATAATTAACTTGATTAATGTAATTGGTAAAATTAGGGTAGTAGTAAGTGTCTGATCTCAGTTCCGGAACAGAAAAACGATTACACAACTTGAAAAAATGCCAAGTGCCGCCAGACGCTAGATGGCGTTGATATTTTTTTTTATCGACAGTAACGCCAGTTTCCAGTCTTATAAGTTACCTATGCTTTTTGGCCTTGGGTATAAACATAGGATTTATAATAGTAAAATGGAAAATTCAGTAAAATTGTTATCTTGTTATATGATCCGAAATATTTCTCGTGAAATATTTCGGAAAAACTTTCTCGTGAAAGTTTCCTACTTGTATGTTGTGGGCCATAACATTCATCGACGCCCGTATATACAATATCTGTAAATACAGCTCTAGAAATAAAATCGTTATAAAAATATAACTTTTTATCAAATATTCTGAAACTGCAACTTATGGAGGGGAGGGTTTTGGATCCCCCCCCCGAAATCCTTCGTTTTTCTGAATTCTGGGTATTTGTTATTCAAATTATCGAACAACTTTCTTTTATCACCCTCCCCCTCGAAAAAGTTTCTACGTATGTATCTGTTCTGAAATATTGATCAAAATGAAAGAATCCAAATGTTCTTACTATTTGCACAATGTCTCTCAGTAATGTCTGTGATGACATTTTTTCATGAATTTTTAACTTGAAAACGTCTACAGAGTGTGGTTTTTGAGCATGTACGATAAATTTGAGGAAATGGAAGATAAGCTGCGGACCTTATCTATCAAGGAACACTGAGTGCAACGCAAACATTTTTCTTTAAAGAAACTCCCCTAGAGAAATTTAATCACGGCTCTGTTCTTGGATCTCCGTGGTCTAGCGATTTTTATTATTTCTTCCGTATCGTCAAAAAATTACCATATGATTCACCTAATTCTGGGTTCAGCCCCCTTGGCAATCTTTTGAGAACGCTCTTGACTTTACAAATGAACTAATATTAGCATGAGACAGAAGCGATTTTAAATATCGATAAAAAAATTGACTCTAACTATCTAGCAATTTCTTCTATTTTGTTTCTTATTTCATCTGTATCTTTTATGACAGTAATTACATTTGTTTAGCAGGAATATGGTGGATTATATTGAGTGGTTCAGTTATTCAATGGCTCAGTGAAGATATGCTCATGTTAGCTCCAGCTATTGTAGTGAATAAATATATTCTATATCCTCCAAGTTTAGGAGTTTCCGCGCATTTTTCCCTCAAACATAGTTGACTTCTCTAAAATCTCCCTGAAAACTTATATGCGCGGACGTCAATTGACGTTAACATTTAGCTTTGGGGAGATTTTAGAGCACCCAAACTTCATTTGGGGATATCGTAGGAAACCCCAAAAATTTGGGGATATTAGAAACACTGTTCTTTATCGGTAAAAGGCTTTTAGAGTCCAATACATGCCCTGGCTCTAATGCAGCGCCAATCCTTCTATTTTGTCATTCATGCGTTTGGGGACTAAATAAATCCGGTCCGAATAATTAAATGTTATGGAATAATAAAATGTAATAATCACATTTAATTACGGAAATTATTAATTGACTTTGACTTTCAGATGAAAAAGGGACTTCAATTTCAATAACTTCGCGTTGTGAACTATAACATTTTCAGTTATGATATTTTCAGATTGTGAATTATGACAGTACTATGACAGTACGATTTCAGATTGTGAATTACGATGGTACTTTTTTTAGCACGAAAATTCTGACTTCGCTAATCGATACTTATTGATGTGTCCATAATTAAATTTGCTAAAGATCTGACTTGGGCAGTTTTTGTGCGTACGCTACTGATTTGAAGTGTAATGTAAAGTGTTGAACCCGGTTAGGTCTTCTGGTTGTATCCTCGGGGAGAAAAGTTACCGAATACATTTACCCTGTTCATTTGGTATTATAGTTTGTAAGTAACTAATCCATTATATTCATGTTTTAAATGCATTCTTTTCTGTTTTTCTTCAAAAACTATTCCAAAATTTCTCAGTTGAGATAAATTTTTTACCTTAATTTAAATAAATCAATTTTTAACTTACCTTTACCTTGACTAGGTTCTCGTTTATCTTTCTGTGGTAAAAAAATTAGATAAATAAAATTTAAAAAATCTAATTTAGACTGAAAAGGGCAATGTTTTGTTTTAAGGGTCAGAAAATTAGATGCCTTCTTTAGCCTCCATGCAAACACTTTATGAAATAAATTAGTTGCAACTCTGTTGAAGACCTGAGGTGGCCAGCGTGGTACAATTGGGATAAATGTGACATACTAATTGTTTTTATTATATTTTCATTTGGTGGTAATTTAGTCAAATCATTTTGCCATGTAAACTTTTTCGTTCATTATGTTTATCCCTGACATTTTTCTTGTTATTATTTCTAACTTAATAATTTTAGTATAGAATGATTTCCATTTTGTTTTTAAGAATTGTACCTAATGACTAAAGAAAAATGTGAGAATTAATGAATATAATTTGTTTCTAGTTTTATTGGAGAATGCTAACGTAAAGGTCCTATTTGATAAACATACCACTGAAATATTTGTAGTTTTGATTTTTGTTATGTATGAAGTCGATAACGTTAAGTTATGTTATGATAACGTTAACGATGTTATTTTATGTTGTAGCACAGTGGATTGTTGCTCTGTTTGCCAATACAGGGCACCAGGGTTCGATCCCGGATGCAGCAAGGTTTGGCGACAAGCTTGCTACTTGTCCCTGTAAAAAGACCCATCAACTGAAATGTTGACTCGAAACCCAATGCGCCAGCAATGGCTCAGGAGGATATTTAAATATTAGTTGTAGACATACCTAAAGAGAATGGAAAACCTATGAGAGTTTGATCTTCGGCGATCTAACATGGGAGAGAATAAGAATTAAAATTACAGGTGTCATCTATAGTTTAGCGTCTGGCGACTTTGTTAAAACAAAAGTAGAAAGTGTCAAAGAAAATTGGATGTTTGATGAGATTAATATTCAATGCAATAGGATTAAAGCTGAAACTTTTCCGTAAATGATAATCATTTCGATTTTTTTATTTTCAAGACATATTGATAGTTAGAATCCAATCTATACAAGGTAGGGCTTGGAAAATCCTGCTAGGTTAAGCAGTAGTTGAGTTTAAGAAGGCAAGCCGATTCGGGATTTCAAATGATCATATCAAACATAAAGATAACGGATACTGATTTAGATGAATAAAGAAATCTTAAAACGAGTAAAAAATTAAACTGACCATTCAAGTTAAGCTTAATACGAACAGAAATTACTACAAATAGGAGTTTGGCTACGGCTTCCCCTAACCGTAAAATCTAAAGCCTTTTTTGGTCATCTGCGCTTTATCGAAAATTATTTGTATTTTAAAAAGTATACTGTAGTTTTTCAAAACAATTCCGCTTTCTTTTAAAAACATTTAATGATTCTATTTTCTTATGCATTTTATATTTTATATATAATTTCTATATTTTATAAATAATTCCGCTTTCATTACACTCTTCTGCGTTTTTGAAGTACATGAAAAGACAGGAATGCAAAACAGTCGCCAAACGCTAGATGGCGTTAGTGATTTTTCTTTTTGGCACAAGTGCCAGTTTCCGCTCGTATAAGTATTCCCATTTTCTTTGGGCCTATCTTATCCTCTTAGTGACCTTTTTTTGTCTTTTACTGAAGTTCTGTATTTCCACTTTGCTTTTTGGGTTATAGTATAAAATTTTTGTTAGTTGTATCTCGTTGTTATATCTGAATAAAATTAGGATATTTAATTATATTTGAAGTTCCGGAAATCTACGAAAATCCTGAAGCTATATTAAGCAAGTTCTTTAGAAGCTATTATGATTAGGTTTGACGGTAACTTAGTAGTTTTAACTGTTGCTACCTAGTTCATTGCAGTACCCAGCCACCTGAAAGCAACCCAAGGGCGCACTCCTCCACTCCAATATGTTCAAACCTTCACTGTTGACTTCCTTCCATGAAGTTTCTATTTCCTATATGTATTTGCTGTATTCGATGGCCTGCTTTTCATTTGGGCCAAGATAGACTAAGTTAATTATATTTCCCTAGTACTAAACGTACCCATAAACGGAAACAACATTTTTTACTTTAACAGCATAAATCTTAAATGTACAAATGAATTGAATCTGTTCAGAATCTAATTGCCATAGTTTATTACTAAAGAACCACACAGCCTATTGTGATTTTAACTTAAAGATAATAAGCTGATTAACAAACCTAGGAATTTTGAGCTTGAATAAAAATGTCTCGTTTTACAGATTGTGTTTTGGACGTTCGATACCTAAAATGTCATTTTGCAAGTCTCAGCGTCGGCTGATCATCTCAAAGACAAATGGCCCATTATCAAATTTCCTCAGCACCACAGGGAGCTTTCAGGAGTAAACCTTATATCCCCACAGGGCATAACTTACAACCCTTGCTCTGAGGGTTTTGGGGGGGATTGTCATTTTCAAATTCCTAATTTCTGGACCTTAAAACTACACTGAACAAGATGGCTGTCTTAAAATTTTGATTGGATGTGTTTGACGTGGGGAAGGGGGAGCTGGTTTACCTTCCATGAGCTCTTTTGAAGTTCCTATCATATTTCTTTCTATAAGAAGTGCCCTGGTCTAAAAAAAAAACAATATATTGTGCCCACATCGCTCTTTACTTAGGCAGTGCTATCGCACTGCCTCTGATATTATGTCTTGAGATTTCAATTATACAGCACTGGAAGTGCTGATTAGATCAGGTAAACCCCCCCCCCCCCTAAAATTTAGTCTATGGGCGCTCATGCAACTAGGCCATTTTAGTTGTTGTTGTATAGTGAGCATTATCATATTGGAAATTATTAAGATGCGATTTTTTTTTTTTTCATTTTGTGTTTTTGTTGTTTATTTTTCCTTTTCTGTATATGTTTTATTTAATTTAGTTTTGTTCTTTTTTTTCCGTTGATAAAGGCTTCCGGACGTGAAGCCAAATTATTCAGATTTCTATTTTTCTTTTATTTAATTTTTTTCGGCAGTATTTTTCTTTTACTGTTGATACCCAATAAGAAAAGCAAATTTATTTTACATAACGTCATTGCAAATGAATTTCCTAAATTGACAAATAAATAAAAAATTACATTGAATGACGTCATCAAAAGTGAGTCTATTCTAGCTACCTAAATGACGTCACCTCTTGAATATAAATGACTGTTTTCAGTGATTTCTTATTTATTAATATCAAGTTATTGCAAAGCAAACAATCTATTATGTGTAACGTTCTTAGCAAAATGTTAAATTTTGAAAAGAAAAAAGATGTTGGTGTCCTGTAAGAGAGAAAGGGCAGTAGTGAATAAGGTGAATATATGTAAATCTACTGGAATTTCTAAACTGGGATCTGAGGCTAAAAAAAGTGGACGTGGAAATGACAATTCAGGTCAGATGGACAAAAAGGCCGCTATTGCAAAGATGGCTAGTAGTAAACAGATTGATCCGTTCGAAAAGCTAGACAGAGAGATTGCCACAGTTGCCAAAACACTATCCATATTTTATAGATCCCCAGAAGTGAAGAAAAGATTCAGATTGCGGAAGGAGTTAGTAGATTTTATGCGACAGACAAACTCACTTACAGAAAAATTGAATAGATACCAGAGCCGAATTGGAACACATGATTTAGACGGAATTTTATCCAGCTTTTATTTTCAAATAACCAAGTTAAGTTCAACCCTTGACAACTTGGAAAAAGTAGTGGAAAAGCAGCAACAAGATAAAGAAGAAGGTTTAGATTTAAGCCAAAATAAACAGGGTCAGAGCAAAGTAGGCCAAGATCAAACTGAAGTGAATGAAAACATGTTATCCAATTTACGCATGGCTCTATTTACGAATCAAATAGATGCGGTGGAATCTTATCTAAAAAATGGAGTAAACCCAAATTTGAAGGATATTTTCCAGAAAACACCTTTACATTATGCCGCTGAAGGAAGTAGACTAGACATTTTTTCAGCTACTATTTTCAAAGGGGGCAAATTTAAATGCATTAGATTCAAAAAATCGCACGCTTTACATTATGCTGCCAGACGAGGGACATTAGATATTTGTCAGTTTCTAGTTTCAAATGGTGCTCTTATAAATGCCTTCGATGCTGACAATAATATACCTCTGCATTGCGCTGTGAATTCAAAGGTAATGGTTGTGGTTAAATATCTTTTAGAAAACGGGCAGACCCCCATCTAGAAAATTGTAGTAAAGTAACAGCTGTAGATACAGCTGCTAAACAAAGCTCACTGGCTATTAATCTACTGCTGAATGGAATCAAAGAATGGTAAAACTGAATTCGGCTCTTATGTAAGAGTTATCTGGAGGAGAACTAGGAATAAATCAACTATTCTAATTACCAGTATTTTGGAAATATAAGCGTCAAACTAGTACTTGATGACTGTGAAACCTGGTTCGTTGGATCAAATCAAAAAATGGCTTATGTTTGACAAAAAAGTTTATGTGAAGGAAAGTTTCGGTATATAAATTCGGCCTGAAAATTATTTAGTTAATGTGTACTTCTGTGTTGTGTGTGCCTTTTATAAAATAAAATTAGAAATTGTTCTTTTTGCTTTTGGATTATTACTTTTTTTTCTTTTCTTTTTTGTTTACGCCAAATCTGGATTTAGCTTAACTTTGTATCGAGTCAAGAATTAGTTTGAACTCGTAGGCTTTCGTACCAATTGAAAACTTGGGTCGGTTTTCACCAATGATTTTAGAGAGATGCTGCATACCAACCAGTGGCGTCGTTTTTTTTGGGGGGGGGGACAAGGGGGTGGTTGCCCCCCAATAATTTAGGCAAAAATTATTTCCATAGGCCGTGCCCTATGACACTGAATATATATCCCTCTTGGCCCCCCAAATAAACATGCTGGAGCTAAGCCCCTGATACCAGCTTATCTGCTATAAATTTGGCAGTGGATAAAATGCATGGTATATGGATTGGCCAAAGGCTGTAATTGCAAATATAATCACACAAAATGAAATTCCTAATAAGACTAAAATGGGTCTAGGAAGAAAGTATGATTTATATATAACTTGAGGTCCTTCTCCTTGGGACACCACGAGTCTGGTCATGCCTGAAGGAATATATTTTGGACCTTTTGTTCTGCTACTGAAATATCTCCCTCAAAATTGTACTCCAGTGGGTTCCAGGATGTCCAGAGGTGAAAAGTGCAGGAGAAGGGGGCTGGTTGACCTCGGATCACTTTCAACCCATGAATAGATCATTAGGACTTTCAATTTCGACCGAATCAGCCCCATTCAAAGTTTCCAGGGCTATCTGTACTGTTCTAAAAGGTTGTGTAAAAATAATATTAGGAAAACACATAAGTTTAAGCTTGCTTGGTTTTGGTTCCAGTGTGTTGGCTGCAATTAATGGAAATTTAGCCTGTTTTTCCAAATCTATATTCCTTTGACTATCCCTTCATTCGCCCTAAAATACATATGGATCGCTAAAAAGACGATTATAGCAGTGCCTGCAACCTAGTAAAGAGCGAATTACGGGCCATAGGATTAGGAACTTTAAAAAATACGCTTCGGGAAGAAAAACTTTCTAGTGAGAAGGAACTGCCATTTGAAGCTGATTCGGGACTGGTTGGTATTATTTCAGTTAGGTTTAATAGTACATGGTTAATAAGTTTAACAGTTTAGTGGGACTTTCGAAAAAGAACCTCGAATTTCAGCTATTGTAGGATTGGTTCGGCTGGCGAACCCCTCATAAATGGCCTCCAATGGAAACAAAGGGTACACCATTGGGATTGCCATGGCCGAAAAGCCTATACAGGACACTTACAATCTTTTGGCTTGAACATCACTTTTTTTTTCATTTGTAGCGTACCTCCATAGGAGGCACGGACCAAGGGGGACCTTGTCCCTGGGGGTTAATAATAGAAACTGGGGCGCCCTCACCTGGGGTCTTAAATACAGGCGGAGGAGAAAGAAGGCCCCTCAAATGTACACTGAATAGGGCCCACCGGTGTGTGCACACGTCCAGTGACTTACAACCTTCTCCCAGTAATTTTTTAATTTGCATGGTGAAGCAGAACACCATCGTGGGAGGACCTCCATAGAAGGACAACTGTGGCTGGGCATAAGATCCAGATCTATGGACAATGGCCTCTGCAAAGGGCTGCATCGCTTCTGTCAGGGTACCCACTATACGGAGGACCTTGCGGTCATCTCTATTCCCACTTGAGGAGGGGTGCCCATCGAAGAAATTATAGCCAAGTAAACGACAAAGCATTTGCACGGGATTCTGATTAATGGATAATTCTTCTGGGCTTGGTTTGTTCTGGCGGGCGTTTTTCGGGCTGAACAACCTCTTCCTAGCTAATTTATCTACTATGGGTTGCCTTCCCGTAGTAGCATAATTTGTAGGCATGAATATATTGTGTCGGAGTTAATAGGCTTGAGATTGTCTGTGCAGCATTTCGACTCTTGTTGATAGAAGAGCATCACCAAGTGCTGAAAACCATATTGTGACCTAGATAGGCCCAGGATTGCATAAAGCCTCCATCCAATTGGAGGTCCCAGGGACTTCTTGCTGTCCGGTTCTAAGCCGGCCTAACCGCTTCGGTGTAGACTGGGGAAGATGTGTTGGTCCCTGTCCTACAGTGATATCCGGGACCATTGCTTTTCCTGAGACGAAAATAATTTTCAATAATTTAAAGAATATAAAAATTGCAACTTGGAATGCTACGACGTTAAAAAACAACTATCGCATCAACATTCTTACTGATAAATTCAGACGATTCGAACCGGACTTATTAGGAGTTTCAGAAACTCATATCCTAGGGGTAGGAAGCATGAAATTAGGTGACATAGAATTTATTTACTCAGGCAGGAAGGATGAGGTACATAGACAGGGAGTAGGGCTCATGATGAATAAGAAAGTTAATAATATAAACACTAATCGCTCATTTCATGACTAAAAAGTGCAGAGTGTCAGTTATAGTAGAATACTCCCATGTAGAGCCGACTGACGAAGGTAGTAGTGACTCAGATGTACACAGTATTTAGTCGTATTATAAGTTAACATCGTGTTCACGTGACGGTAAGACAGCTAACCTTATTGATTATGTTATTTTAAAACGAAGGCTCGCTGGATCAATCAATACATGAAACTAGGGTATATAGGAGTGATGCTATTGATGTTAAAAGTAAGAATCTCCATCTAGTAGTGTCTAGGGTTAATTTAGAGGTGAAATTCCGGAAGGAAAACTACCTCCCGGGATTTTACACGGCTGACTGACTGTATTTCAAACAGTAAGCTGTACGAAAAGTGTCGTTCAATCCTGCTTTCTAGGGCTCCAATGAGATCCCTAGATCCCTAGGGCACGTTCTGCGAAAGAAGGATGACTGATACAGATTGCTGAAGATTGTCCTTTCGGCCATTCGTCTAGGGTCAAACGGAAACCAGGTCGTCCGCTGTTGTGCTGGGAGGGTTCAAGAGGGAGGCTATGAATAGATTAGGATGGAGGAGAAGCGTGCGTAGCTGTGTTGGCCACAGGTGGCTTGGTGCCGCGGTGAGTTTTTAGTAGTAGTAGTATTAGTAGTTTATTATTATTAGTGAAAAATAAATATAGGCTTTTTGTTATTTTCCTTGTCTTATTTGAAGTATTAAATTTGTTTTTTCATATTATCATTTCATTTTATTTGGTCTTTCCTTTTTTTGTCAAACGAAACTGAAAAGTTCTTTTATATAAATATATATATATATATATATATATATATATATATATATATATATATATATATATATATATATATATATATATATATTATATATATATATATATATATATCAAGCAAAATCGTGTATGCAAAATAAGTTAATTGTATTTTTGAGTTTGATTTGAGAGACTTCCCTAACGAGTTAAAGTTTTTAAAAGTCTAAAAGACGGAAAAATATCTTTCGGAATTTTAAAGTTCAAAACACTGTTTCTTTTTTTTTATATAAAACTTTAGGCAACGGAACAGTTCGTACTTAATTTTGGTACAGTGAGATAAAAATGTATAATGAAAATTAGCATTTTTAATTGATAAATTCCAATTAACCAACGAAAATGTTAGCCACCTAGCTCCTCGTAGCTTACTCTGTTAGATGCTTTTTGTGTAAACGACAAGTTTCAGATCCCTTTGAGCTAATATTTTGTTGTTTTTGAGGCTAGATATGTCGATTGTCTATAATGTGTTGTTGTTTTTTTTTGGGGGGGGGGGGGTAAAATTTTCCGAAAAAGATTAATATGACGAATTTGAAATAAATAAAATTGCATGAAAACCAAACGAAATCATGGTGAAATTTTGAAAACTTATGATATTTTTCTCCACATGCCAGTGTCTTTGCAAAGCGTACTTTTTAGTTTTTTTTTTTTTTTTTTTTTTTTTTTTTTTTTTTTTTTTTTTTAATAAAGATCATCGTTTATCTTTAGAACTATGGTTGTGGCCCCGTGATCTATGGAAATCGGAGGTCTTCACGATCGTCGCTGATTGTTTCCTATGAACGCCAAATTAAAAATAGTTTTTACTAAAGGTTTCCTGGACTTTGGAGTAGGTTTGCTAAAATGAAAATTGTTCTTTTCCAGGGAATTAAAATTTGATCGATGTTCAGTATCAAGAGAGATGGCTCGATTGCAGGAAGAAAATGACCGATTAATTGGTAAACATAGCCAAACTTCTAGGGAACTCTGTAATGAGAAAATTAATTTGCCGTCTAATGTCACTGAGCTGCAAGAAGAGCTACTGAAAATGAGAGACGAATTGATAGCAGCAAAAATCGCTAGAGAATGTACGGAAGAAAAATTGTCGTCCGAAATCCAATATTACAAGGTACTACATCTTATACAGTTATTTTAACACACTTTTAATACACCTTATTACCAATATTGCATCTTTTCTATCGATGCTATGATTTTTTTTCTCAAAAGTGCTTTTTTCTTCTTGACTTCCTTGACTTTGACTCAATCTTCTTGTTCAGTAGGGTCGTTAGCGTAGAGGGAACTGGTTGACAGTCCCGTCAGGGCTAGGGATAAAGCCTCGTTTCGGTTGAGATTCGGGTTATGGAAGCATTTGTCTTTTACCTCAACCCGGCCAGTGCTTGATCTCCCTCCAGGACGTTGTCAGCCATTTTCTGAGGGATTGGAATTCGTAAATAATCCATGGGGGTACGTGGAGCGAGGGAGGAGTAGGAGACTGTACCGCCTTAAACAACGGGCTTCTACTTGATTAGAGATATTTTCCACTGTCAAGGTCATTAGCATCTCAGTTTTGTGGATCTTCTCACACGGTTTGAAGCCTTAAAATTGATCCAGGTTTTTAGGTTGAACTTTTCTTTACTACGGCTGAGCTATCACCCACTTCTCAGAAGAGCGATGATATTTGAAACTGTGGCCTTGTAAGTTTTAGTTTTGGTGTGACAACTAACTTGGAGTTTGGGAATGACTGCTCTTGGGAGTCGTCTGAATCCAGAGTCTGCCTTGGCTTGTCCGGCAGAGATTTTGGCGTCAATTGCGTCATTTTATGATGTATTCAATCTGGGGTACAGTTATTGTTGACGCCGATACAGTCTTACGTATAGGCATATTCTTCGTTTTCTTCCAGTTGATTTGCAGTCCAACTTTTTAAGCTATGGAGGGTAGTGACAGACTTAAGCTGGTGGAGATATCACTAAGGACAGCTACATTACCCGTGAAGTCAATAGCAGATAGAGTCTTCCCGGCATAACTGATGCAGAAAGAATAGACACACATTCAGGATGTGAGTTAAACAGCTGAGGTGCAGCAGCGCATCCTTGCCGTATTTCGTGTTTGATGTAGAAGGAAGGAGAAACCCGGACGACGCTTTGTGTGCTGCGGCAGAGTTCTTGAAAGAGACTGACTATCTTTGTAGGCAGACCTACAGCTTCCAGGATTTGCCAGGATTTGTCTGTCTACAGTATCAACGGCAGAACAGAAGTTGACGAAAACTATATAGGCTGTAAAACTTCGGTTTTTTGTAGAAGTTCAGGGTGTTGACAACGATCTATCTGACCATGTGTCTCTTTTCAGTTGTTGATCTACCTGGCATAAATCCTGCTTGTCGAGGGTGGTGCAAGCATGTAAAAACTTGTAACGTGTTTCGTCAGGAGCTTGCAAGCAGCAGTTGAAACTCCTGCACAAGATCTTTTTTCTAGTCTCACAATATGACTGCAGTGCGTCTGAGGATGTTGAATGCCATGCAGCTGAAGTATTATTGGAGGATTAGGTGAAAAGGATTTTAGGCGAATTGGAATTAATTTTTCATACTTCTTTTATATCTTAGGAGTCAAAAATACACCTTATGAATAAAAAGAGGAAAATGAATCTGGTATCATATGATACCGCATTCTTTAGCGTTTCAAATTATTTACCCTTCCCCTTTTGAGATGTTTAGCACTTTCAGATTTGGCTGTAGAATTCAAAAGCCATTAGACTATTTGATAGAATTTTTATTCCTGTCAATAGGGTTGATACGAATTTTACTTTGCTACTGAGTCTTAGCAGTAGCAATCCTTGTCCACCCTAAAAAACCTACCTAAACCTGTATGTTATCTATATTATTTAATCCTGTAATACCTTAATTATAATGTCCTTTTTTAATATACCTTTTTTTAAATATTATTTTTGAAATTCTTCTTTTCATGTGTTAGGATTCAGCTGAATCCGAAACATCTTCTCGTGAAGAAAGAGAGGAGGCGTTAACGGCTGAAGTGGACAACTTACGAGAGCAGTTGGGCATTGCCTGCTCCTATCAGAGCCAGTGGGAAGAAGAAGTGAAAAGAAGTGAATCTCTTAAATTAACTTTGAGGAATTTAAAGGATCAAGTTTCACGTTTGATGTCCGATTTGAAAGATGGTGAAGCGGAAAAAGAAGAGAAGGATAAAGAAATAGCTGTGCTAAAGGTAAGTGTGGTTGCTCATTTTGCCATAAAAAGCAATGAGTAAGGTAACTTATAAGAGTGGGAGCTGGCGCTAATGTCTACAAGAAAAAAAAAAAACTATCAACGCCATCTAGCGCTTGTCAATACTTGCCATTTTTCAAGCTTTGTAGATCGTTTTTCTGTCAGTTACTGAGATCAGACACTTACTACCACCCTGATTATACCAGTCACGCTAATTAAAATAATTATTCGTATTACACTGGAAAGCATGCCAAGTGTCACCAAATATTAGATTGTTGATAGATTTTTTTTTTTATTAGCAATAGAGCTAATTTCCACTCTTAAAAGGTATCCATACTCTTTGATAAGACGTAAAACCACAACTCGGAATCTTTTGAAGAAATCCCACCTCGGGCTCTAACCACCGCTCGGAATCTTTCGAAGAAATCCCAGTTTGGGCTCTAAACTCGTCTTTGGTGTATGATACAAGGAATTGGTTTTTTCATTGCAAAGGGATCTGGACCTATACTCTCCCGATAAGTGAAAAGGCTGTAACTCCTAAATTTTCTTTTAAAAAGATTGTACCGTTATAGAATTTGTTAAAATAAATTGAAATTTTTTATGAACTTCAAAATTTATAATACAACCCTGGGTTCCCACTTACGCGATTTGTCGCAAAAACGACCGTTTTTGCGTGAACCAACAAATTTCATCCGTTTTTTTTTTTTTTTTTGCTTCAAGTTTCTGTGTCACAATGGTTCAACGGCTGTGTTGAAATATTTCTAATGTGCCTTTGAAAATTGCATCTGTTATTCAGAATTAAAAGCTTTTTAGAATCATAAATTGCACGTAACTGATCATGTTTATTAAAAGTTTTGTATTAATATTTGACAAAAAGAACACGAGGGTCATGTCCTTTTAATATTTTTATATTTTTATATTTTAATCCTCAGCGCCTGGGGGGATATTTCCAGGGAAATGAACATACAAGATAAGAAATACATTTCTAATTAAGTATAGCTAACCTAAGCTTGTACAGGTTAGTCTTGTGAGTATTCCTTTTGGCTTTTAGAAATTAATAAAAAAACAAACAAGTTTTCAAGTTTTTTTAACTGAAAGCAAGGAGCGACATTAAAACTTAAAACGAACAGAAATTATTCCGTATATGAAAAGGGCTGTCCCCTCCTCAACGCCTTGCTCTTTACGCTAAATTTAGAATCTTTCTCACAACTTTTTTTTTAAACAATAAAAAACTTTAGCGTAAAGAGCGAGGCGTTTTGTGAAATTTTCTTTTAAAATTTCGGTTTCGAGCCTTGTTGTTCATCCTTGAGTTTAGCAGGAAAAGCTTGCAGCTGAAAAAAGAGTGGCTATTATTGAGTTTTACCGTTATTTATTGCGCCGTACAAACTCAAGGCTACACTCTTGTATGGTATTACGGTGGCAATATATCCCTAAAATAAAGTTCACTTCAGTTCCATGATCAGTGCCCAAGCTTTAATTATTACTCTAATATGACAGCACTGTGCGAGAAAGCCCAGTTATATGACCTGATTCATGTACATTTGACGTTAGCGCCATTTTTGTTCTGACAAGTGTGGCTATTCGGACTTAAACAAGCCGACAGATGGTATTGAATATGAAAATGAATATAAATATTATAATTTGATGGGTGCTGTCTGGAGGTTCTCTGGTTTTCGGGTTTGGTAAGTTGAGCTCTAATTATGTTTTTTTTTTTTTTTTTTTTTTTTTTTTTTTTTTTTTTTTTTTTTTTTTTTTTTTTTTTTTTTTTTTTTTGGTTTATTGGTTTATTTGGAGGGGTTTTTTTCCCGTACAAGTTTGCTTCAGGGAATCGGATATGTATACTTTATTTTTAAATAAACCCAGTGTTACTTACTAATTAAAAGCTCAAAGTTTTGTGATGAGCTCAAACAGGTTTTATTACACCTAGCACATTTATTTAACATCAAATATTAACAAAAAACTTTAACACAACCACATCCCCTTCAAATGCTACAGTACAGGATGATGATATCCTGTATGATATGGAGGAGGGATAATCATACAAATTGACAAAAAAAAAAATCTACAAATTGTGACATCCCCATTTCGTTCCTGAGTGGATGTCCTATAGTGACACAGTGGGATCAATCTCTGCTTCGTAATAGGGGATCGGGAGCTTGAACTAAGCTGTAGAAACCAACTGCAAGGCTCAAAATTCGATTCTGGTGATGAGATCATGTGAAAACGTCTCAATAATAATCCAGACTAGAAAAAGAAGTATAATTGACTGACACGTCTACCTAGAGTTCCGTGCCCAAAACTGACTGGTGCCACCCGCATGCAGAACAAGCCGTTAAATGGCATAAACTGCGGGCAACAGGTGGCTCGAGTACTCGCACAAGCCATCCAATTTCTTTTTTCTCTTTTGATTGCCTTTTCGTGTTATTGTGTTTTTATCTGTTAACCAAAAGGATTATAATCTTTCCTACTCGAATGGCTAAAAAAGGAAAAAAAGACTAGCATTTTAGTTTTTACAGGATTGTTTTGGTAATAAACGCAAAAACAGTGTTTTTGTTTACATCTAAATTGTATTGGTGATGGAAGCATCAGAAGGAAAACTGTTAAAAGCCGAAAGGAGTTTATTAATGCCTTTGCCTTCTTTGGCAGTCTTATGGTAGCGTTGGCCGACAATATGGGGTTCCACCAGTGGAGGATTTCTAGTTTCTCTAACTTTCGTGAAGTATAAAATTATTTATTTTATATATAATACAGTTTGAAGAGTAACTGTCCATATCATGAGGACGGAATCAAAAACTAACTACACAAAAGGACACTTGTCTCTAATATTCGCATAAACCCAAAAGACTTGGCTTTCAAGTGTCAGTGCCAACTATGTCAATGCCGAGTTTCTATTTCTTTTTTCAAGAAATAGAAACTTGGACATTGAGATAAACTGACTTCATTCAAAGCTTTGTAATCTAACAAGGAAGCAGGTTAAAACAATTAATAAATAGAGATGAAACACTATTTATACTAAAAGTAGTATAATACTAAGATTAAAATTTACTAAAAGTAATATTTTACTAAAAGTAATAACATCAAAGTTTACAGTGCTTTTTTTCAGAAGAAGGCATTTAATTTGGATTCGGCAATGACCACGATTGCTGTTTCATTAATGATTCTGATTCTTGTTGTTTGTGTGTAGTTTTCCGGGAATTTACACCTTTATTAAAGATGACTTCGGCTAGCCTTAGGGTTTTTTTTCCATACATTTTTGACATTTTTCGCTTTTTTCATATTTGACATTTTTCTTTTTTTTTTGTAGAACCGAATCGCATCCCTTCAAACGGATTTGCAGACAAGTGAAGAAGTTCAAAGAGATTTTTGTGAAGTTGTCTCAGACCTTACAAATGCAGCTTGAAAATTTGAGACTATCTGAAAAAGAAGTTAGGTGGCAACACGAAGATGATGCTGAAGACTGTCCAACGTGTAACACCGGATTTTCTATGATGAAAAAGAAGGTAAGATTTTTTTTTTTTTTTTTTTTTTTTTATTAACAAATGGGTCACAAAAAAAACAACATACAAATCTCCATATAATGCTAACAAAATAAAACTGCATATTTTGTTTTGTGTTTTATTTTGATACTGACAGTGTTGCCAATTTTATAGTTTTATCTAGATTTATACTTTTAAACGGAATCTACTCCGTCTTATATTGAAAAATGAGTGAATCCAATCAAGCTACGGATGCGATAATTGATGCAGAATCATTTTGAGTGGACATGGATAAAAATCCGAGCAATAATATGAAATAAAATAAATAAAAAAATAATATAAAATATAAAATAAAATAAAAATAAAACAAAATAAAACTGGGATTGTGGCGTCATTATTAGTCATAACCATTTCTTATTGATGACCATAACACAAGGAAATAAATATATCTTAAGAGTGAAAAGTCATAATGATAATAATAACCTGTTCAAAATTTACACGAAAATGACTATTTACATAAAAGATGAATTTCTTATATCTAACTAAACAAAAACAACTACAAAATGAAGATAAAAATATTCAAAATGATAATTGTGTCTTAATAAAAGATAAATATAAAAAACATTAGAAAAAAAGGATTAAAAATGTGTTTTCGAAAAATTGCAGTTACCTGGCGAACCGTAAAAAAATATCATGTCCAATTGAAAAAAAAAAAAAAAAAAAATCAAAGGAAACTCAGCCCTCAGAGTGAGATTATAAGTGTATGATGAGCTTATAATTATTTTGAAATTTCGAGTCGCTATTTTTCAATGCAATTAATTTCTTTTAAGTGTTATATATTTATTTTTTTTTTTTTTTGTTTTTTTTTTCTCAGTACCGGGGAATATCCCTTGTAATTCCTCTCTTTCCTACCTAAGCTGGTCCGATTGTCCCCGTGGAAAATAGAAATGGCTGGAAAAATGTCCTTTTCTACTGATATAAAATGGCTATACTTCCTTGGTTTTCTGTTTCTGGAGAATATCAGTGTTTTCCAAGCGATCCCTCCTAAGGACAGACCAGTCCCTTGGAAGATAGAAAATTTTGACTTTAAAATTCATTTTTGGTGCTTGTTATTCTGTTTGGGTTGTGCTAAAAGAAAGCATCAAAAACCGGATTTGTTTTAAACAAACATCAAAAATATATTTATTTTAACATAAAAACACAACATTCATTTTTAAATTTTCTACTATTAGGACCAAGAACTTACCTAGGATCTTTTCGAAGGGTTGGGGGGGGGGGGGGGGTTACAAAATAAAACTTTTAAAAAATGAATCAAAAATTTGTTTATATTCATTTTTGTTTTACGAGTCGGACAAACATTTCAGAGAGGGATAGAGGGTTCAAACCCCCAAACCCTTCCCCCCTCTGGATACGGCCTTGATCGACTTCAGATTTCTAATCGTAATTTCATACTAGCTACTTGTATATAATATGAAGCTACTTGTATATTGTCTTTTTTTTATCTTGTTCGTTTTTAGTTATATTAGATACAGTACTCCAAGTGCTTTATTGTATATTTTGTATGTATGTACAACAAGCAAAAGCTTTCTGTGTTGTGGTAATAATAAATAAATACTATCAAGATTTATAACTTAGGCCTAAATTAATATTAAATTCAAACCAGTACAAAGATTCCTCACTTTCAGTAAATAGTCTTATAGAAAATGACCAAACAAATAATAGGGTTAGCAACTCTCCATAAGGAGACATGCCAGAACAAAAGAGAATTTTTAGGTTGTAAATTTTATATTCATTTTTATGATTTTGTTTTGTTTTTGACAATTCATCCACAGCCCTCCTCTATTGGTTTCATTGAGCCCTAGGCTGTATAAAGAACTTAACAAAAAAAAATGGTGGAATTTTTACTTTATAATATCCAGCAAGTATCAATAAATCATATTTCCTTGTTTTTCCTGTTTTTCTGTCTGTTTTTTAATCATTTTTCATCAATTGTCACATTAGTTTTTTTTCTGTAGCCTTGGGCTATGTGAGAGCATTAGGAGGGGGATGTGGGTGAATTTTTCAAAAACGTGAACAAAACTATATAAATAAACATAAGATTAGCAATATAAAAGTATCTCTCTTTTTGCTAATGCTAATGCTAATGAGTCATTGATTTCTTTCTAGCTGCTGTAGAATTTCCCTTATAAATAACCTTCCCTCCTCTTTGATTGGTCCCATGTTCCCTGTGGAGAAATAGAGAAATGGTGACCGAAAAATGTGTTGGTTTGGGGATATAAAATGGCTATATTTCATTGGTTTTCTGCCTTTAGGGAATGTTTATGGGGAATGTTTTCACTTTATCCAGTGATCCCTAATTTCTTTCCTTCACAATACTCTTACTATGAGTTTTAATTCGGCTTTCTCATGCTTTCAGCATCGATGCAGGCACTGTGGGCATATTTTCTGCGGTGATTGTCTCAAGTATACCGTCTACAGTGGCCCAAATCGGCGATCTGCTAAAGTTTGCAATGTGTGTTATTACCTTTTGGTGCCGGATAGTACCCCCTTTTTTGGTCAAAGTTAATATTCAGTCTCATTGAGTTTCAGCGTCAAAGGGGCTGCTTATCCGGCTAATCTTAACTTCCCCGGATGTATTCTGTAATAGGCAAAACATATTGTGTTGCTCTTGTACACATGTCGTAGGTGATAATTTGGGCGAACTTCTGCTAGGTTTCTTCAATGGGCTACAGGGGAGTAAAGTGGGGCCGGGGCAATTGCCCTCCCCCTTAGATTTTTAAAAATACCCTTTTCTTATATCTGCATTAAAAAAAAATCTTGCCTAAAGTACAAAATATACTTTGTGCTTTAAAAACATATTTTTCAGATATAAGCCGGGAGGGGGAGGGATTTCTAAAATAGGATACCGGAAAGTTTTTTTTTTGTAAAATCTAGGTGGACAACAACCCCCTCCTCGTCCCCTTATTGGCACGCCTCCTAATCTTTATTATTACTTTTTTTCCCTAAGTGGCTAGTGGATTACCAGTCTTTTTACGCTGAAACATGCTGCTTATTCGCGTTAATTTTACTGATTATGATTTGTTATAATGTAAATTTTGTGTTTTTTTTATTGTTTTGATCTCTGAAGTCGTTGTTTTAAAATTATTTACTAAAATTAGTGTTGATAGATTTTGCGTCGGTTACTACCATTTCAGTATTGATGTTCGATGTGTTAGCCTTCATACGCCATTTTAGTAGCGTCAAACAAAAACTGTCCAAGTCAAATTTTCGTCAAAAGACCAAATTTTATTGAAAAACCGGTTTTGATCGAAAAACATACAAAAGGATTTGGAGACTTAGGAGGACTCTGTTATTTATGAATGGCTATTTTTTATTTGCTCTTTAGAAAAGTGTTCTTCTTGTATCTTAGGAACCATAATAATTATCGAATTTTTTATACGCAGTATCTCTGGATGCAGCCTTGGGCAAAGAGTAAGGATAGCTTATAAGAGTGAGAATTGGCGCTAGTGTCGACAAAAAAAAAGCAACCCCGTCTAGCATTTGGCGACACTTGGCATTATTTTTCAGTGTGATAATAAGAATAATTAACTTGATTAATGTAATTGTTAAAATTAGGGTAGTAGTAAGTGTCTGATCTCAGTTCCGGAACAGAAAAACGATTACACAACTTGAAAAAATGCCAAGTGTCGCCAGACGCTAGATGGCGTTGATATTTTTTTTATCGACAGTAACGCCAGTTTCCAGTCTTATAAGTTACCTATGCTTTTTTGGCCTTGGGTATAAACATAGGATTTATAATAGTAAAATGGAAAATTCAGTAAAATTGTTATCTTGTTATATGATCCGAAATATTTCTCGTGAAATATTTCGGAAAAAAACTTTCTCGTGAAAGTTTCCTACTTGTATGTTGTGGGCCATAACATTCATCGACGCCCGTATATACAATATCTGTAAATACAGCTCTAGAAATAAAATCGTTATAAAATATAACTTTTTATCAAATATTCTGAAACTGCAACTTATGGAGGGGGAGGGTTTTGGATCCCCCCCCCCCCCGAAATCCTTCGTTTTTCTGAATTTCTGGGTATTTGTTATTCAAATTATCGAACAACTTTCTTTTATCACCCTCCCCCCCTCGAAAAAGTTTCTACGTATGTATCTGTTCTGAAATATTGATCAAAATGAAAGAATCCAAATGTTCTTACTATATGCACAATGTCTCTCAGTAATGTCTGTGATGACATTTTTTTTCATGAATTTTTAACTTGAAAACGTCTACAGAGTGTGGTTTTCGAGCATGTACGATAAATTTGAGGAAATGGAAGATAAGCTGCGGACCTTATCTATCAAGGAACACTGAGTGCAACGCAAACATTTTTCTTTTAAAGGAACTCCCCTAGAGAAATTTAATCACGGCTCTGTTCTTGGATCTCCGTGGTCTAGCGATTTTTATTATTTCTTCCGTATCGTCAAAAAATTACCATATGATTCACCTAATTCTGGGTTCAGCCCCCTTGGCAATCTTTTGAGAACGCTCTTGACTTTACAAATGAACTAATATTAGCATGAGACAGAAGCGATTTTAAATATCTATAAAAAAATTGACTCTAACTATCTAGCAATTTCTTCTATTTTGTTTCTTATTTCATCTGTATCTTTTATGACAGTAATTACATTTGTTTAGCAGGAATATGGTGGATTATATTGAGTGGTTCAGTTATTCAATGGCTCAGTGAAGATATGCTCATGTTAGCTCCAGCTATTGTAGTGAATAAATATATTCTATATCCTCCAAGTTTAGGAGTTTCCGCGCATTTCCCTCAAACATAGTTGACTTCTCTAAAATCTCCCTGAAAACTTGTATGCGCGGACGTCAATTGACGTTAACATTTAGCTTTGGGGAGATTTTAGAGCACCCAAACTTCATTTGGGGATATCGTAGGAAACCCCAAAAATTTGGGGATATTAGAAACACTGTTCTTTATCGGTAAAAGCTTTTAGAGTCCAATACATGCCCTGGCTCTAATGCAGCGCCAATCCTTCTATTTTGTCATTCATGCGTTTGGGGACTAAATAAATCCGGTCCGAATAATTACATGTTATGGAATAAAATGTAATAATCACATTTAATTACGGAAATTATTAATTGACTTTGACTTTCAGATGAAAAAGGGACTTCAATTTCAATAACTTCGCGTTGTGAACTATAACATTTTCAGTTATGATATTTTCAGATTGTGAATTATGACAGTACTATGACAGTACGATTTCAGATTGTGAATTATGATGGTACTTTTTTTAGCACGAAAATTCTGACTTCGCTAATCGATACTTATTGATGTGTCCATAATTAAATTTGCTAAAGATCTGACTTGGGCAGTTTTTGTGCTTACGCTACTGATTTGAAGTGTAATGTAAAGTGTTGAAACCCGGTTAGGTCTTCTGGTTGTATCCTCGGGGAGAAAAGTTACCGAATAAATTTACCCTGTTCATTTGGTATTATAGTTTGTAAGTAACTAAATCCATTATATTCATGTTTTAAATGCATTCTTTTCTGTTTTTCTTCAAAAACTATTCCAAAATTTCTCAGTTGAGATAAATTTTTTACCTTATTTAAATAAATCATTTTTTAACTTGCCTTTACCTTGACTAGGTTCTCGTTTATCTTTCTGTGGTAAAAAAATTAGATAAATAAAATTTAAAAAATCTAATTTAGACTGAAAAGGGCAATGTTTTGTTTTAAGGGTCGGTCAGAAAATTAGATGCCTTCTTTAGCCTCCATGCAAACACTTTATGAAATAATTAGTTGCAACTCTGTTGAAGACCTGAGGTGGCCAGCGTGGTACAATTGGGATAAATGTGACATACTAATTGTTTTTATTTATATTTTCATTTGGTGGTAATTTAGTCAAATCATTTTGCCATGTAAACTTTTTCGTTCATTATGTTTATCCCTGACATTTTTCTTGTTATTATTTCTAACTTAATAATTTTAGTATAGAATGATTTCCATTTTGTTTTTAAGAATTGTACCTAATGACTAAAGAAAAATGTGAGAATTAATGAATATAATTTGTTTCTAGTTTTTATTGGAGAATGCTAACGTAAAGGTCCTATTTGATAAACATACCACTGAAATATTTGTAGTTTTGATTTTTGTTATGTATGAAGTCGATAACGTTAAGTTATGTTATGATAACGTTAACGATGTTATTTTATGTTGTAGCACAGTGGATTGTTGCTCTGTTTGCCAATACAGGGCACCAGGGTTCGATCCCGGATGCAGCAAGGTTTGGCGACGAGCTTGCTACTTGTCCCTGTAAAAAGACCCATCAACTGAAATGTTGACTCGAAACCCAATGCGCCAGCAATGGCTCAGGAGGATATTTAAATATTAGTTGTAGACATACCTAAAGAGAATGGAAAACCTATGAGAGTTTGATCTTCGGCGATCTAACATGGGAGAATAAGAATTAAAATTACAGGTGTCATCTATAGTTTAGCGTCTGGCGACTTTTGTTAAAACAAAAGTAGAAAGTGTCAAAGAAAATTGGATGTTTGATGAGATTAATATTCAATGCAATAGGATTAAAGCTGAAACTTTTCCGTAAATGATAATTAATTCGATTTTTTTTATTTTCAAGAAATATTGATAGTTAGAATCCAATCTATACAAGGTAGGGCTTGAAAAATCCTGCTAGGTTAAGCAGTAATTAAGTTTAAGAAGGCAAACCGATTGGGGATTCAAATGATCATATCAAACATAAAGATAACGGATACTGATTTAGATGAATAAATAAATCTTAAAACGAGTAAAAATTAAACTGACCATTCAAGTTAAGCTTAATACGAACAGAAATTACTACAAATAGGAGTTTGGCTACGGCTTCCCCTAACCGTAAAATCTAAAGCCTTTTTGGTCATCTGCGCTTTATCGAAAATTATATTGTATTTTAAAAAGTATACTGTAGTTTTTCAAAACAATTCCGCTTTCTTTTAAAAAACATTTAATGATTCTATTTTCTTATGCATTTTATATTTTATATATAATTCTATATTTTATAAATAATTCCGCTTTCATTACACTCTTCTGCGTTTTTGAAGTACCTGAAAAGACAGGAATGCAAACAGTCGCCAAACGCTAGATGGCGTTAGTGATTTTTCTTTTTCGCACAAGTGCCAGTTTCCGCTCGTATAAGTATCCCATTTTCTTTGGGCCTATCTTATCCTCTTAGTGACCTTTTTTTTGTCTTTTACTGAAGTTCTGTATTTCCACTTTGCTTTTTGGGTTATAGTATAAATTTTTTGTTAGTTGTATCTCCTTGTTATATCTGAATAAAATTAGGATATTTAATTATATTTGAAGTTCCGGAAATCTACGAAAATCCTGAAGCTATATTAAGCAAGTTCTTTAGAAGCTATTATGATTAGGTTTGACAGTAACTTAGTAGTTTTACTGTTGCTACCTAGTTCATTGCAGTACCCAGCCACCTGAAAGCAACCCAAGGGCGCACTCCTCCACTCCAATATGTTCAAACCTTCACTGTTGACTTCCTTCCATGAAGTTTCTATTTCCTATATGTATTTGCTGTATTCGATGGCCTGCTTTTCATTTGGGCCAAGATAGACTAAGTTAATTATATTTCCCTAGTACTAAACGTACCCATAAACGGAAACAACATTTTTTACTTTAACAGCATAAATCTTAAATGTACAAATGAATTGAATCTGTTCAGAATCTAATTGCCATAGTTTATTACTAAAGAACCACACAGCCTATTGTGATTTTAACTTAAAGATAATAAGCTGATTAACAAACCTAGGAATTTTGAGCTTGAATAAAAATGTCTCGTTTTAACAGATTGTGTTTTGGACGTTCGGTACCTAAAATGTCATTTTGCAAGTCTCAGCGTCGGCTGATCATCTCAAAGACAAATGGCCCATTATCAAATTTCCTCAGCACCACAGGGAGCTTCAGGAGCAATGTTGGTATAACTTGACAGGGGATCTTAGTTGTGTATACAGTTCGAAAAGCTAACGAGAGGCTAGTTTAAAACAAAGAAAACCTATAATCTCTTGCCAATTGTTAAGCAAAATGCTGTCTAATCAATGTACGTAGAGCATAAATAATGAGCATCCTGTGTCCGCAAAGATTTCAATTAAGGCAGCTAGCACAACAGGAAACTTCCAAAGCTGTCAAATTATTTAATGAGACTTCTTTTGACCTGATTTTTAATGTTCCACAAGCAGGTGTACTAGAATATTTTTAAGAACTGCCCTTTCCAAAAATTTGAAAAAAAAAAATTGTGCTCCGTTCAATCGAAAAAAACAAAAATAAGGTTTTTTAATGATGCAGGTTTTAGTAAATCTGAATATCTCTATCTCTGGAACAAAACGGGTTTTTTAAGATTTCTAGGAAAAAAGGTGTCGGCTTTTAGTTTTCTGTCGTTTATTCGGATCTCATGTTAGCTATACAAGTTATGGCAAGACCGCCAAACTGATTCTGAGTAGCTTAGCCCCACAAATTAAAAAAGCTTGTAATGGACGAGATAGGGTGATTCTTTTAGGTATCGAACGACCTTAAACTAGCATCATTAGCCACATCAACTTCAAGAAGAAATGTTTTAGTATGTCTTGTGAAACACTTCAATAGAGTTTTGTGATTTAAAAAGAATTGTGCTGAGGATAAAGGACAGATGTAGATTGAAGAATGATAGTCTGAGAGAAATTTTGCAAGAACAGTTTGGAATTGAAGCTGGAGAGTTTAGAATTTGTTAATGTAAAAGACAGTTTTCTCGTTTTACGAACTACCTAAGACCAGCATAATTTTCCACATCAACTACAAACAATTCTTTTTGTACTTATACTAAGTCAGAATTTGGGTTAATTCAATGTTGAGCAAAATTAGTTAGAAAAAACAAATATTTTTACATAACAAATTTTTTAAATGCAATGCTCCCGGCAAAAGAGAGAGGATATACCCAATAAGACAAGCATCGAGTGACATTGCGTTTAGTCCCATTTTTGTGGGAAAACATTTTAGAAATTATATTATTTATAATTTTATAATTTTAGAAATTTTAATAATTTTATAGAAATTTTAAAATTTTATAATAGTTTTAGAAATTATTGACAAGTATTGATGAAATTACATTACCACTGTTAGGTAGGTGCATACTTACCAAGCGCACAATCTGGCGCAATTTGATAATGTAGAAGGCAGCTGTCTCATTCTACGAAATATGTAAAATCCGCCTAATTTTCTATATCTACTTGAAAAAAGAGTCGTTTGAACATGTGTTGTACATCAATTTCATAAAGATGCGTTGTTTTAGAGGATAGTGCTGGTGATTGAGGATAATTGTCTGCTTTATGAATGTATGCCTCTAAGTCTACTTCATTTGCCTCCAAGGTCAGCTTCACACCGAGATGCAGATTACAACCTATAGAGTGGTTCACAAGTCTAAAGAGTGCCTTATGTCTAAGAAAGGAAACACAAAGCAAAAAGATAATAAAATATGCAAGGTTATAAAATATGTCTCAATAAAAAAAAAACCGATAGCGATCCAAATGTGGTTTTCATGCATATTTTGTCACTGTTGCCATACCAATTACAACTTCTTTCACTACTTCACGTATTTGCAACCGCTTCACTAAGATAAATGTATGCACATCAATTTTCAAAGCTGATAATAGTGTTATTAAAATGTGGATTATCTGATTCTATTTCTCTGAAATTGATTGGTTTTTTTTTTTTGCTTTGTGTTTGAGCATGGCCAAGCTTATTACCTCGCTGTGGAGCTCGCATGTGGATTTAAAAATTTTAATTACAAATAAATGCAAATGGTTATATCCTTTAGTGGCACAGTGGTTTTGACCTTAGATTAGTAATATAGGACCCAGGGATCGATTCCGGCCGTAGTAATACATTGCAGGGCCGACGGGGACCTCAGTAGTCAAGAAGTGTCGTTAAATCTGATTACTTAGTTGCAAATGATTATTTATGTATTCGGTAACAAAGGTTAGTAAGATCGAGTACCTTTTCATCATTATATACTGATGTATTCCTGCTACTTGGCACATCTTCTGTCCTAATAGGCCTATTTTGATGTTACGCTAATTTAATACAAAAGAATGATGCTAAACTAAGAAAAAAATCGATTCATTAAAAGAAAAATAAAGGCATATAATTTAAAAATAGCTCCGACTCGTATACCCATTAATATGTAGTAGACTACAGATAGTGTGAGTTTTCGTGAGCTCATTATGCTTTTTCTTCCATGCCACAAGTAATGGTTCCAGGTGTTTATAGCAAAACTATATTTCGTTCTGATTACCCTTATCATTGTTGTCAATGTTGTTGTTGTTGTTTGGGGTTTGACGCGTTCGACCGAAAGGTCATATGCATTCGTATCACTCAATTGTTCTGTGCCTTCTGTAAACACTAGCTTGCTTGGGTGTCACTTTGGTCAATATTCACTGAACCTGATCATGTATCACTTATCTTGCTATTGGTAGAGGATAATTCACCTGCAGCAACTGCCTGCATTGAAAAACAGGAATCAAAAATAATGCAACTGTGCTTAGTCATACAGCAATTAAAATACCTATACAACACAATTATAATAAATAATACATTTTTACATTATAACCTATTACATACCTCCATATATTGAAAATTAATCAGATAAATATAAAAGATAGATGAGGATAATAAAACAAATAAAATAGAAAAAGGGATAACTGGAAAATAAAAAAATTATGGGAGGGGTATCAAGGCCATCAAGATTAAAAAAATGTAGCCATCTACCATTTATATCTTGCTTAAATTAGGGGCCATCATCCCCATCATCACCTGCCATAAATTATGAACAGGAACCATAATGATGCAAATATCTTATCAAACAGCAAAATACAAAGTTTATACAAGTCAATTATAATAAATAATACGTTTAACCTGTCACCTAGGTCAAATTATAGAGGTCAAATAAGGCAACTCTAAAAAAGGAAACATCCGGGGGGTTTAAAAAGAAAAAAAAAATTTAAATAACAAAATGAATTTAGGGAACCAAACCAGTAGTCTTAACCAATTTACTTAATGAGTTTGTGCTTATTCAACCATGCCAAACCCAAGGGAAAAACAATGGAGAGATAGCTAGTCAACTTGTCTGAGAAGGAGCCAACCTAGGTCTGTCCCTAGGTTGTATTGTAGCACCTTCTGGGGTAGGTACAGACTCCTTTCCTTTACGTTTCCTCTCTGCCTTGCCAGGGCTGTTATTATCTCTTGACATTGTGGGAAGTGATGAAGCTTCTCTACTTAGGTTTTCCACTGACTTATTTAGGCTACAGACTGCATTTTGAAAGGGTCTTGGTGCTAACTTAGAAAGCAGTTCACAAATAGATGTAATAACCTGAGTTAGATCAGAGATCTGCTTTGCAACACCTTCAAACATGGCCATGTACCTCATGTTGAGTTCCTCAGCTGGTGGTTGATTAGGAGTCAGTGGATGGAAAGAGTCTGTGTGTACTATGGGGATGTGTTCTCAATGTTTAGGAAGTCCTTTCTTCAAGACCTCAGCAGCAGTCCTCATGGGGACATTATTGGTGAAAGAGTAACTTACAATTGCTTTCTTCTCTATGAATACTGGGCACTCCTTGGCATTAGCAGCATGGTTACCATTGCAGTTAGGGCACTTGAGTACCTGATCTTCCTTTACTGTTTTAGATTGGAGGCATTCATCAAGGGTGTGTTGTCCACTACAAGTAGACATCTTCTGCCTCTGCGGCAATTTGAGGCCATGCGGCCAAAACCTTGGCAATTGAAAACACTGAATTGCCCGGGGATAAACTGCTTGACTGTATACCTTGCCCCCCAAACAGAGATTTTCAGAGGGAACTGAACATCCTGATTAAAGGTGCAAACCAAAGGGATAATTGATGGGCTTGGATTTTTAAAGGTCAGTGTCACTTGTTGTATTCTTTCCTCAACTTGGACCTCCTTGACAAAATCATCCAGATGGGTGACCTCCTCAGATGGGATAAATACAATCCTTTTCTGTGTTTCTGATTAAAGCAGGGTTAGAGGTAGGACCAAGCACAAACTTTATCTTACATCCATTTTACTGCTATATCTGAAAAAGGAAGTATAGCAGCAGCTACTGACTGGTTCACAGCTATTACAATAATGGAGCCATCTGGTCCAAGTCTTTCTAACATTAGACCATAATGGCCCCTGCACTCATGATTTTCGAGATGTTGAAACAGTTTTTTTTTTTTTTGGCAATAACTGCTCTACAGCCCAATGTCAACAATCCTAGGCCTACTGGTCTCATTTGGACCTTCAATACCTAAAGCCAAAATCCTTACACTAGAGTTATTGGGGTCAGAGGTGACAGGACTACTAACCATCCTGTCAGTCATCACAAATAGAACCCCGAAGGGCTAAAACAATTTAAACAACAAACTAAATCACAAAAAAGAAATAAATTATCAAACAAATAAAACAAAAAGGCTACAAGCAGAGGGGGCCCTCAGTCAATAATTTGTTAAGCAAGCAATATAAGTCAAAAGCAGGCACAGCACTAAACTTCAAAGCAGGGTATAAAAAGGTTTGATAAGCACTTTCAAGCCATTGGTAGTTGCAATATGCAGGAATCTGAGAGAGTTTGCAGCCAGCACATTAACAGTCAAAGCAAGCCAAAGGCCAAAAACGCACAACAAAGCGAGTGTACAGGCGTCAGGGACCCCAAAGGGCAGAGCCCCTTGTATTTTAATCAACAATCCGTGACACAGAGCTATCCCTACTAGGGAAATAGCAATTGTGAATATATTTGGATCATTTCAATTTCAATTCGTTTTTTCTTCTTCGTTGTCAATGTTCTTTTTATGTTGAGTTTATCTTCTTCTTCTTGTTTGGACTGTTATGGAGACTTTTTGCATAATCTCATAACCGGAATCAAATTAACCGACAATCAGCTCGGATAAACATAAACACAAACGCGGTTCCGTGACAGAAAAATATGAAATCTCCCATTTTTGCAGTTAGGGGTTTGAACATTCTCTTACGGACTCCCAGGTATAAAGGATCTGATGGTGCAATTTTCCATCACATCATTACAGGGGTCGAGGTGCACAACCTTTTATTAAAATTATACAAACTTACTTATGCTAATAATTTTTTCGTGGGGATATTTAAATTGATATATTTTACATATTCGGAATCAACATATGTTTTTTCAATGTACGTTCTTTCCCTGTACTAGACAGATTTTTCAAACACATTTTTAAACTTTTGGTTACTATGAGCCGTGGATTGCTCTTTACTAGATTGAGGCAATCACTGCAAACATGATTCTAGAAAACTTTTCTAGACTTGGTTACTGTTAGCATGGGTCTCTCTACTTACAGTTCATTACCACCAACTGTTTGATATGAGGCGGGCTTACGCTGAAGTTTCAACTACTGATATACTCTTAGTAAACCATAACTTAAACTTTAGCGTAAATAGAAGGGTGTTTTAGAGGGGCATCAGTCCCCCATATATAAGATAATCTTTGTTAGTTTTAAGCTAAAAATACAGTTTCTTTACTTCAATGAATTGACAAACTGCTGCATGTTGGTTTTAATATTTCTTAGGGTTATTCTAAAATTTGACGGGAGCTCTTGTCCGCCTCAACCCTCTGGTATTTGCAAGTAATAATCACCCCTGAAAAAGGTCCATTCTCAAGATATTGCCGCTCCAGTAGTCAAAAAAAAAAAACCAAAGAGTATAGGATGGAGCTGTTCCGGTGTTAAGACATGGCTATGGGTCTCCTTTCTACTCCAAAAGCTCCTTCCTCCATCTTTATTCCTGGAAGGCAAAACCCTGACTCTGCAGCCTCATGGTGGTGCCTGGCTACACCTTTCCCCACCTGCTTTTAATAACCAGAATCGTAATGTGAATAGCGCTACGGGTTGACCTTGAGGAGTGGTGCTCTTCGTGGAAATTACAGCCGAGCAAACGACACTGCAGTGCACTAGATTTTGACTAATTGATAGTTCTCCTGTGTTTTTGTTTATTTTGGTTGGGCTATTACAACTCTTCTTGGCGACTTTATTTGTTACGAGCTGCCTTCCCATCGTAGTGTAATATTTGCAGGCTTGAATACGCAGTAAATAATATGGACCCAGGCCTGCACAAAGCCTGTATTGAATTGGAGGTCCCCGAGACTTCGTGTACATTTGAGAAGGAGATATCAGTCCCTGACCTATAATGATTGGACCCACTGCTTTTACTGAGGCCATAACAAGTCCAATGATTTAAATCATATGAAAATTATTACATGGAATGTTATAAGATTTAAAGACAGCTGTTACATTGACTTTTGACTGATTAATTTATAAGTAATGAACTAGACTTGTTAAGGGTCTTCGAAACCGGTCTCCCAGGATTGGAGAACATACAATTAGGGGATATAGAATTTAGTTATTAGGGTAGGAAAGATGGGTATGTACAATAGCATCAATTAGGTGTCCCTCGCCCCACCACCTACTCTCTAGGTTTTCAGAAACACCAAAGCACCCATCCAAAACATACCTTTTTGGTATTCTCATTGAAAAATACTCTTTTTGGGATTAAAAAAAAAAAAAATCGGAAAAAAAGATTGCTCCTCCCAACCCCTAGATTCTTAAACATAAATCCCCCCCCCCAACATTTCGTTATTTCCAGCCATCTTTAGTTTATATAGCTAGGCATTAAGAGTCCTGGTTAAGCAGGAAGTTTTAAGTCTTGTTTAGGTGAGGAATGTGTTAATAATAGAATTGCATTTGCTCATTTTGATCAAAAGTGCAAGGTTGCCTAATAGATACCATCTATCATAGTACCATCTAGCTGAAACACTTGTAATTCAGGTAAATGCTTGTTACAGGAATGAATGCACAAAATCCCCGGTATAAATATAAACAAATTCCATAGAAGTATTAGAATTTTAGATAGCAGGTGAGGCAGAAACCGCCTGGTCTTGCTGCTATTACAACGCAAGTAGCCAGCCATAATATAAAGAAGAAAGGTTAAAGAAAAAGAGAGAAAGACTTGCAAAGAATCAAATCAGAGGGTGCTACAAGACCATTGTTGCACCTTTCCCCATGGAAACGTTCATCGTGTTGCACCTCCCAAAAGGGTCCTCGACTCAACAGAAAGAATACGGTTTATTTCATGATGTATGTAGTTTCAAACCAAATACATATACCCGGGAAAATGCTGCTAAAACGCAAATTTTGAGTAGGAAAAGCTAACTAGAGATTATTCTCCGTGGTAATGGAGGCCAAGTACAGAAATAATACAGTTTATTTTAAAATATATATAATTTCAAACCAGATACATATACCTGAAAAAAAGACTGCTAAAACACAAATTTCAGTGGGGTAAAACTAACTAGAGATCATTCTTCGTGAAAATAGAGGCTGGGTCGAAAAAAACGTATTTACATAGGAACAAGTGCCTAGTTGACACGAACGGTTTCACCAATCATCAATAGAAGGGGAACTGAATATAGCCTAGAAAAGAAAAAGAGATTAATGAGCCGTTCTAGCTGAATGGTTAGTGCCCTGAACTTGTAATCTTGAGAACAGGGGTTCGAGTACTGGTGTTGCTGGCTATTTGGTGTGTAACGGGAATCAATGGTGTGACTCTGTAAGTTCAGCCAGAATCAACCCAGCTTTAAATGGATACCTGGAGAAATTTGAGGGGAAAATACAGGATGCGTCGGATGATTTGCCCCCAACCACGCATTGCAATCCCTGCAGAAGGCAGTGAATCAGGAGATAGGTACCTGCGCAACGCAGACCATTGCTCAGCATGCAAAAAGTTTTTGTTTTGAAATCGAGGTGATTAAGAGTTGAGTAGAATACTAGTACGAGAAATAATCAAATTATACAGAAGATCATATGGTAACGAAACGATTGCTATAGAATTTATCGAATTTTAAATTTTCATTCATACATTGTAAATTTTTTAATTCTAGTTTTTATATGTTTTCTTAATTTAAATCCTTGAACAAAAAACGGTTCCACGAAAATTACGAAAAACCTTGATTCCTCCTATCAGTAAAAAAACGAAAACGCCAAATACTGTATTTTGTTTCAACACCACAATAAACTACTCCAACGCGTAAAGCATTAAGGTGCACACAACCAAAGGATAAGTTTCAAACTTCCATAATTCTACGAGACACTGAAAGTAAAGTTTTCAAGTTTTGCACGGGAAAAAGCTTTTAAGAATCTAAATACTATCTGTTTGTTTTTAAAGACATTATTCCCACGACAAATATGAAAATAGATTATTATGAAAAATATGAAAATTTACATGCTATGTTTGTTTTTGGGCATGACAATATAAGATGTAAACTGTCTGCATTGGGAAACAGCAATTTTTTAGAAGCTTGAAATTTTCTAGACAATACGAATATCTCAGAGGCCCGTCATGAATTTTGGTAGATAAGACCCAAAACTATTGTTCCAAAAAATTACGTGGGCATATTCCACAAAAGGGAATATACCCACGAACAGAAATATTATCTTTAGATACTTATAACATTTTTTACAAAAATCAGTCCTATTTTAAGCTGAAAAGTCTCTGGCGCCCAATGCTTACGACATACTATACTATATTTCACACTTTTATTATCAACATACAACGGTTTCTTTGCAATTACTGTAAAATTTGGATTTCCAGACAGGTTCTCTATCTGCGATTCAGTCATTAACAACGTATAACGAGGGACCGTCATAACAATTCATGGAAAAGAGCAAAAAATAAGGGACGATAAAAATGCAGAAAAAATGGTAGTATAAGCACAATTCACAAACACAGATAAATCCATGGCCATTTGCAAACATCAGCACTGCCACAGTACCCAGTTTGCTTTTTAATTCAGTACGACTTGTGAAAGCCTGGTTTTAGGGGGTAGTTCTACCTTTCTACTATTTCTACCATAAACTAACATAATTTGCTATAAGCGTACTATTCTTCGAAATTTATGATTTTTTGTCTCCAGGGTCACCAGTTCACGAAAATGTAGGGAGGGGAAACAAGTTTTTCATAAAGATACAAGAAAAGTAATTTTTCAAAACCGGGGGGGGGGAGAGTTTTTTTTCATATTTTCAGTTAAAATACCATAAAAGGTGTTTTTCAAAGGGGAGGAGAATTTACCAAGGGGAATTGTCCCTCCGCCCTACTAAGTTGGCATTCTCATCTCCACAATACTTATAATTGTTGTTACAATCAACTTAACACAGTCAACTACAGCTTATCAAGGTAACATACTACAGGTTTTTTGAAAAGAAACTAGAAGCCAGCTTTCGATGTCTAGTTAATAACAATTTAGGCTATCTCCCACATTTAGTCTCGTCATTTAACCCAAAACCTGTTTGAAAGCTAAAATCAAAAAAAAGCTAACAGCTTTCCACCTGCGGACCAGAAGTTTTATAAAAAGCACATAGACATGAGCACTAGCCTTTAAATGAGCCTTTCTAACATTACTCTAAGACCTTGCGGTTGCTGCTAGCCTTGGCGAAAAAAAAAGGAGACATCAGTGCTCCTCATGCTGAAAAAAAACATGCAAAAAAGCATTTTCAAGATGGAGGGAGGTGGAGGCACAAAACCTCCCGTTAAGGCTTTTTTTTACCCAAGCCTTACGCTTTTCATTTCGGTTCACCACCACTTTTAGGGATTTCAAACTTTTTTCCAAAATTACTGAAAATTTGTTTTCAGAATAAACTTTTACGATAAAGATAAACTTACATAATAACCATAAATCCTGAAACACTTTCGACTTAAAAATTTTCCGCACTGGACAGCTTTTTTTTCAAAAACTGATTTTTAAACTTTCGGTTACCATGGGGCGGAGTCTGCTCTTTAGTAAGTTCAACCTGAAAGTGGTCTGGTTGTCAAAAGTAGAAACAGCAAGTAGGTGTTACAACCTTTTTAATAACGGTAATTATGAAAATAAAAAAGAAGAAAGGTTCTGTTCTCTAATTATATCATATTCTAGCGGCCGAGCATCCTGGTAATACGCACAAAATTATGGGTTCGAATTCGTCTAATGACAGATTTTGGATAGCAAATAGTCACTATTTTTATGAAGGGACTTGATAATAAAAATTCCTATGCATAAAACTGTTTTAAATCTATTTCTTTATATTAGTTAGGGATTCAAGAGTTTCTTGTTTATATGGCGAGAATAGAAGAATTATAGTCCTGTACCCCTTCTTTTGATATACCCCTCAATCCTTCATAGATCTCGTTGGAGGAAAATTGTCAGTTTTAAGATGAACTAAGGCTGAAAACATGAACTTTAATAGGTAACTTTAAATCATCATTTAAGCCTTTAGAATGAAATTCAGCTGTTTAATTTTTTTATCCCAACTTATAGTTCCTTAGTGAATTCTAAACATATTACGTTTCAAAAACAGCTCATGGTAACGACCTATTAATAATGAGCATCACGTGCTAATAAAACTAAAATAAAAAGTAAAAAAAAAACTAAAAAAAAGGAGTTTAAATAAAAAATATAAATATTAATTAAAAAATATAAAAATATTCCACGTTTTTGCAGATAGGAGCATGAAACCTCCACAGTAGAAATCTCTGATATGCCAAATCTGATGTCATGACTTTCATTAAGATCACTTGACCTTTTGGGGGTGTTTTCCCCATTTTCTGAAAACCAGCAAAAAAAATTCAGGCTCTTAGCTCGTGAGTATTCTCAACCATGGACATAGGTTAGGGTAAGTACGCACACGGATATTTTCTCAAATTCATCAAAACAACAAAAACATGAAAATTGAAAGAAAACTAGAGGATTGAGAAAACTATTATGGCAAGATTTTGCCAAATATTTTGGCAAGAGGGCTCTTTCCAGCATATCTGCTTGTAGGATGTGTATAACGGGCAAAACTTTCTAGCGGTGACTTTGCAATATATGAAGTGCAAAAATATATTGAGAGAAAACTATGAGACAGCCAGGGAAATTTAAAGCTGCACAAAAACTATAATGGCTTCCTAAAACTGCACAAATTATGGCACAGAGGCCATAATGGCACACGGTGACGCATTCGTTTCTAAAGATGCACGTAGTCCATACAAAATAAACGGTTATTACCGACCATTATTTGGTTTCATTTAACTGATTTAATTCATTTGAAACCTTATAAAATTATGTAGTTGCATAATTGCTACGCACGCTCCTTCTCCATCCCAATCTACTCAAAGCCTCCCTCTTTACACCCTCCCAGGAGTTCCCATTTCCTTTAAATATTTCTTTATGACATCCTACCACCCCAGAAGCAGGAAAGCCCTTTGACGTTTAGCCCTAGACGGTTGGCCAAAAAGGACAATCTTCGGCAATCTGTCATTCTTCATCCGCAGAATGTCCCCTAGCCGTCTCAACCTTTCTTTCATTATAGCCCTAGAAAGCAGGATTTAACCACATATTTTGTACAGCCTACTGTTTGAAATACGGTCAGTCAGTCGGGCACCCAGAACAATCCGTAGGCAATTTCTCTGGAAAACATCTAGCAAATCTTCACTATCCATTAAAAAATGCTATTTTATTTTTATGTTCTAGGAACGGGAGGGGGCTGCGTACTTCCAATTAACAGTTTTCAACAATGAAGATTTCAGTGGTGTATTAATTTTATTTCAATTTGGCGTCATTTTGAGAGGTTTCAAGATCTCTGGAGGGGTTCCTAAGTAAACAGTTAGTTGCAAAATACAGAAATAGTTTCCTCGTCACACACATTTCTGGTATGACTGAGGGGGCGTTACAACACTATCTTCCAATATAGACGCCCGTACAGCTTACCTCTCAGAAAAGTTTGAGTATATGTATACAACTCTTTTTAGTCCGATTACAAAGAGGGTGAGTATACTCAACCGCGGACATAGGTTACGGTAAGTAGGTACAAAACAACAAGCACATGTGCAAGACATTTTTTTCAAATTTGTCAAACAATGAAGACAGGTAAATTGAAAGAAAACTGCACCTAAATGGAAGATTGTGAAAACTGCTTTGACAAGAGGTCTTCTTCCTACATAGCTGCTTGTAGGAGGTGTACAACGGCCCAATCAAAAGGTTTATCAGCTCTCAAGGGGACGACTTTACAATATATAACCTATTTTATTTCTCTACGAAATGATCTCACTTTTGAGTCATAAGCCCTGCCAAAAATTCTCGGCAAGTGGGGGAGGGGCTACCATAAGGCTTTGTTTTTATCAGTATTTGAACGGGACTATATGTCATTTTTCTATTTTTATGTATTTTTTATTATGTTCTTGTCTCGTTCCCAGGGGGATGGGACATTGTGGGTTACACGAAAAAAGCTTTTAAAGACGTATCAAATTCTGTTTATATGCATTTTTACGAGTCGAATAAACATTTCAGGATGGATGAAGGGGTTCGAACCCCCCTAGCCCTCCCCCTATATACGGCTATGCTAATCCCTCATCTTTTATTTAGAAGTCATGGGATTGGTATCAATAACGAACTTACCGTTGGAAAGGAATTATTTGCGTCTGTAGCATTTTCCTCCTTCTTTTTCTTTCTCTTTGGGGAAAAAAATTTCAATGGAGATGTTCCCGGGCACGAAACAGGGAAAAACTTTGGCAACTGCACAGGAGATTCAGGTCTCTTTAGTTTTTCTTCTTCACTTACTATCCTAGGAGATGCAAACTCTTCCCTCCCCTCCGAGGGTCCGTGTTTGATTGCTTTGAAAGTTCATCCAAGCCCTGAAAAAAAATGTAATCAAAATATTTATTGATTAATAATTTTTTTTAAGACAATTTAATCAATATATTATATGAAATATATAATCAATAATTTTGATAATTTATTGATTGATTAATAATTAAAAAAAATAAATCGATATATTTATGCCTGCATAAGACCCTAACTCAAATTAGGCCTAAGAAAAACAGAAACCAAGGTCAGAAGACCAAGTTGTACAATTAGATAAAAAAAAAGATAGATAGACAGATAGATTGGAAGAAAAATTAATAAGCGAAAACGAAGAGAGTTCCAAAAAATTCATGAAAAATGATATTTTAATAGAAATAGCCACTTCGCCTTTTTTCATTGATGTTCGGCATAAAGATTCTGAATAAACCAGTAGTTTTAACAGCTAGTTTGCATGAACTTATATTTTATGGAGTTGCTAAACCTTTACTTAAAAGAAACCTTCTTTTAATGTTGTTTCCTCTTTCGCTTTCATTAAATGTTTCCCTAATGTGCAAAATATATACCCAGAATTGCATCCTGAATCTAAATATAACATTCATTTGCATGCCGAAGCTGCCCCAGAGGCCGTGACTGAAGGTGCGGCTGTGGCTGAGGGGGATGTCATGGCTGGGGCTTTTTTACTTATGCTTGAGTCGGGAAGGGGTACCGTAATTAATTTTGCCCCAAGCGCCACCAACCCTAGGAACGGCTCTGATTACAAGTGCTCAAATCAGGAAAAATCTCTATATATCGTCGGCTGGGAGGATGATTGTCGTATCTGACTCGAGACGAGTTTCAAGAAAAACGCGATTGAAGTTTTGAAACGCGATATCTTTTTTATTAATGACGAAACCGGGATTTTTTTTTATCTCGACTGTAGTCGCACTCAAGGGCTACAACCTGGTTGAAATTTCGTTCACCTGGAGCAACTGGATATTGAGATATTGCTTGTTGAAAAACAGATACGACAAAACGCTCGCGGAAATTTCTTTTTACGGAAAACCAATACGACAATTTTGCTCTGAAAACTAGCAGCGTAATGTCTTATCTCTTAGGAACTCAGTTTTGCAAGCTTTAAATTTTAATCAATTTCGAATATAAAAGCATAAGAAAAACTCAGCACTACTTCGGGTACAAAGAAACATCGTTCCAACGAAACTGGACCTACTTTTTTATGTTTTATCGAAAAAATGCTTTGTAGTATGCTTGGTCCTCCAGCGGCATGAACTTTAGGAGGCTTTTCACGTCCTTGATCTTTTCCTCAGGCAAGGAAGAGAGCCTAGGGAGTGGGCCTGGCTCAAGTAACTCCTCAATCCACAGTAACTTTGGAGACTCCCCTTCCTTTTTTAACTACTGCAGGCCTCGGTGCAATCTTCACCAGTTCATGTGAGGCAGAGCCAAAATTCTCCTTGTAATACACTCTTTTGTGCTCAGTTGAAACAAATCTCAGTTCCTTGACTTTTTGTGAAGGGAACTTTCGAATATCCTTTGTATTCTTTGGAGCAGCTCTGAAAATCTAAGAAGTCAGAACTTTTCATTTGGATCACAATGTACGGTTCCTTTTTCCTAGCTTTAATCATAAGTCGAGTGAGGTCAGAGGTGAATGAATTCCAATTTAGCAAAGTAATGTTCGATGGCACTATGGACAGCGTCCCACTTCTTGGATCGATGAGTGTCCTGGCTCGCAAAACTTCATTGTAATGGACTGAACATGGGGTAGCTTTTTCAAAGTATCCTGCATTTGGTAAGCTCATGATACTGTTCCTATTTTGCGGGACACAGGAGTCAGACCACGTTATAAGCTCTTTGATATTTGGATGCCCTGAAAAGACTTTTGACAATATAGCCGCCACTGCACTTGCAATGTCATTTCCGGTCCGCCCTCCAATCAACTCAGACCAGAGAGCACAATAGATCTCCTTTTTCGTCTGTTTACTTGGATCTGGTTCAGCACTGTCCTTGTAATGCAGCACAGCAGTCAAGTTATAAGTATTGATCTTTTCTTTTGTAAAAGAAACAAGATGCGTTTCCCTCTTGGCAATGCAAATACATTTTCCAGATCAAAACAGAGGACTGGCTTGGTAAGCAATCTATCCATATCTCTTTCTACTTTGGTTTCTGCTTTTGACCTTTTATGATTTTCAAAAATAGCTCGTTTTTCGTCAGATACCGTAGTTCCATTCCTGCGTGCAACATCAAATTCTTCGCACAAATCACACCGGTCATTTTTTGGTGTGTGGAACGACAAGTTAAATTCCGTATTGAACACTTTCCTGTATACAGTTTCTGAGGCACTCTTGCGGCCCTCATCTTTCGCACTTTTCACAATATAAGCTATACATTCCGAGCCATGTTCAAGTTAGACTCCAAATATTGTTTGGAAGTCTCAGCCCTTCGATAGTGGGACTCGATCTTTGGAAAGGAGTTAATGTGGTTACGTATGAAGTCCATGTCTTCCTCTGATGTTTTGTTTTTGGCGATCTTCTTCCTTGGAGGCGTGGGCGTTCCGCAGGTATTCTTCTGCTCGTGAGCGTAGTGCACTCTCCTCTCGGTTATGTCGAACGTTGTCAGATAAAAAGATCTGCAAAACCTGCTTTTCTTTTCCGTTGATGACAACAAAATACTGGTAGGTGTTTTTTCCTCCTTGTCACTTGTTTTTTTGTTTTTTCTTCTTAGGCAGGCACTTTGTGGTTTTCAGATAAAACATTTTCTTCATTCAGCAGACAATTTTCCAGAAATTATCAAAAGCATTCTGTCTTTTTTCGGGTGGGATTTTGTGACATTCGTAGAAGCAATCTTCAGTTACACTTTGAAGGCTGCACAGAACGGACTCTGCTATGCGTTTTCTTAGTCTTGGGGTTAACGTAGGCAGTCCCATCATTATTTGCTGTCTTGATCTTAGTTTTTAATCCATTCGCTTTCATTCCTCAATCTTTTTCTCGTTGATTTTTTTCCAGGGTCAACGCCTTCTGTGCCATTCCTATTTCCAGCTACAGGCTCTGTAAAAGAATTTGAACCTCTCTCGACATCTTCAAAATAACTAGTTTCATTATTCCGATTAGCTTGTCCATAATCGTCGAAACATAAACCAAGGGCAACGGGGAATCGGAAGAACTCTTTCACCTGCATCAGCAAAGCTTGACTCGTCTTTGTAAGAAATGATGCTCGTTTCATTTGCTGATGAGCACTCAGCAATACTCGGTGCATATTCCGAATCTTCGTCAGAATTCTCAAGGTCTTCGTCAGAGCTGTAAAAGATAAAAAAAAAAAAATTATAGTGGTTACTCCAGCGATGGGCTCAGTGAAGAACTGTCAGGTCAGGAAAATGAAATTTTCAGTAGACTAAAGATAGGCTTTGTAAGGATAGACTAGTCTAGGCCTAGTAATAGCAAAACATATTTTTAGCTCTAATATTTATTAAAGGGGAGAAATCAGATAAAGAAAAAAAGGAAATATACCATTAGATTTTCTATTTCCTTGTCTATTCCCCCACAAAGCCAGATACACCTTTAGGCTTAACAAAACAGTTTGATTTTTCTTTAAACTAGCTTTATTTGGTAATACACATCAGCTGCTGATGAAGAACTGGGTATATTATCCAAGCACCCCTGGTGTTTGGATAATCACTAACTTTGGACAAGCAACCGAGCATAATTTGATTCAAATAGAGCCTATATTTCCAAGCAAGCTCTAGTCTTGCATATGTATAGAGATTTAGATTACCTTGTTGGGATTAGCTCAATTTGATCTCAGAAACTTTTTTATACTGAAAATTAAGCTTAAAGAAAAGTTAGCAAAACCCTAGTAGCCTATTTTTTCTTTACAGCACATGTCTGGGATTGAATCTATTTTATGTTTGAGTGGTTTTGTATCCTACAAGGCCTATAGGATCATGTGTTTAAGATTGGGCAGTATTTTCTAGAATTAGCCTAGAATTAGGCTATGCTTAAACTAAATTGTGTATTTGTCATTAGACTCTACTATTAACTATCAATGCATTCAAAACATTCAGCAATCCATATGGCTAAAATATTCAGGGCCTAATCAAATAGCCTAGGCTAGCCTACTTGTTCAAGAAAATTTGATACTTCCTTTGAGTTCTGCAAATTAGCAAATCGCATTATGAGATGGTGCAGTGGTACAATAATGTGCGTAAATAGACAAGACAATTCTGTTATCTAGGAATAGAACCATATTCCTAATTCAATGCTGTTTCCAAATCAAAACTATATATGCACCAAAAATCATAACAAATCAGGTAGCCTATTTGATATACTCTTGGTAAAGGTGCAGTGTAGCTCCCCCTGTACTATAGGGTGCAGAGACCCTACTCTATACTATACTATAGGGTGCAGAGGCCTAGAAGAAATCGACACTTTACCTGCCAAATTCATCAAAAATTTGCTTCAAAATCCCTCGCCAAGTTTTTCCTTGGACGCGCCATTTTCTTCTTCTTCTCTGAAGTGCGTGACGGCAAACAGCCAGATACGACAATTTTCCAATACGACAATTTCGCTAGCGGATTATCAGCGATAATGTCCGATACGACAAATGGTTTTTGGTCTTTTACTCAGGAACGGTAGCCAGTAGAGCAAAACAAAAAGCAGATTCAGATTCTACGCAAAATTTTACACTAGATGGCATTCATAACTCAATTTTGGTCGGAGATGCCTAATACGACAATCATCCTCCCAGCCGACGATATGTCAATTATCCCTGGGCAACCCCGTACCTGAATGCTATTTGATCAAACAAGGCTATTTTTTCAAGTACCACCTTACTTATTCCAATTCCAGGTGGTCAAAGTTATCAGTCTGCCTACATATTTATTTATTTTATCACTTATATTAATTATATAAAAGATAATCATTAACACACAACAGCAACCCCCCATTTAGAAGCAGAAATTTCTTTTAGTCTTATTACTTTTTTGGTTTTATAATCATTGTTCTTCATTTTTTTTATTAATATCTTCAGGGCAGGTTAGGGGAGTCCCACAGAAGAAAATATTTTTCTTCTGTGGGGTGGAGGAGCAGCGTGTGCAGCTGTTTTGGTCCCAGGTTGTAATATGGTTGTCTTAATGCTGGCTGTTAAAGTAGTAGTAGTAGTAGTTGGCTGATGTAAACTGTAATGGAAGTAACAACTGTTGAATGACGGGCCGCATCTTTTTTCCTCTTTTTTTCTAAGTTTTATTACAATTATATCATGTTATCTTTCTTTTCTCTCGTCCAATCCTGATTCCCAGTCCTGAAGAATTTCGAAGAATCTGAATCATTAAATCAAAACAGCTGTGAGCGACACATAAAAAATGCACTAAACGACACTGTTGTAGTTTCAACTTTTTCTTCTCAAACTCAAATCAAGCTCAAACAATTTTGTTATCAAACGCCTTACACGGTCATGTCCACCAGTGGCAATTGTCGTCAAATTAAAAAGATAAAGAACTAAACATATAATAATAAATAGCCATAGCCATCGTCATACAAATTCATACGCAACTGAACAAAAATATTAACTAAATAATTGAATACGAAATAAAATGAATAGAGCCAAACTAAAACCTGCAATATTCAAAATTCTAACTTTCTGGATAAAAAAGTTCAAATTAGTTTTTTTTTATTAGAAAATGAATAAAAGGAATAATAAACATATATATATATATATATATATATATATATATATATATATATATATATATATATATATATATATATATATATATATATAATATATATATAAGATTTTTATTGCTGAGAAACGGCTATCACAAGCCCAAAAGGGCTGAATTCGCACTTAAGCGTCAAATAAAGCGAAAAAGAACAACAAAAACAAACAATCAACAACAACAGAAAATTATAAAAGGGTCAATGTCAAATACGTAAAAATGTTAAAAACAAATAAACTCATAAAATTAGAAGGCCAATGTCAAGTCAGCAAAAATGCCAAAAAAAACAAAAACTCGTAAAATTAACAAGGAGATAACGTACAATTAAAACAAATAACATAATTTAGTTAGTGACAAAAAACATAAATAAAAAACCTCCAAATTTGTAAAATGGGCATTAAAATTAATAACTATGAGGTAAAACGTGAGTGAGGGGGGGGGGGCTGCGGAGATTCACTGATTGAAAATGCCAACTATGTAAGGATAAAAGTTCCTCTATATCTTTCAGTGCAACTCTTATTGGGACAGAGAAGGGGGATTTTTGCTGACACAGCACGCGGGAGGCGGGGTCGAAGGGGTGAATATTGACCAGGGAAAAAGGAAGTTGTTCGAGGGTTATGAAGGGCATTGTTAGCAAAACGCAAGGGTAATTTTTTGCTCTCCTTCCCTTAAGGGTGACAAGATTAGCTCTCTTAAGAAGGGAAATATAAGGTACTTTACCCTCATTGAAGATAATTCTTAGGCAGCTTTTTTGGACTGCCTCTATTCTGTCCGACAATTCAATGAAAATGCCAGGATGCCAAACAGGACAGGCGTACTCAAGGGTTGGGCGTACAAATGACAGGAAAATCCTGAAACAATGCGATTTAGAGCATTTAAATTTTTCAAGGAGTTTAAGGAGGGAAAACGCGGCATTTGCACGTTTTAAGATGTCATTAATATGACAATCCCATTTTAAGTCGCTTGAGATGGTAACGCCCAGTAATTCATAGTGGTAACAGACATTTCAGGGGGGATTGGACAGGAGAAAGAAGGTGGAGTTTTAAGGAAACTAATAGTAAAATATATATATATATATATATAATTTTTATTATATATATATATATATATATATATATATATGTATATTATATATAATATTATATATATATATATATATATATATATATATATATATATATATATATATATATATATATATATATATATATATATATATATATATATATATATATATATATATATATATATATAATATATATATATATATTTATATATATATATGTATATCATTTTTTTAGAATTACTGTATTTAGCTGAATTTATGGAAATTGATTGTTATAGCCGTCCGTCCTCAGAGCTTTGTTTCTTCTTACTTGTTAAATGATTAAATGTTGTATTGTTTTTTTTTGTTTTTTTTTTTGTGGTAGTAATGGTAGTCTTGGCTGTAGTAGCCAAGGCAAGGAGTAGTTGTGTGGTATTATTAGTACCGGAAACAGGAATGAAACCGTTAACACTTGCATACCGTAAACAATTTAGATAATTAGAAGAAGTCTAGGAGAGACAAAATTGAAAAACAAGAGAACTAACCTCACTGAAGAAGCTTAGCCGGCTTACACTCGTTGCCATCAGACTGGAAGGTCGTGGACTTTCAACGCTATTCCGTGTTCTGGTCGGTGAGAAGTGGAAAGAGTGTCTGAGAACAACTTCTGCTGCACGTTTAACTGACTTCAAGTTCTCATTTCTTAAGGGTTCTGTGAAGCTATCGTCTTTCAATAAGGTTCTGCTCTTCTCATATACCTAAAACGTGAATTGTAGCTCAAATTTAACGAAATTTGGGTTTGAAACTTGAAAATACGTTAGAAATAATAATTCAGTATTTTCACTCACTATACAAAACTGTATAGGAGCATTAGAAAAGGAAAAGAAACAAAGACAAACAAAAAAATGCAAAAGCAGAACAAGCAAAATTGCAAAAAGTGGCACAAAAGGAAAGACTACGAATAAAGAAATAATGAAAAAGCGAAGATCAAGACTTGGGGAAAACACAGAGACTGAGTTTTTATATAAGTGTAAATTTGAAAGCTGCATTCTCTAGCAGGTTCCTTCAGCTAAGTCTATCGAGGGGTTCCCACTCTCCGTCACGTGGTGTACATATTGGAGTGTCACTTGCTCCACCACGCAAGACACGCTTCGCGTCACGCACGGGCCCATTCCTGCCACATCACATCTCCTCCGCTACAGCCACGTGCAGTACGTGCCGTATAGTCTACACGATTTTTCAATGTGGGCAACCTTTCAAATTATACTGACAGAGAGCGCATTCTACTCTTCAAAATTTTAAACCCACCAGCGGACCCACTGAAGCGCCCATACGAACAGCCTCCCTGCCCAGTTTTTTTTTTTTTTCATTTTTTTTTATAGTTTACCAGTTCTGATAATTTTAATTGGGCATGTTTTTGGGTTTCAGAGAATAAAATGCATAAAAAAAAATTTTTTTTTTTTTTTTTTGCATTATAATTTTCGAGTTGCCAAGTTATGATATTTCAAAATATTAGGAGCTTAATGGTGTTAATTCACCGAAATTGCGGAGAGGGGAATGTATTATTTCTCAAGAGGCAAATAAATATTTTTGAAAACTAGTGGGAGGGCAATGTTTTTTTTTTTTATTATTATTTTTATTTCAATGATGAAAGTACCAAAAGTGCCATTTTTTAACGGAAATACCTAAAACGATATTTCTTCAAAACTAGGGGAAGGACAAAAAAGCCTTCGGGAAATGCCCCCTTCCCACAATTGGTGCAAATGATGGAGACTGCAGTGCAAAATCTTCTCCAAATAATTACTGAAACAAAAATAATCCAGAAACACGAATGAGAATGGCATAATGATTGCGTCATGGGAGGTAGGAGAGAGGGAGGGGTGAGCACGTTTATGTACCGGGGTAACAATCTTACACATGGCTTCTTCTGGACAAAACACTGGAATAACAAAAAAGTAGTGCCATTCGATTCCCATAACATGCACAGAGACAAGGTGAAAACACTACTCAATTACCTTCTCTTATGCTCTTACCAAATATAATATTAAATTCACTCGCAAATACCCCCCCTCTCCTAATAGTGCTAGGTCCAACATATAGCCCAAGGATATATATAAAAAAAAATGGGTTGGAGGTGCCCGGACAAAAAGTAAGTAAAGCGCCCCCTCCCGACTCAAATATAAGCAAAAAGCCGGATCAAAGTAAAAATTTCGGCCATCCAACCTTCCAGTAATGGAAGGCTTCCATTATTATCCACTTTTTTAAATCATTTTAAATAATCTTTTGGTAAATTACACTACTCACACATGAAGAAAATTCCAGACTGACTAAACTGAAGTAATGGATAAAAACCTGTAAAGTCTGGTTAATGCTAATGAAATAAAACAAAATATGATGAAAATATAATAGTTTAGAAACAAATTTCGGCTATATATTGCACATCAGGGGATGGAGGGGGGGGGGTAAAGCATAGCATAAATTAAATACGTAACCTAAACTAACCTAGGTACCTTTTTTTGCCCCTTCGACCCCAAAAACTAAATTTTGAATATTGTAAACGGAGAGATAAACCACCGTTTGTAATGCTCGGCAATCGGCATGAACTCTCCTTCGATGGAATCTGTTTGACTAGTTTCTTTTATCATCTTCCGGATATGAAATATCGCGTGTCTTACAGCTGATAGAACAGTACCAATTTGGGCTATAAATTTTCACATCCGGGGGGGGGGGGGTAAATAAAGTATAGCGATTCTGCATGCAAAATGTTTTAACTATGATTATTCTGGATAAATTTTTTTACCAAATCATATTATTGAGTTTTTTCAAATAAAGTGAATATACGATTCGATGCATTTTTTTTTTTTATGCTGATTACGAATATAACAATCATTTCTATCGGAAATGAAATTTTAGCCCCCCCCCCCATATATGTCAATTCAGGATATATATTTGCACATATGGGGGTGGGGGGGTTAGGTTAGGTTAGGGGGGGGGGGGGGGGCTGAAATTCATTTCCGATAGAAATGATTGTTATATTAGTAATCAGCATAAAAAAAGGCATCGAATGGTGTATTCGCTTTATTCCTAACTCAATAATATGATTTGGTAACAATTTACCTTATTCTGTTTTTTTAACATGTTTCCTGTTCTCCAGTTACTTCTCTAGGTAAATACCCCTGCCTGTATCCGAAATCTCAGTTAACAAAGATTTGTTTTGGCAAGGAGCGTGTCTGAATTTTGGAAGGATCAAGTATTTTATAAATAGAAATATCTTATATATTGCTCGTTCTTGCAAGTCCCATATGGTCTAGTGGCTAGGATAGCTGGCTTTCACCCAGCAGGCCCGGGTTCGATTCCCGGTATGGGAAAATTTTTTAAGACATGTTTGCAAGGGCAAAAGTTGAGTGGTATTGTAGCCTACCATATTTCATCTGTTATTTTTTAGTTTACGGCACAGGCACATCCGACCTGAGAAACTTGCTGTGCTTAGAAATAAAAAAAGAAGATGGATCACTGAGTGCTTTTGTTTTGACATCTGTGGACATAATGAGATGCAATCTAAGTCAATGAAGGAAACACTTAGATTGCTTTCATAGATATAAAACAAGATCTATGAGATTAGAATCTACTAAACGGTTAAAAAATGCTTTGTTTTTTCTTGACACCTATTCCAGAGATGTTAATTTGACAGTAATATGGATTTCTACTAATAGAACAGTCAATATAAGGTTTGACCGCAAACAAATTGCAACAGAAATGATTGTTACACCATCTTGTAGAGAAAAAAAAAAAACTGTACAACATATCAAAAGTTGAGAAACCTAGCGGGGTGCAAAATTAGTGTTTTTTAGCGTTTTGTGTTTTATTTTTCGTTTTTAAGCCTAAATTTTCGATTTTCTCAAGGCTTAGAGTTTACTTCATGGGAAACACATTTCTGTTTGTAGTTTTATGTGCTGAACTCGAATATTACATCAGATTTAAGATACGGTGAACCAAAAGTGTTTCACATTCATCACCATTCACGAAGTTCGCGATTCTATTATAACATAGTTTGACCACATTTCTTGAGTAGTTTTATGCGATGAACTCGAATATCACATCAGATCAAGGATATGTTCAACCGACAGTGTTTCACATTCATCACCAAAAGGTTTCTTCAAAATAATCAATCATCTCTTAATGTATTAACTGACTAAAATCACAGGTAACAAAAATCACATTGGTAAAAGGCAGGCAACTTTTTAAATGACTTGCGACATTAATCACTGGCAGTGTAGTTTGAAACTTCGTCGTCGAGATCGTCGATGAGATCTTCTGATTTGGGAGAATTATCACATTCTGCTCCCTGACAAGTTTTGCACGCGAGAGTGCAAGACATGCCGTTTCTGGCACAAGTGCACCGAGCAGAGGTGCAGTTTTTGAACGGCAGGAACACTTAACAATCTTAAGAAGTTGGGGAGGTGCTGGGGGTAGGTCCGTCATCACAGGGTATAATGTACCATTTCGGTCCTTCCAGCCCCACTCTTGAGGGTCCAATTCTAGATTACGGTTGTCATTCCAGGCGTGTACCTGAAAGTAAACTCTATAGCTGTGAAATGCTGCAGAGTTGGATGTGGGAGGTAGCTGCTCTGGGTGAACAAAAGCCGTTGCTGTGACGAGCTTTCTTTCGAAGAGCTGCTTTCGAAGCTCGTTCAGATTTCCCCCCTTCTTTCCACCATATATTATAAGAAGTGCGTCTTCTCCGGCTTCCTTGACTTCGATTTTGTTGCTGCCTTCTTCATAAAGACCTTGGCAGATGCTCGAAAACTTTCGTCTTCTATCACTTTTTTCAGGGTAAGACCTTTTCCGATGTTGTTGTGGACACGTGATGTAGAATCAACCCAAGGAATGCATGGGCAAAGAGGATCAGACCACATACTTCTTGGCCTAATCTTTTTTTTCATTTCATGAACATCCCAGCACCTTCGCTCTTTATTTTTCTTTGGCTCTGGGGCGAAGTACACCTTGTTAATGGAGACATCACAGTGGTAGCAGAGAAGGACCAGAAGATCCGTATCTTCTCCAATAACGGCAGTTACCTTCTGTTTAGCTGATTCGATAGGAGCTTTTACAATAGGCACGTCTGCATCACTGGGGGCTTGGACTACAAAATAGCCTTTTTTGCCGGAGATGAACTGCAAGCGCACTAATGAATCTTGAATTGTTTTTCTTGTTCCTGAGAAATTCTTCTTTTTTAACTTTCAGACGCATGTCATTCGTGAAGAAAACCTCGCGACCAATCGTTCGATTACGATACGAATGGGCCATATCTTTGATGGAAGGTCCACTATCATACCCATCGAAAACAACAGTTACACCAGGGTACTTCCGCGAAATATACAGAGAGTAGCTCTGTATGATACTCGCATACGTGTCATTTTTCATCCATGGGACTCGGTGCAATAGAGATCCGCCGTCAAGTACGTAGTGTGTCCCGTCGTTCAGCACACACGGAATTTCTTCGAGTTTGCATGCAAGTGCAATGGCCTTGGCGAATTCGGCCTTGTTCGGCACTCTCGGCATAAATGAGCTGTCAAAACAGAGCAGCGGGATACGAACAAAGTTCATACCGGAAGCACTCTGATTCAGGAAGTCTTGTCCTTTTGGCTAACGCAATGAAGCGTTGGAATAGCAAAGCTGGATCCAGTCGCTTGCAATCTCCTCCAGCTATTTGCTTTGTTGTTATCTGGACTGCCTGTTCCTTTCTTCGGAAGACAAAATCCTTCGCCACTTTTCCAGTCATAGCATCAAGGATTTTTAGCCCGACCGCTTTCGCACAGTCAACGTTTGCAGATTCATATGCAGTCAAACCGGTAGCAATGCTTCTAAGCTGGGTATCCCCTCCGAATGGTGAGCCATTTTCATAGTACGTGACCATCGCCTGCGTATCCTTGATGTCTCGTTCTTGTCTGGGGCCTGCGTTCTCCTTGTGCTGCTCGCTTGTCCCATAGAGAATTTGCGTCAGATCTTCCATTAGGAGGTTAACAGCAGAGCAGGTTGGGCGTGCTAAAACCCACAGCGACCTCTGGGTTTCGGTCATGCCCGTACCCCTAGTCAGTCCGCCTGCTGTTTTCAACGAGCGCATAAGCTCTTGTTCAATAACTAGATCCGTCGACAAGCCAGCCCAATAGCGATCAGATCGTCTGACGACGTGCATTCCTTGTTGGAATGAACTATGAACAGTAGGATGGGTTTCTTCAAGCTTCACCATCTTCTGAAGGTATATTCGGCACGATTTGGTATAGTTGTTGTGACCACAGGCCGCAAGAAAAGGTAGCATTTCAGACACAGACTTTAGGTGTAAGTCCCAAAGCCCCATCCGCTCAGCTTTGATGAAAGAACGAAGTATCCCAACCATATTCATAAGCTGAAACCACAGCTTTGAAGTTCTGTGCTGAGACAGATCAAGTATCTTCTGGTCGACGAAACCTTTGATCCGCTTGAGTGCAGGATTTTCTTCAACCTCCGTCATTGTTGCCTCTCCATTCATTAGCTTGCTGTATAGTGTTTTAAGGTCTGCAACTTCTTGGTGCCTAACTTTGTTTCAGGTTCTGAACAGGGATCATCGTCAAATAACTCGGAGAGCAGCACGGCATGTAGAGCACTATCAACTAGCAAGAGACCTCGAACAGCTCGTGAAATAGCCTTTCCACTTAGGAGATGGGGAACAGTGTTTGGGGCATATGCAAGTTCCAGGACTTCGCGGAGACCGGATCCTTCCATTGTGTATCCTATGCATCCAATAAAGCTCATGGTTGTGTGAAACCCACCGAGTTTCAGAACTACTGCTGAGAGCTCACTTCCTGGTTCAGAAGCCTCAACCATTTTCATAGCTTTCCACCACAATGGCTGATCGAAGGTCACGACTGGGGCGAATCCATGGCGTATAGCTTGGTCTGCGATGAACATCAAGGTAGAGTACACACAGGTGTCATCACTGGCAGACAGATCAATCATCGGGAGAAATATTACAGACGCTTTCCCCGGATGGTTTCCAACCATGACAGTCTGATGTGTCCCATTCCATCCCAGCCTTGGAGTCTTCAGATACCACGACGAAAGCCAGAGAGTATCGAGACTAGCACTGGGATCCAGTGCAGTGAAGTCAGGAATACGAACGTATCTGATTTTTGAAAGAACACTGTCGTCACATCTGACATGAAGCAGACGGATTTTGTATGCGTCTCTTATGTCTGCCGCTGACGGACTTGTTCGGGACATTTATCTGACAAAACTGGGACCAAGGGTTCCAACAACGACAATCTTAGAATGTACGGAACTTTCCAAAAATATAGTATTCAGTCGATAGGGCGACGTTATTCCTGACTTCATTCGCCCCAAAGGACGAAAAAAGGGAAATATGGCCACGAAATACGAATTTCTTGTTTGGTGATGAATGTGAAACACTAACGGTGGGACATAACTTGAATCTGATGTGATATTCGAATTCAGCACACAAAACTAGTTCAGAAACATGTCTCCCATGAAGTAAATGCTAAGCTCTAGGATAACGGAAAATTTCCGCTAAAAAAAAAAAAAAAAAAAAACAAACGGAAAACGCTAAAAAACACTTATTTTGCACCCCGCTGGGTTTCTCAACTCTTGATATGTTGTACAGTTTTTTTTTTTCTCTACAATATAGTGTAAAAATCATTTCTGTTGCAATTTGTTTGCGGTCGAGTCCTATTTGACGATAGATTGACTGTACTATAAATAGAAACCTGAAGAAAGAAGTATTAGACGGGAAATATAAGCAGTGTTACAAAATGCTACGTAAATAGTTTACAGCAGACCCAAACGCAATAACCTATCGATTGAGACAGGATTCATGTCTCATTTTCATTCTGTCTTACCCTGTCATACCTGTCACAGGAATATAACACTCAACAAAGAGTAAAAAAAGAAAATTATATAAAACTAGGGAGAACCACAAAGTTTCCTAGTGGGAAACCTGGTCAACTATTCCTGCCCCCCTCCCTTACCAGACATGCTACTTAACAAACACGAACGTAATAAATATCCTTCTAAAGTTTAGTAAATCATGAGAATCCTTTACCATATTTTGTTGTCAAATAGATAGAAACAAGAATAGACCAAAGAAAGGTTTTTTGTTTTGAAAAATTGGCATTTGACTTTTGGTAGCTAAAGAGCGTTTACAGAAGACAAAATAATACACAGATGTAAGTTAAAGTGGCGGTAGTTAAGTCAGAATTTCATATATACTATTTAATCTGATTATATCAGATTTGTACAAACAAATCCTAGCTTTTGTGTTTCAAAAACTGGCACAAGAAGAGTTTGGCACTGATATAAGATAACCCACCCCTCCTTCCTAGGGGGCGCCAATTAACCAAAATGTAGTGGGGACAAGGACTTGCTTGTTTGTTTTTTTAATGAAGATACGAAAAGGTTTTTCTTTCAAAATCAAGAGCTTTTTTAATTTCTTTCAGTATTTTTGAAAACAAAAATAACAAAACAAATATATTCTTCAAAATTCAACGGGGAGGGGGGGGGGGAATTGCACCCCTTCTTTCCATCGGGACTGGTACTCCCTCCCCCGTTTCCGCATCGTCATCAGGAATTCCAAAATTCCTGTATTTGAAGTTTACACTCTTTGGGCCAGTACTAAGGAAAAAATCAACTATTCTTTAATCAAAACACTGAAGTTTTCAGGTTTTGGACATAAAATAGGTCTTTGGTTACGCGAATTAATTATTTAAGTTTTATAACTAATGATGGTAGCTAGTAAACATCTGGAAAAGCCAACAATACTCCACGCTCTGTCTTGGCTCGTAAACATGGCACTTAGACCAACAACTGATTCGCATGGCCGAAATCCGACTTCCCAAGACCATTCTTCAGTAGCAGCCGCGAAGCTATAAAAAAAAAAAGAGGACATCCCAAAAACAAACTAAGACGCAGCTACCAAGCTGATACACAAAATATCAACGCCTCACTTCAGCTCGACTGGAAATACATATGGGCGGTCGCATCGATGAGAGATGACTAGCGACTCTTCTTGGATTTCCTAAGCACCGCTGGAGGCACAGGAGAAGGTTTAAAAAGGTTAAGAAGCTTTAATAACAGAATTTAAATACAAACCCTAGAAGAAAAAACGCGGGAAATATCATCTCTGGTAAAATAAGTTTCTTCTAGAGAGGTTTTAAAGAAATAAACAATGAGCATAAAAAGAGCATAAAAATGAGCAAAATCTCTGATATTTCGCTCAAAAATTATTGCCATCTTTCGTCAACTTATATCCTAAGAAAAGCAGATTGAGAGTTACTGAACAAAGAAGAACGGAAAACGAAAAACAACCAAGCTCATAAACAATTAGAGAGAAAGGATGACAGGAAGCAAGAGCAAGAAAGAGAGAGGGAGAGAGCGAAAGAGAAAGAGAGAGCGAGAGGCGAATTTTAAAGAGAGTGAGATTGTTTTGGAAAATTTAGGACGATTATTACAAAAACAATTTTATAATGCTTAAGGCTAGTCGTATGCACTAAAGAAAAATTCTAGGATCCCAATCAAGGTTCCCATTAATGTTGCTTGACCCCTCAGATGCACGCGGGAGCAAGTTCTTTCTACTTGTAGCATTGTCAACGGCTGTACCTGATTGGGTTGTTGTGACCCAAAATTAATTAAATTAGTTTACTTTCAGTCCCTATCCCAACAAAATTTTATTAATTGAATTCAAAAAGGGACTTACTTGATCAATAGCAATTTGTATTTGTTTAATCCATTCAATGGCATCTTCAGACTTTTCTGGGAGGAATATTAGAGTCTCGTCTTTGCATTGTACCTGTAGAGTAGACGAATTGAAAATAAAACTACAGAGTTGAAGAAAAACATGCATGGCTTCATAGTTGCGTTAGGGCGGACCTTTCATGAGTTTGCCTAACCAGAACCGTGACGGCAAACGGCGATGCAGGGCGACCATGAGGAGTGGCGCCCCTCGAGAAAAGTATGCCCTAGTAGCTGACAAGGCATTTGCACAAGATTCTGATTGATGGGTAGTTCTTGTGGGCTTTGTTATTTCGGTGGGCTTTTTTGAGCTGTTTGTTTCGGAGCTAAAAATAGGAGGAGGATTTGTTGGATATTTTCAGAGGGATTGTCTACAGATTCTTTGGAAACCCGTCTGACCTACCATATTTGAAACACTAAGCTGTACGAAAAATTTGTCTACCGCTATAATGAGGAAAACGTTGAGATGGCTAGGGACACGTTCTACGGGTGAAGCCTGAAAATATTGCCAAAGATCATCCTTTTTGGCAAACCATCTAGGTCTAAACAAGAAGCATGTCATCCCCGAATGGGGTGGAAGGAGATCGTAAGGAAGGATTTAAAGGAAGAACATCTTGGCAGGGTGCAAAGAGGGAGGTTTAGAATAGATTAGGATGGAGGAGGAGCGTGTGTAGCTGTGTTGACCTCAGGCGGCTTGGCGGTGACGTGAGCTATTAGTAGTAGCATATTTACTTGGGAATATTTTGCATTGAAGAATCTTAGTTAAAACTGACTATACAACTTTCTTCTAAGATCAATTTTTCAAATCCTGCATCTAATAAATGGTGTTATTGTTCTTCCAGTAAGACTTAAGATTTATATTCCTCTACAATTACTCTATATTCAAATCATAATGTTGTTATGTTATTTATAATATTAAATAATTCTGAATACTATGCATCTTAAGAATACTGAGCTTTTCAGAATATTGTAATTACACTTGAAGCAAAATCAAGCGTTTGAGGGAAAATAAATTTTCACTAAAATATCAATGGCAGCGAAATGAAATCAGATTTTTACATCTGATTAAGTGAACACTTCCGCTGTCTTATAAAAACAGCCTTATAGCAGCGTTAAAGAAACGATAAGTGAACTACATGATATAAGAAATTGCAGGATAAATCACAAAAATCTTCAGTTTTTCGGGGAGGGGCATGAGCCCTATCCCCCTGGCGGTAATTACCTAGATAGCTACCTGCAGATAAGGAAACATGTTAAGAAAACAATTCTTACTTCATAATATGCAGAATAATCATAGTTAAGACATTTTGCATGCAGCCTCGCTACACTTTAACCCCCCCCCCCCCTAATGTGCAACCACATAGCCCAAATTAAAAATTTTTCAATGCATTATGCCACCTGTAACTCGTTTTTCCAGTTTTTGTTCCATCACATTTGATTCAATTTACAGGTAGCCTACACGAGTTGAAACAACTGAAACGCTTTCTGAGAATAAATAGGAAATATATAATTTGGGCTATATATTTGCACATTAGGGGGGGAGGGGTAAAGTATAGCGAGGCTATATACAAAATGTGTTAACTATGATTTTTCTGCATATTATGAAGCAGGAATTGTTTTCTTAACATGTTATAATATATACACATACCGTAATTTTTCTATTCTATTATTATTATTTATATTGTATTATTTATATCATATTTATTTCATTTTATTGTGTGTTACATTTTCTTGACGTGTGACATCCGCGGCTAGCGATGTGCTATTATCAGAATCAGAATCATTTATTAACATAAAAGCTTTCGTAGTCAGGGTTTAAATCCCGACTAAATCGCGCTATTATTTACAAAGTAAACAAAGACACAAAATAATTAATACACATGTCACTTATTGTAGACAGAAAACATAAAAAGGCACAAACGAATTGCTGAAGCGATTAGTGCGACACTTGGGCTGGGCTAGCTTTGTTGCTTTTGATCTTGTAGTTACTTTTTTTGTCAGCATTGGGGGTAATATATTTCTGTGTTTATCACTTGTCAGAAGAAACTGGCAAAATTTACAGATAATTTGAAAACGGCGATCGTAGAGTGACGGCAAATTTAGTTGAGACAATGCTGATTCGTCATCGGTGTACTGATCAGACAGTATGGCCTTCACCGCTCTTTTCTGGACTGATTCGAGTACTTCGCTCATATAGGCAGTGTTCTGAACCTGTGGACCCCATACAGGGCACGCATACTCTAATATCGGGCGAATATATGTCAGGTAGGCTGTTTTCAATTGCGGCACTGAAAAACCAAATTTTCGCATCAGTAAAAGGGTACGCATGGCACAGTTCGCCTTTTTCATTACCTCTTGGACGTGGAGGCTAAACGAACAGTCAACGCTGAACGTAACACCGAGAATAACTGCCGACGATACGCTTTGGTATGGTGGAGGGGGGCACTGAAAATCCCTTTTGAGAGGGTTAAATCGAAGAATTTTGGTTTTCGTTTCGTTGATTTGGAGGCTGTTTTCAGAACACTGGTCTCTAAAGTTGTCGATAAATGATTCACTGAACTGGGGAACGGTTTGAGACTTCTCAATGAGGTATTTTAAGAGGGTGGAAAGGTCATCTACGAATTTGAACCGTTCGTCAAAATCGGCAAGGACGAAGTTGATCACTGCCAAGAACAACAAGGCAGCGAGTTTAGTGCCTTGTGGGGCACCACACGTAAGCTCAGACCATTCCGAATCAGTATCACCCGGGCAGAGACCATATACACTCTGTAGTCGGTCGCGTAAGAAATCTATTATTAATAAGAGAATATGTCTGCAAGCTCCCATAACCTTCAGATTGTTCACTGCAGTATAATGGCGTATCAAGTCGAAGGCTTTTCTATAGTCGGCTAGGAGGAGATCTACAATTGTGCCTCCTTGGTCAAGCCATTCAACAATAAGGTGATACAGACGCACAAGATAAACAGTTGTACTACTAGCCTTTCAAGCACCCGTATAGGTATGGATCAAGAGAGTCCTGGACTTGTGACATAAGTTCACGATATATAAATGATTCCGCTACCTTAGAGAGGTTCGGAACTATCGAAATTGGGCGGCGGAGTTGGTCGCAAGATTTCGGGTTTTTCACTTTTGGAATGACACGCACATAAGCTCTCTTCCAAACACTGGGGACACTTGTTCGCGAAAACACTGGTTAATAACAGAGCTGAGTGGCTTTGCGAGAAAGATGGAGAACTCGCGTAACAACTTAACAGGGAGTTCACCAGGGTAAGACGCACAGTTTACTTTCAGTTTCTGAAGTTCCTTAAAGACGGCATATTCAGATACTTCACATATCTCATCAGTCCCGGTGTCAGCAATGATATTCTCAATTTCTGAGTTTGTGATTGATGGGTATGTGGTGCATATGCCGGAGAAAAAATTGTTCACTTCAGTAGCTGATGTCAGTGTGCCGTCATCTTTGAGTAGTCTCAGGTCCTTTGGCGTTGATTTCCCTGCAAGGGTTTTTTTTGACCGAGGAGTGCCATTTGTGAGGGTCAGTGTGCAGTAATGGCGTTATTTTCTCTTTTACATACTGTCTTTGGGCTAGTCTGTTTAACTTCACAATTCTGTTACGCAAACTGGCTGCAGCCGCTTGATCTCCAGCTTTGTGGAGACTACAGCGAGTTTTTATCATTATGGCAATAAAGAGTATTTATTTATTTATTTATATTACTCTAATTCATGAGTTATTTGTAACTTCCACACAAATAAAACAATTACATATTACATTTTTTTGTTATAGAAAGTCAGCACTTTATAATTAATTAAGTCCAGCTTAAGTAACCTACGCAAGCTAAATATAGGATATATCATAACCAAGACCGTACCCAGGATTTTGTTTTGGAGGGGGTGTTACTCAAAGATTTTTTTTCGGGGGGGGGGGGGGGTTACACGAAAAAAAACTTCAAAAAAAACGCATACAAAATTTGATTATATCCATTTTTGTTACGTTTTTTACGAGCCAAAAGAAAATTTAGGGAGGGGTTCAACCCCCCCCCCCCCCCCCTATGGGTACGGCCCTGATCATAACCTATAGGGTATATAACTTTGAGTTATTTGTCAAAATAAAAAAGTTTCTTGATCAGCAGATTAGATCGAACACTTTATTTTGTCTTTGAAAGACCACACAAACATCAATAAAGATAAACATAACTGTCACACAGAATTCAAAACCATGATTTTTATATTTTTTTAGAGATTAGAGGGACTGTATTGTATGAGATTGCAAGGGGAGGAGGTACAAAATAATGCTTTCTCTGGTAGAAATTTCACGGGAGGTTTTCGGATCGACTTTATGGGAGAATTTCTTTCAAATCTACTTTTGACTCTTTGTAATGTCAACTAAGCTCTTAAAAAAGATTATTTGACAGATAAAATATATATTATAAGTTAAAATATATATATATATGCATGTATTATAAAATATGTTATATTATTTTATATACCATATTTAATTTATGTAAATAGTCACACTTTTCTGTGTTTATTAATGTCATACATTAGACATATATATATTGTTATTTGAAAAAAACTACGTTTTCTAAAGAGTTAAAGAGGCTGAGTTACAAGGTCGAACCTTAAAACGTACAGGGATTAGGAGGCACAGTTGGGGGGCTGCCGCCCCCCAAACCCCCCGCTTTCGCAGCCTTTAAATAAAAAAAAAGTTTTTTAAACTGAAAGTAAGGAGCGACATTAAATCTTAAAACGAACAGAAATTATTCCGTATATGAAAGAGGCTGTGTCCTCCTCAACGCCTCGCTCTTTACGCTAAAGTTTTTATTGTTTAAAAAAAGAGTTGTGAGAAAGTCAAACTTTAGCGTAAAGAGCGAGGCGTTGAGGAGGGCACAGCCTCTTTCATATACGGAATAATTTCTGTTCGTTTTAAGATTAATGTCGCTCCTTACTTTCAGTTTAAAAAACTTTTTTTTATTTAAAGGCTGCGAAAGCGGGGGGTTTGGGGGGCGGCAGCCCCCCAACTGTGCCTCCTAATCCCTGTACGTTTTAAGGTTCGACCTTGTAACTCAGCCTCTTTAACTCTTTAGAAAACGTAGTTTTTTTCAAATAATTTCTGCACGTTTTTGTACAGTTTATTACTTATTATTGCTCCTTGTAACTCAGCCTCTTTAACTCTTTAGAAAACGTAATTTTTTTTCAAATAATTTAAAAAAGAAACTGGGTTTCTTTTTAAAGTTTGAATTCAGTATTAAAAAAATTGCTCTGATGGTGAATCAAAAACCCGGTTTTTCCGCCTGAAAGTCTGGAGTGTAACCGCTAGACTATACAGACACAACAGTAATTGTTTTTTTAGTATATGGAAGCTATTTTTGACGCAAGCAAATTCCCAAAAACTTGATATTTGGTTTTTGGAAAACAGGGAAGGAGTGATCAGATTGAGCTGAAATTTCGAGGATAAGCTTCCAGGCCCTAGGAAAGATTATCCTCCAAATTTCAGCCCGATCAGACAACGTTAAAGGGGGGTTGTGGTCGGAAAAATTAACATGGGCTATATAGGAAAACAAGGTTTTTCGTAAATGTAAATTCGGGGGATAATTTTTTCGGCCTGAAAATATCAAAAGGCCCTAACAGGTCGAATTCTGCTTCGAATGAGTCCTCATTCAACCGGATCCGTTGCCAACTGTGGCCTGTAGGCGTGGCTAAGAAAAAAAAAAGAAATGAATTTTAAGTGGCTATATTTGGTTTTTTGAAAACAGGGAAGGAGTGATCGGATTGAGCTGAAATTTCGAGGATAAGCTCCCGGGCCCTAGGAAAGCTTAACTTCTAAATTTCAGCCCAATCGGACAACGTTAAAGGGGGGCTGTGGGTGGGAGGGTCCAAACTTCCGGCCCAGTTTACCCCATGAAGATAAAGTCGGAGGAGGATGAAATTTTGCAAGTTTCTTAGTTTGAGCTTGGGCTACAAAATGCGATTACCGCCGTCTCTCTGCGACCTCTAGGACCTGAAATCGCTTAACATTGTGGTGGGTCGCCTTTTTATAGAGGCACAACTGTGCCTCCTTGATTATTCAATACATTAGCTTAAAATAAACATATTACAACAAAAAAATAATATAAAATATTTAGCAATGTAAAAAGTATCTAAAGTGATATATTCAAACAACAAAATGTAGCTAATTTTATTTATCATGTCTTACAAAGGATATAGAAAAGATCTTTAGTAATAAATTTGTTTACTTAAATCCCTTTAAATCTAATGCTAAACTTGATAAAACAAACATTCGTTACACCTAAGTAGCTTCTGAAATAATTACGAGTTGTCCTACGGACAAAATACCAAAATTAAGCTTAAATTTAATTACAAAATTCAAAGTTAAATTTAATATTAAGATTAAGGTTAACCACTTACGTTATGTGAAAAAAATTTGACTAACTTTGACAGTTTTTAAATATCAATGAATGACATTATCATTCAGTATTGCATTTCAAAACAATTTAAGTGGTTAGTGTTTTTTCTTTCCTTTTTTGAAATCTGACAAGTAAACTTGTCGACTCGGATTTCTTCTTCTTACCTTGAATATTGATCCAGCATGTTCTCAACTGTGCACTCTTTCAGGGGCAATAAACAACAACATTCAAGACAATTATTCTGCTTCTTCTTAGCATACATTAGAACATCATTGAAAAGGTATAAATACTCTCCTGCTTACCACAGCCAGTCTTAGAAATCTGAAAATAAGCACAATTTCAGTCCACAGTGCCAGTTTTAGACTCAGCCCTCTGATGTTACTATGTTACTTTGTTATGTGACTATGTTACTTTTTTCTTTTATATTTCTTTATTCTTTCAATCAAATTCTTTATTTTTCAGGCTCGGTCGAATCAGCCTGTGAACAGGTCATAAATAACAAGTCTGTCTAGCAAAAGGCATAAAAGAAAAATGTACTATACATGATGACAGGAAAAAAAATTAGTTTACCCTCTGCACCCAAATTCCTAAGCAGCCTAACCCCCCCCCCCCACCCTCAAAAAAGAAAAGCAGAACGTTTTATTACAGTTTCAATCCAAGCCCTGACACAGAACGGGTATACTTACCAAGTTACGTATAAAATCCATCCATTTTTAATGAAACCTACTGACTACACTCAATTTCTGCAATGAGATATACTGGCTTGCCTTTAGGCATAAAAAGAAAGCAAAAAAACATAGTCTCCTGTGAAAATCCCAAAACCAACTGACTGATCTAATCAAAGAGCAGGGACGTCTTTATGGGAGGGGGACAGTTGCCCCTCCCCACACCCGAATAATTTTGAGAAAAAAATTATTATACAGCCCATGCCCCTTGACTATCCAGATATGGACCGCTATTACCCCCCCCCCCCCTTTAAAAAATGCTGGAGCTACGCCCCTATCACAGAAGATGGGTAAGATATAACAGTGGAAACTAACGCTAGGGTCCGCAAAAAATATCAACACCATCTACTGTTTGGCAACACTTGGCATTTTTAGAAAGATCTATAAATGTTTTTTCACGCTAATTTCAAAACTAAACAAATTAAATTAATCATTCTTATCGATGCATTGATCATTTTTTAGATTTTCAATATCACTGTGTCAACTTGAAGGATGTTGTCAGGTGACAACAAGAATACAACATACAACATAGCAAAACAAGAATACAACATAAATACAAAAAGAAAACAGACAAAGTGCTGAGGTCTTAATGCTTTTGTATCTCACCTTGTCTTTTAAACTTTTAATGAATTTGGAAATGAATATCCTTGAAACGTTTTTTTTTTTCTCGGAGGGGTTTGATTTACGTATTGTTATTAATACCCCTTTTTTGAAAAAGAATCATATACTCATAAGTTGATAAGTTTTATTCAATCCACAAAATGTGACAACGATCCTTCACTGAAGTTTCTTATAAGGAGTTTCTTTTTAGGAGGTGAGGAGTTATAGAATGTAGCAACAATTCCTCATTGAATCTAACAGAAGAAGAAGAAGAATATAATTTTGTTTTAAAAATTTCTATCACAGTATGGTTGCCGAATTTGAATTTTACGTCAAAAAAGCACTAGTATATATATATATATATATATATATATATATATATATATATATATATATATATATATATATCTATATATATATATATATATATATATATATATATATATATATATATATATATATATATATATATATATATATATATATATATATATATATATATATATATATATATATATTATTCCCCCTTCCCTCTACCCCTTTCCCTGCAGAAGGAAAAAATTGTTGGTGACTTCAGTTTAAATAATCCTGTTGCTGCTCCAGTCGCGATAGGGGCAAGAAAAAATAACCTTTTTCCCGGGAGTTTCACGACAAACGTTACGTATTTCCTTCCTTCCTTTACAGCAACGCCAAAAGTTTAAATCTAGAGAAATTTACTGAACTTCAGACCACGACTCAAATTCTTGGCTCTTCAGTTATCTGTGTTTCCGAGGTCCACCGGCAAGATCTTAATTTATTGAGGGTTCCTAGCTTTTCTTCTTTTATTAAACTTTGGCCTGATGACCATCCTCTTGGGAAAAAAGGAGGAGGAATTATGACCCTCGTGCACGAAGATTTTCAACCTCAGCTTTTAAATATACCTTTTCTTGAAGATAATGATGAAATTATTGGGTCAAAGCCCAACCTAAGCGACTCCCTAGGCCGCTCTCTGCCGTAGCAGTGTGTTTTCTATTATTCACCTGGTCAGCCCGCTGCAGCAAGAGAAAGCTTTTTGGGAGAAGCTGCAGGAATCGACAGATTACGTCCAGAGAACTCACCCATATTTTGGAGTAGTAATGCTAGAAGATGCTAACGAACTCGATAGCAAATCGCTGGCCAGGTCACTTAACCTTAAAATTCTAGTCGATTTCCCAACAACTAAGGGGAATACTTCTCTGGATGTAATCCTGACAAATCTTTCGGAATATTACCAGACTCCAAGTAAACTAGCACCACTTGGTGGAAGTTACCATTATATGTTACAGTGGAACCCCTTGGAAAAAGCAAAAATTAAATATTCAGTAACCGAAGTTACTTCAAGGCCGATCACTGACCCTGGTCTGCTACAATTCTGTGACTGGATTACGGGAGAAAACTGGGTCGCGGTCTCTTCAGCTAAAGACTTGGATTCCCAAGTAAAAGAATTCCATAATAAGCTAAACTCAAAATTTCTCGAGTGCTTTTCCGAACGTAAGACTAAATTCTGTTCTAGTGATAAACCATACGTAAATTCAAAAATAAAGCGACTGATAAAACATAAATTGCACCTAATACGAAAAAGTCAAGAGAACCAAGCAAAACAGTTGGCAAACCAAATAAAATGGAAAATCAAAAAGGCACAAGCAAATTACTATGAAAATGAAGTTGACCATCTTTTGGAGTCCAAGCCTTCGCAGTTCTTCAGTAAAGTCAAAAGTCTGACTGGCAAAAGTTCTCAACCAGTTGACTTCATGAAGGAGGAACCTCTAGAGAAAACTCCGAATGGTTTAAATGCCCATTTTGCTTCAATTGTGCAATCTTACCCCCCTCTTCCACCTGAGGATCCTCCAGTACATTTAACTACTCCTTCAGATGATATTTTAATTGCTGATACTTCATCGGCAATTATAATCCGTAAACTCTCTTCGTCAAAAAGAACTTCCGTTGCCCCTTTTGACATTCCAGTTACTCTCATTAAAGCATTTGCTAAAGAATTATCAGTTCCTCTTCAGATAATTTTCAATAATATAACAAAAACAGGATATTTTCCAAAGAAATGGAAGAAAGGGTTTATTACCCCCATTCCAAAGAAAGGAGCAGCTAATGATTTCTCTGGTGTCCGGCCGATCACAATTACGTCAGTTTTTAGCAGAATATACGAAAGCTTTGTTGCCGCATGGCTGAAAAAATATCTTTTGAAAGTAACTGATCGAAAGCAATTTGGTAACATTCCTAAGTGTTCGACAGTTCATTACCTCGTTAATTTAATTGATTTTATTTTAAAACACCTGGATGAACCAGGAAAATGGATAAATTTAATTGCAATTGATTTCAGAAAAGCATTTGACCTTGTTGATCATAAAATCCTTTTAGAAAAAATGGCGGAAAAAAATATACCCAGCTTTATTATCAAAATCATCAAGAGCTTCTTAACAAATAGAGCAAACTGTGAAGTATAAAGACCAATTGTCCACTTCTCTGCCAGTTTTTTGTGGAATTCCACAAGGAACTGTTGTCGGGCCGCTGGGCTTCCTCCTCATGATAAATTAAATTGCTGCTTAGCTGGAAGACAGATGGATATACGTTGACGACTTGTCCTTAACAGAGGTCGTATCTGAGGATTCGAAGAGCAATGCTGCTAGTTTCGTCGACCAAGTTACCTCAGAGGCGGCTGAACTAAACATGGTCGTGAATAACGACAAATGCTCGGTCACGACATTTTCTTTTCTTCGGAATACTCAACCGTCTTTCGAACCTCCTATCGCTTCCGAGCTAATAAGTCATAAAATAACTTTACTTGGTGTGGTGATTTCTTCTGACCTCTCATGGCAGGAGAATACAAAAACAATTGTAAAAAAAGCTAACGGCGCAATCCAAATGCTAAAAACACTGAAAAAATTTCGAGTTCCTAAGGACAAGCTGAAACTAATATTTTGCACTTTCATCCGCCCCTTAGTTGAATATGCTTGTCCGGTTGGCACTTTGCCCTTACCCAGGAGGAAACTGATAAAATAGAACGAGTTCAGAAGAGATCACTGCAAATCATTTATGGCGGTTCCCCTCTACTTTACTACTTTTACCTTAAAGAATTTAAACTTGAATCCCTTTCTTTCCGCCGAGAAAAATTATGCCAAAGATTTGGCTCCTCCCTCCTCCAACATCCCATCTACCGATCATCCTTCCTCCACCTTTTGTCCCTATAAGATCTCGTCCCCTCAGGGAAGTGGCTGAGAAGGTTCGAAAACTGACCCCAGTCCACTGTAACACCATACGCTGCAGTAAAAGCTATGTGCCAAGCTTTGTGAAATATTACAATGATCTCTAGTGTTTTATTCAAGTTCAAGTTCAAGTTCCAAGTTCAAGTTCCATTTATTTCCATAAATAACAATAACAAAAACAATATCCCAAAGGGCTCAATGGCCCGTTATTTGGGAAACGCACACATAAATGACTAATATTAAAACTTGGCATAAACAATACTAAACAGTGTTTAACTTATAAATCTATAAGGAAAAGAAGTCAACTCACCGACAGTCCACACGAAACAGCGACCCTCCTATCACCCGACAAAAAAATAAATAAATCAAAAATGGAAAAAAATTCTCTACATCATCGAGGATCCAACGCCAACAAAAAAAAAAAACAATACAACAACTATAAACTAATTACTATTTAGCTTTAATAAGAAACTTTTCATCTGTCTTTTAAAGGAGCCAAGTGTTTGTGACTGACGAATCTCAGCAGGAACCAAGTTTCCAAGCACGTCCCACAGTCACGACCAGACCAAAGTCTGAACGAACCGAGGGAGTAGCCGGAATCATAACATCCTCCCTGTTTCGAACTGAGTAAAAATTTACTTCCCCTACTGGCTTAAGTAGTCCAGAAAAACAAAATGGGAGATCTCCGTGGAAGAATTGATATGCCAAACGAAGCTAGAGATATAACATAAATATCTCTAATCTTAAGGAGATTAACAGGAGAGTGTGTAGTCGACTGGAGAACTGTTACCGCTTTCTCATGAAGAATATGAAAACAGGAGCAAGTACAGAAGAAAATGTAGACATCCACACAGACGAACAGTAACATATATAAGGGAAAATGAGAGAGAAATATAAAAGACGGAGTATAGGAAAAGGAAATAAACGCTTTAGTTTACGGATGATTCCAAGTCCACGGGGAAATTTTCACTCTTATTACTTGAACGTGCAACTTAAACGATAAATTTTCATCCAAAAGAACTCCCAGGAATCGCACATATCGATCTGGGGGGCGACTTATGGAGCCTCTTGGTGTAGGAAGCTCAGTAATTGTGGGGCAGCTCACACCTGTACGGAAAAAATAAGAAGGTACGATTTTTTTACATTTAAAGCTAGTTGATTTATGTCAAACCAATTGAGTATCTTTTCAGTCATTGCTTGAAGCTTTAGAATAAGGGATGACTCATCCGGAGCTGCAGCACCTAGAGTAGTGTCATCTGCAAATGATACCAGTTCTTCTCGACTATCAGATTCTTTAGTTTATTTTATCCCACAGTATATATAATATAGCAGTATGATCTTTCCCTATCTCACCCATTATAAAAAACCGGACCGAGGTGCGAGTGCTCCAGAGAACGTATAAACATAAGCGACATTAGATGTTTTCACGGGTAGACAAGTCAGATCTCTCTTGAACGCGAAACTTGGCTTCAATGTTGGAACACTAATTTGAAGAAACTAATTTTGAATTGATTTATTCCAATACATACATGAAAATCGGTAATTGGTAGTGAAATGTTATTGTTAGATGTATTTAGGAATTAAAAATAGGTTTCAAAGTCTCAAGTTGGTTTCAAAGGCATTTGAGAAAGTTTCTGCCAAAATACGTGTTCCAGGGTAATTGGACCGCTAATGGCAGATCAAATGAGAGGAGCTGTTTGTACGCGCCAATATATATATATATATATATATATATATATATATATATATATAATATATATATATATATATATATATATATATATATATATATTATATATATATATATATATATATATATATATATATATATATATATATATATATATATATATATATATATATATATATATATATATATATATATATATATATATATATATATATATATATATATATATATATATATATAATAGTATATATATATATATATATATATATATATATATATATATATATATATATATATATATATATATATATATATATATAGTATATATATATATATATATATATATATATATATATATATATATATATATATATATATATATATATATATATATATATATATATATATATATATATATATATATATATATATATATATATATATATATATATATATTATATATATATATATATATATATATATATATATATATATATATATATATATAATATATATATATATATATATATATATATTATATATATATATATATATATATATATATATATATATATATATATATATATATTATATATATATATATATATATATATATATATATATATATATATATATAAAATTAGCAACCAATAATTAGAACCCAAGTCCTAATTTTGGTCTCAATCAGGAACCCTTATCGCTATCTAAATTCACAAAGTGAAAAGATTTTCAAACAGAGGTGTTTATTGTTTAAAGTTCAGGAAAGGTCTGCCCATTTCATACGAAAACATTGATTGAAAACGAAACTAGTCTTATCTCGGCTCTCTGCCAAAACAGGTAATTAGCCTTTTCAAGTTTCACGGGAACCACAATCTGAGAAAATAAATATCACGACGTGAAAAAAAAATGATAAACCCTCCAGTGGCGGATCCAGAGGGGGGGGGGGCGAGGGGTGCCTCCCTAAAGTAGTCTAAAGTAGTGTAATTTACCTAATTAACGCAAGTTTGCATTAATTAAACTTGCTCCTAACGTAAGTTTATCGGATCAACCTATTTTGCCCCCCCCCCCCCCCCCCCCCCCCCCCCAAAAAAAAAATCCTGGATCCCGCCCTGAAACCATCGCACCTATTCCACCATTTATTAGAAGAAAAAAAAATTCCTTATTTTCACGAATTTCATCAATCCCCGCCCCCTTTTTTTTATAAAATCCTACATAGGCCAATCAGTTGACTCCACTGTATATAAATAATAGATTAAGTCATAATTTGTATATAAATTAAGTCATACCTGTGAGATGGGACAGTTGCAAACCACTTGGCCGGCTCACCAAGTTTTTTTCTGCTTTCGCAATTACGAATAATGCAATTTCTAACCATTTCTCATTGATTGACGCAAATGCACTAACCCGCTAATGCATAAATAAGTGGGAGGAGCTTTTTGTTGGGCACCGAGAATGAAGAGCCAGAAATCACCTGCGGTAAACTTACTGCCTAATTATATAAACTGTGATTTTATCCTGACGAAGTTTTATCAGACAATTTTATTTTGCTATTTATGACTAAGAGACATCATATTTGGGTTTTGCCCACAAGAGCTATGTCTTGTTTTTGAATTAAATGAATTTGGATTTGAATATATATATATATATATATATATATATATATTATATATATATATATATATATATATATATATATATATATATATATATATATATATATATATATATATATATATAATATATATATATATATATATATATATATATATATATATATATATATCATCGAAAGAACTTGAATTTCACGTCAAACATAATTCATTGTAAAAAATACATAAAAAAAAGAGTCAACACTTAGTTAAAAAGTCGAAAATAAAAATAAATAGATAACAACAAAATTAATGAAAATTAATAAAAAAAATATGATGGGTCGAAACTTAGTTAAAAATTCAAAAAGTCAAAAAGAAAAAATAAATAGATAACAATAAAATTAATGAATAATTTTCCTGGCTATTATATAACTAAAAAAAAACTCGGAACAAAACTCTTCCGATGTCTTTCATGTTTAGCGGGGATAAGAGTCAGTTGGGAACTTTTTGGGATTCTATACGGGGCAGTCTGTTGCGGGCGGGAAGGTAGGGTTCGGGGATGATGGAACGTTTTCCAGGAAGAGACAGGGTCTTGGTACGGAAACAAAGGCAAAGGAGGTTCCTTCTTCGGCCAACGTGGTGAGCTTGAACTTACCTAGTAGATAATGATATGGAACCTTCCCTTCACCGCTTATGATTCTAAGTGCATGTTTTGGACATTTTCAATTTTATAAATATGCTCTGAAGAAAGACCAAAATGCCACATTGGACAAGCAAACTCCAGTATTGGCCGAATAAAAGAACAATAAAGTTGGAGAAGATCCTTAGGGGGCAAGAAAATTTTAACAAAAGTTTAGAAGGGAAACCGAGGGGGAAGTTTGTTTTAGGATATTTTGAACATGGGCATCCCACTTCAAGTCAGCAGTAATTGTCACCCCAAGTAGTTTAATGCATGTGACAGATATTTTGGGAGGAATAGGGTTTGTAAAGAAGGGGGTGATTTAAAAGAATTAACTGTCATAACTGACGATTTATTAACATTAATTTTCATCTTCGACAAAGAAGCCTCCTGTGTGACATCGTCAAGTAATGTCATAATTGCGCTTTTAATATTTCGTCGACAAACCTCAAGTGCAGACAGGTCGTCCAAATACACCCATCGCTCTGTGTGGTCAGTCATGAGGCTAGTATCCATTATAAGGAATAAAATGGGACCCATCAGGGTTCCCTGGGGGACCCCACAAAAGATAAGAAGGGGATCGGAGTAAACATTTCTAAATTTAAGCACTCAAGAACGATTTGTTAAAAAGGAGGCAACAATTCTAACTAGAAAGGGACTCACTTGAAACTCCGTCAGCAGTTTATTTACAAGGCTATTGTGGTCAATTAGGTCGAACGCTTTCTAGAGATTAATTAATATAAGATTCAACTAAGTATCAGGGTTTTCAAGATTTTTCAGAATAGTGTCAAGAAGACTAACAGGTAATGTGAAGTAGATGTCTCCTTCAGGTTACCAAACTGTTGTAAATCAATAAGTTAAAGAATCAATTAGCTAAGAAACCCTCGTACACTTTTGGAAAAACTAGGGTTAATGTGATTGGTCGTACTCCAGTAAAATCGTTCAGGCCTCCCCCTCCCTTTTTTTGGATTGGAGTAAAGTAGCCCAGCTAATGATGGCTTCTCCTGCCAAAGCATGTCATTTGAGAATGGCAGCGTTTAGTTAAAATCTGAGTCTAAGAAGCGGAGGGGTTTCCTTTTAGAAAGTTTCTAAAACATTGTTTCTTCTCCTCACAAAAACATAATATTTCCGACCTGAGTTCTTAAATAATTAAAAAAGTCATTATTTCTGAAGCAACCCGAATGTCAGCTAATCGAAACAACAATAATACGAGGAACAATCAAGGGCTCCGAAAAAAACAAAACTGATTGGAGGGGGGGGGGGGGGGGGGGGTAGATTTTTTTTCGATTTTTTTTTCTTAAACAAAGATACAAAACAAAGTATTTTTCAGAATTTAGAGCGAAGAATGTAATTTGACTTTTTGCCACTTTTCTTCAATGGAAATACCAAAAGGGCTAGGGCAATTTTTCAAAATCTATCGGGTAATTGCCTCCATCCCACAACTGGAGCGCCTGGTACAAATTGTGACATCTGCACTGACTTTACGATACTTTTTGTGAAAGCCTATGTAATTTAAGCATTGATGAATCAAATCTTATGTTATATCCAAATGCCCAGCGGGTGATTTCGAGAAGCCAGGCACATGTATTGAATGATATAAGGTTTCTAGTGAATAAATAAAATAAAATAAAAAATTCACTTACTTTGAGGACTTTCCCTTCACAGACGATTTTTCTTCCAGGAGCAATAATCTGGGGGCCGTCATCCTGTAGTCGTTTTTGTAGTTCAACCATTCTCTTAATATCGTCGAGCCGACATATCGACACATTTAAATGATTGGCTACAGTCTCGATGTTGCTAAGAGCGGCTATAATATAGAGGAAGAAAGACTGACTAAGAATTGAGAGGTACAGTTACCAAAATGACCAACGGACAAAAGTTCCAAAAATATGAGCAGTTTCTTTTCTTCAGGATTGCTTTATTTTTTACTTTTAATACGTTTTAGAATATCAAAAATAAGACTATTTCAATGTGGAACAAATTAAGTATGTTTTTAAGAGAATATATATAAAACAACTCGTGGTATGGCACAGTAAGTAAGGAGCGACTTGGCCCCATAGTAACTGAACAACTAAAAAAAAGGAATATTTGTCATAAATTAATACATCAAAAGAATTGTATTTTTACACTGATTGCAAATACATGATATTCATTAGGTTTAATGTTACTCACTAAAAGCTAAGAGCCTGAGAAAATTTGCCTGATTTCCGAAAGAGGGGGGAAAACACCCCCAAAAAGTCAAGCCATTTAATGAAAATCACACCATCAGATTTAGCCTATCAGAGGACCCTGCTATAGATGTTTCAGGCTCCCGTCTAAAGAAAATGGGAATTTTGTATTTTTGGCCAAAGAAAAAGGTCACAGATGCTTGTTTATTTGTTTGTTTTTTCCCATGGGTGAGGGGAGAGGGCTCATTTCGAACGTAAATTAGATATTCCAGTGCTTTTTATCAAGTGAAGAAAAAGATTGGAGCGCAATTATCCCCCCTCCCACGCCCCTTTTTCCCCAAAGACATCCCATAGCTACTTGATTCAGCTTAGTTAAAAGGTCTAACAACTATGCCATTGAGGATGACATGACCCCCCCCCCCTTGTCCTGGGGAAAGGGCTGTAAGTTATACAATTTGCCCATTGTTTACATTTTCCCGCATGGGTGATCGTATCGAGCCAATGGTCTTATAAGTTTGGGAGAGGGCTCATTCAAACGTAAATTATATATTCTAGTGCCTTTTTAAAGTGACCAAAAAGATTGGAGCGCAGCAACTAGCCCCCCTCCCAGGCCACTTTTCCTCAAAGACATCCAATCAAAATTTTCATATAGCTACTTGATTCAACTTAGTTAAAAGGTCCTCCAAAAACTATGCCATTGGGGATGACATGACCCCCCCCCCCTAGTCCCTGGGAAAGGGCTGTAAGTTATAGAATTTGCCCATTGTTTACATTTTCCCGCATGGGTGATCGTATCGAGCCAATGGTCTTATAAGTTTGGGAGAGGGCTCATTCAAACGTAAATTAGATATTATAGTGCCTTTTTAAGTGACGAAAAAGATTGGAGCGCAACTAACCCCCCTCCCACGCCCCTTTTTCCTCAAAGACATCCGATCAAAATTTTCATATTGCTACTTGATTCAACTTAGTTAAAAGGTCCAACAACTATACCATTGGGGATGGGGACATGACCCCCCCCCCCCCTAGACCCTGGTGAAATGGTTGTAAGTTATACAATTTGCCCATTGTTAAATTTTCCCCAATGGGTGATCATATCGAGCCAAGGGTCTTAGAAGTTTGGGAGAGGTCTCATTCAAACGTAAATTAGATATTCTAGTGCCTTTTTTAAGTGACGAAAAAGATTGGAGCGCGCAACTAGCCCCCCCTCCCACGCCCCGTTTTCCTCAAAGAAATCCGATCAAAATTTTTATATAGCTACTTCATTCAGCTTAGTTAAAAGTTCCAGCAACTATGCCATTGGGGATGACATGACCCCCCACCCCTAGCCCCTGGGGAAAGGGCTGTAAGTTATACAATGTGCCCATTGCTTACATTTTCCCCCATGGGTGATCATATCGCAGCCAATGGTATTAGAAGTTTGGGAGAGGGCTCATTCAAAACGTATATTGGATATTCTAGTGCCTTTTTTAAGATACGAAAAAGATTGGAGCGCAACTAGCACCCCTCCCACGCCCCTTTAACCTCAAAGACATCCGATTAAAATTTTATTATAGCTACTTGATTCAGCTTAGTTAAAACGTCCAATAACTATGCCATTGGGGATGATATGACCTCCCCCTCTATCCCAGGGGAAACGGCTGTAAGTTACACAATTTGACCATTGTTTACATTTTCCCCCACGGGTGATTATATCGAGGCAATGGTTTTAGAAGTTTGGGAGAGGGCTCATTCAAACGTAAATTAGATATTCTAGTGCCTTTTTAAAGTGACCAAAAAGATTGGAGCGCAGCAACCAGCCCCCCTCCCAGGCCACTTTTTCATCAAAGACATCCGATCAAAATTTTCATTTAGATACTTGATTCAGCTAAGTTAAAAGGTCCAACAACTATGCCATTGGGGATGACATGGACCCCCCCTAGCCCCTGGGGAAAGGGCTGTAAGTTATACAATTTGCCCATCGTTTACATTTTTCCCCATGGGTAATCATATCGAGCCAATGGTCTTAGAAGCTTGGGAGAGGGCTCATTCAAACGTAAATTAGATATTCTGGTATATATCTGGGGAAACAGCTGTAAGTTATACAATTTGACCATTGTTTACATTTTCCCCCATGGGTGATTATATCGAGGCAATGATCTTAGAAGTTTGGGAGAGGGCTCATTCAAACGTAAATTATATATTCTGGTGCCTTTTTTTAAGTGATTAATTAAAAAAATTTCCACAAAATAAGTTTTTCAAAGAAAAGTAAAGAACTCCATTAAACAAAAAATGAGCAAAAATAAAGTCAAATAATCTACCAAGCGTGAAACTACCACAAATCAGCATCTATAAATAAATGAAACCCAAAACGAACAAAAAAATTACAATTAATAACCGATTCATAACTCAAAACGAGCCGAAATTAACATAAGTTGGGCTCAAAATAAAAATGTTTTTACTTTTATAACTTTAATAAATCAAATAATATTAACATTTTGATTGCTAAATATCAGTATATGTATATTAAACTGACATGCACAATCATTTGTATTTTTTTCAGTAAAGTGCAAATTATGTTCTGGCCTTGGGAAGGCATAGGGGTTTTGAGCCCAACTTATGTTAATTTCTGCTCGTTTTGAGTTTGACTTGGTTATTTATTGTAATTTCTGTTCGTTTTGGGTTTCCAGTTTCACGCTTGGTAGACTATTTGATTTTATTTTTGCTCATTTTTTGTTTAGTGAAGTTCTTTATTTTTCATTGAAAAACTTATTTTGTGGAAAGTTTTTTTAAATTAATTTCTGTTCGTTTTTATGACATAGTCTTTTCAGGGAAAAAGAAAATAATAATACTTTAAATCTTTTCGTTTTTTTTAAGAATTTATAGTTTGGCCTGCTATTTGTATGCTGGAGAAAAATTTTCAGCCATTTTTAACAACATACACCCTTTTAAAAATCTGGACACAAATAGTAGTGTTTAATTTAGTTTCATACCTCCTTTAGTTGACCTGAAATGGAAAACTTGATACCATTCGCAAAAAAAATCTCTTTACTTTCTTTGATAGCTAAGATACACTTACGCTATTTTGATTTGGTTAAACTTTAAACGCAGAAGTAGCCCCGAAAGTTTGAAACATAACACCCACAGTCGTTCTTGGGATGCTCCTGAGATACCTTATTGGGAATTAGCATTAACAGAGTGCATTTTGATTTAATCTCATGGCAACATTTTGCTTTTGAGCATAAAGGCAAATGGGAGGGTAGGCGTGGGAGGGGGATTAGTTTCCCTCCAATCACTTTCGATTATTAAAAAGGGCATCAGCCCTTTCTATTTTCAATCGAATGAGCCCTTTTCGAAGTTCCTACGACAACTACTTCGATACAAAGTGCCCTGGTCTAAACAACAACAACAACGAAAAATATAGTAAACATCGATGTTTACTATAAAAATGTCAATCCTTCCAATCACTTTCGACTATTAAAAAGGACACTAGGCCTTTCAATTTCCATTGAATGAGCCCTTTTTGAGTTTCTACGACAACACTTTCTATAAACACCTTATATGCCCCCAGTGCATAAATTACAACCTTTACCCTAAGGGCTGTGAGAGTGGTTGTCATCCTCTAAGACCTAATTTCCAGAATTTTCAACTACGTTAAACAAAATGGCTATCTCAAAAATTTTGATTGGATGTAACTGAGAAAATGGTGGGCGTGACAGGGGCGTTAGTTGCTCTCCAATCACTTTCAACTATTAAAAAAGGCACTATTAGCCTTTCAATTTCCAATCAAATGAGCCCCTTTTGAAGTTTCGACAACAACGCTTTCAATAAAAACCTTATATGCCCCCAGGGCATAACTTACAACCCATGCCCTGAGAGCTGGGGGAGGGGGGTTGCCATGCTCAAAGACCTAATTTCTAGAACTTTCTGCAACGTTGAACAAAATGGCTATTTGAAAATTTTAATTGGATGTGTTTGGGGAATGGTGGGCGTGATAGGGGGGGTTAGTTACCCTTCAATCACTTTCAACTATTAAAAAGGGCACTAGCCCTTTCAATTTCCAATTGAATGAGCCCCTTTTGAAGTTTTTACGACAACTCTATCTATAAAAACCTTATATGCCCCCAGGGCATAACTTACAACCTTTGCCCTGGGGGCTCTGGGGGGTTTGTCATCCTTAAATACATAATTTTCAGAAACTTTCACTTTAAAAAGGGGCAATTTCAATTTCCCATCAACTACGTTGAACACAATGGCTATCTCTAAACTTTGATTGAATGTGTTTGGGGAAATGGTGGGCGTGAGAGGGGGGTTAATTACTCTCCACTCACTTTCAACTATTAAAAAGGGCAATTTCAATTTCCCATCAAATGAGCCCCTTTTGAAATTTCTACAACACCTATCTATATAAACTTTATATGCCCCCAGGGCATAACTTACAACCCTTGCACTGAGGGCCCTGATGGGGATATCATCCTAAAAGACCTAATTTCAAGAACTTTCGATTACGTTGAACAAAATGGATATCTCAAAATTTTGATTGGATGATGTTTGGGAAATGGTGGGCGTGAGAGGGGGGTTAGTTGCCCTTCAATCAGTTTCGACTATTAAAAGGGCACTAGCCCTTTCAATTTTCAATCGAATGAGCCCTTTTTCAAGTTTCTACGACAAAGATTTCAATAAAAACTTATATGCCCCCACCGCTCATTTTTTTCCCCAGAAGTCCTCCCATCAAAATTTTGATATAGCCCATTTTGTTCAGCAATGGTCGGGAATAACTTATAACCCTTGCCCTGAAGACTGTGGGGGGAGTGTTCTAATCAAAAAGTATAATTTACTGAACTTTAAACTGCGTGAAACAAAATGGCTATCTCAAAATTTTGATTGGATGAGTCTGGGGAAATGGTGGCGTGGAAGGGGTGTTAGTTGCCTTCCAATCACTTTCGACTATTTAAAAGGGCACTAGCCATTTCAATTTCCAATTAAATGAGCCCTTTTTGAAGTTTATACGACAATGCGTTCTGTAAAAACCTTATATAACATATACCCCCAGGGTAATAACTTTTAACTTACAACCCTTGCCTTGAGGGCAGTGGGGGGCTGTCATCCTCAAAGACCTAATTTCCAGAACTTTCAACTACGTAGAACAAAATAGCTATCTTAAAATTTTTATTGCATGTGTTTGGGAAAAGGTGGGCGTCAGAGAAAAGGTTAGTTGCCCTCCAATCACTTTCGACTATTAAAAAAAGGCACTAGCCCTTTCAATTTCCAATCGAATGAGCCTTTTCTGAAGTTTCTACGACAACACTTTCTATAAAAACCTTATAGAACCCTAGGGCATAACTCACAACCCTTACCCTGAAGGCTGTGGGGAACTGTCCTCCTCAAAACATAATTTCTATCTGGAAATCAACTACGCTGAACAAAATGGCTATCTCAAAATTTTGATTGGATGTGTTTCGGGAAATAGTGGGCGTTGGAAGGGGTGTTAGTTGCCTTCCAATAACTTTCGACTATTGCAAAGGGCACAAGCCACTCCAATTTCCAATTGAATGAGCCCTTTTCAAAGTTTCTACCACAACTTTTTCGATACGAAGTGCCCTGCTCTCTAAAGGAAAAAAAACAATAAAAAATACATTGTGCCAACATCGTTCTTATACGCCCTCAGGGCATAACTTAAAACCCTTGGGCCGAGGGTTGTGGGGGAGTGTCCTCCTCAAAAACATATTTTCTATGTGGAAATCAACTACGCTGAACAAAATGGCTATCTAAAAATTTTGATTGGATGTGGTTTTGGGGAATGATGGGCGTGGGGGAGGGGGGCTAGTTGCCTTCCAATCACTTTCGACAATTAAAAAGGACACTAGCCACTCCAATTTTCAATCGAATGAGCCTTTTTTTCGAAGTTCCTACGATAACTCATTCGATACGAAGTGCCCGGGTATGGGAAAAAAACAATAATAATACATTGTGCAAACATCGTTCTTTACTTAGGCAGCGCAATAGCACTGCCTATGACGAAAAAGATTGGAGCGCAACTAGCCCCCCTCCCACCCCCCTTTTCCTCAAAGACATCCGATCAAAATTTTCATATAGCTACTTGATTCAGCTTAGTTAAAAGGTCCAACAACTTTGCCATTGGGGATGACATGAACCCCCCCCCCCCTAGCCCCTGGGAAAAGGGCTTTAAGTTATACAATTTGCCCATTGTTTACATTTTCCCCCATTGGTGATCATATCGAGCCAATGGTCTTAGAAGTTTGGGAGAGGGCTCATTCAAACGTAAATTAGATATTCTAGTGCCTTTTTTAAGTGACGAAAAATATTGGAGCGCAACTAGCCCCCCTCTCCCACGCCCCTTTTTCCTCAAAGACATCCGATCAAAATTTTCATATAGCTACTTGATTCAGCTTAGTTAAAAGGTCCAATAACTATGCCTTCGGGGATGATATGACCCCCCCCCCCCTTACAACCTCTGGGGAAGGGCAGTAAATTACGCATTTGCCCATTGTTTACACATAGAATCTGTCATCGGAAAATATACGCATTTTTTGGGGAGGAATTTTCTGAGGGGAGGGGGATTTTCCAAGGGGCGAATTTTCTGTGGGCAAGAAGGTTTTCCGAGGGGAATTTTCTAGGGCAAATTTTAAACAGGGTGGGAGGGGATATCCCGGCATGCTTTAAATAATAATTAGAAATTAAGGACTTTAAGACTTTTGCAATACACCGCAGGACCGACGCAAGGACTTTAGTAGTCAAGAAACATTGTTAATCCGATAGAAGGCAATGTAGTTTAAGACTTTAGCGTAAAGAGGCAGGATTGAAGAAGGGGCAGCCCCCTCATATACTGAATAATTTTTTTTTTGTTTTAAGTTTTAATGTTGCTCCTCACTTTCAGTTGAAAAAAAACATTTTGTTTTTTTTATTTAATACTTATCCAGGTCAAAGTGAACTTGTCTAAGACCAAAATAATGGACAAGGCATCCTCCAGCCTCCCGACACCTATAGAAGTGTGTGACCAGAATGTTGAGATAGTCAAGCAGTTCATCTGCCTTGGTTCAATTGTCTGCTCAAATAGAAATCTAGATGCAGAGATATCAGCAAGGTTGGAAAAGGCGAATGCCGTCTTCTGAGAACAATAATTCAGAAACCCCAGATGAGCCGGCTGACGAAAGCACGAATCTACTCTGCCTCGGCAGCTAGGGTTATGCTGTACTCGTCAGGACACTTGGCCTATGACTCAGACACAGATGATCAAGGTAGATGCTGTCGAGACGAAACACTTCCGCAAAATCGAACGCGTTTGATGTTTTGGTAGAGAACCCAGAGATTGTCCGGTCTTTTGAATTGCCATCCTTGTCTGACATCTCAAGTCTTCCTCGCTGTGTTGACATGGTCATCTACCCCACCAGCCAGCACACACGCCCGCTCGACTCATCTTCATCTTCAATCCAACAACAAATGGCTGGAAAAGCCCCAGAGGTAGACCACGCACAAGATGGGCGGACGTCATCCGCGGCTCCCTTTATCAGGAACGTCGACTCCCTCTATCAGGAACGTCAACCCCGACGAGGATCCAACCCTAGCCCATGGACAGAACACTCTGGAGACGATAGACGGCACTGACGTCTGGTTCCCTTTACGCTGACAACGTTGCCAAGCAAGAATTTTAAGTCAAAGTAATTCAAGTCAGGTCTATGTAAATGAGGATAGATGGTAAACTATTTCAGGCAGATTGCGCATACAGAAGGGAAATAGAAAAAGGTAATAGACATTACAATTTTATAGGTACACTAATCTTATTATAATCAATTCAGTATTTCAGTATAAAATAGCCCTTAAGTATTGTGAATAAGCCATGCAACAGTTCCTTAAAATCTAGTAGCCTTTACGCCAGTCAATAATCATTTCACAGTTGTCATGTGATATGGTAATTCAACCCTAGTCCTTCCTGGTTTAGAAATTAGAATCCAAATTTGTTATTTGAATTCTGCATCACGCAAGGTTTTCATGCCATTAAATTTTAATAGGTACTCCCAAAAATTTTGGGGTGTGATGTGAACCACCCTTTTGTGTTGAATGTTCCTATCTGCGACACAATTTCCGATGTAGGTAGAATTTGTTGTAAAATCTGAATCAGGCTTTACAAATGCTGTGCTAAATACCAATCTAAATTTCAAGGTTCGGATTTCAGTAGGCACTTGAAATAGTAATAGACACAAATAGAGTTATGTAATAGATACAGCTCCAGCAATCTTAAAGTACTAAAGACAAGGCCGTATCCAAGGGAAGGGGGTAGTTGGTTTGACCCCCCCCCCCTCCCGAAATGTTTGTCAGACTCGAAAAAACCTCTCGGACTCGTTAGCCCCTCCCCCCCCCCAAAAAAAAAAAAAAAAAATCCAGGATATGGCCAAGACTAAGGACATCAAAATAAAAAGGATCTTGGCCCTGGATCCATCTTAGGTTAATTCAGGCCTGAAAACCACGATTTACTTTTCTTTTGGTTGTTTCAAACTATGAAGCTTTTGGGCAGTATCGCATTCTCGACAGTGTTGCCACGTTGAACAGTGGAAACAAAGATAAAGATGCAGATAAAATTTGACAGCGCCTTTCGTACGTAAAAATTTGATCATTAACGATCTCTTGATTCTAAGTATTATATCACCTTCAAAGGAAAGCTACTTCTTCTTAAGCGGTTTGGTGCCATATGTTCTTAACTTTTTTTTTTTTCTGATTTCTTACACATGTTTCATTTTATTTATTTGGCAGCCGTACAACACAGTATGATAACCAATATAGTCGTCTAAGTTTTCACTTAACCAATAAAAAATCAGACTTCATTTTCATAGTCCATGGTACTCCCACTTATACAAACGTCATTAATAAGGCTCATATATAGGTTCTTGAAGTCGCTAGTATTCTATAGTTAAAGTTAGACAACTGGCTGACATGCTACTCTGAGTGATTAAAATATTTTGATTTTATTATTAAATTCAAAAGGAAAGGTCGCACCAAGAAATTAATGAAAGGCTTTAAAATATACAAATTGTCCCTAGCAAAGAACATTTCCTTCGAGCGGCACCAACAATTTCCCAGGACACATATTTTGAAAGAAAAAAATATATTTCAAACAAATGTTGCTCATGGAAATTCTTTTATCAAATATTTACAAATACCATACACAACTGTATTGGATGTACAATAGCCAATTAAGATAATAAAGAGTTTAACTCTAAACAGAATAAACGTCGAAAATGCAGTGAAAATGATGGCGAAAGTCCTCAAGTTTCTACAACAACTAAATTGAAAAATTGAATGGAAATAGCAACCATGATTGTAATAACAACCAAGAATGATATGCAATAAATGATGTTATAAACGATTTGTGGACCGGTTATACATAGTCGACATGAATACAGCAAAACAAATTTAACCAAATTCAACTTACAAGGTAAAGAAAAAAAGGTATTGGACTTTACAGTCCCCTACCGGTAGTGCTGATTTCTGGTTCTTGACCCTCCAGCCAGGAAGTGCAATGGGATATTGGGGGCCCGTCATCCTGTGCTTTTGCTAACCCTTCCTACTTACCTTCCCCAGATTTTTCCAGGCACCCACTTCAAGGTGGGTCGGCTCTAGCTGAGCTTACAAAGTCAGGCCACCAACCCCCGTTCCAAACTAAATAATCAGCGACACCAGAAACTCGAACCCCCGTCCTCACAGACAGAGGATTTCAAGACTAGCGTGCTATCCACTCGGCTAGAACGGCTCAGGGATGGAATATAAAATTTGTGATCATGATAGTCCATGAGAGTACTGAGACTGATCGGAATCGATATACCTAGAAGTATTAGACACTTACAACTTACAAGACGGGGAAAAAAGGGGAGGAGGGAGAGGAGGAGGTTTTGGTCCTGTAGCTTTCAAAATCTCAGTAATAAATTGTTGGGCCTTCAATTTCTTATATTTTCAGTAGCTAACTTACCCATTCGCATATTTTCTGTTTCTGTTCTTTCCAAAGTTACCATTATCTTCTTCACAAACCAATTTTCAGTCAAAAATCTTACCTTTGAGTCCGTGGCAATAACCTCTGTCGTCCTCCTTGCAGAGAGACAGGAGCTCACTAAGAAGTAGCTTGTAGCGGGGTATTCTCTGGATTGGTGTTATCAATAGAGACTCAAGCTTGCAGCCCACTTCTGGTCGAGATTCTTGACGCAGTAAAAAGCATAAAAAATCTTTTCTGGTCTTCTTTAGGGCCTGAAAGGAAAGGAAAACTAATTTTACGAAATAAAAACTTTTTTGTAGTGTACCTTTGAATTCTTTTGTTGCTATAGCTCACTTTCTTTGTTACTATTTTGGGTTCGTAGTTCATACGTTCTTAGTATAGGGGTGATGGATGTGGTAAAGGAAGAGACGATGGACCTATTCAACTAAAAAAATATATCAAACGGTGGAGCAGCTAAACTACAATTCAATTTTATCATTTTTAAAAATAGAGCACCAGCAAAAGCATAGCTCCTTCTCCTCTGACTCCAACACAATCACGACCCTCATAACCTCCACCCTCAGCACCTAACACATTATAATCACTACTTCCATCACCAAACACTAGTGATGGCGGGACACACCTTTTGAACCACTACCACCATTATTGTCCTTTAACATGACCAGTTACTCCACTAACAGCATGACCAACATAACCACCATCATTCATCAAATACTAGTAAATAAGTTAATTCTTACCAACGTAGCACTATTAATAATAATAATTTATTTTTAACCCACATCATATACAAAAAATGATAATTGTGGAGTATAACGAAAAAAGTAGATAATACACTACATACATGAGTACATAAAACTTAAAAACTTCACAAGAGCAGAGTAACCAAAGAAAAGAAAAACATTAAAGATACAAAAAAAAACTATTTATGACAAAAGACAGACCAAGACTTAATACAGTGAACAAGGACTTAATGGAGCATCATTTAATAATTTACACCTTCATATTTGAAATGTTTGAATATTACCTATTCATGAATATAACGAATTTAAATTACTATTGCGGAAAAAAAAAGTACCAAACAAACAACTTCGACAACACTTCAAACAAAAAAAAAAGAACAAAAACTACAGCAAACGAGTAAGGCCACTGTGGGCTGGCAGATACTTATATGCAGACTCGGGTAGTTTGCCGGCAAGTTCCGTAAGCCTTGACACAATATCCGGAAGACCGTAAACAAATATGAGATTCCGATTTCTATACCAAGGAGGCAGATACAATAGAAAGCGGGAAAACCGGAAATAATATAAATGAACTGATCTGATGTCTTTTTGGTGAAAAATAGGGTAAATTCCAGACAGAAACAAAACCGAGTGATCTGTAAAAATCGAATATAATTTAGCAAGAGACTTTCTATTGTATCTACCTCGATTTGCCACATTCTCTGCAACATCTTTGTAACTACCTCGAGTTGTTGAACCTAGTAAAGCAATTTATGTTTTTCTCAATTGAATTTGGTGCGAGGCTCAAACTTTCTCTCGCTTAAAATTACTGATAGCATAGAATCCTTCAGGTAGGCAAGTAGACATTAGGGGTGGGTTTTTAGGCTTCAGGCCAACATCACCCGCAAAAATTGAATATTTCTCTCCCCAGTTGTGAGCCACGTTCAGGGCTTTGTGCAAATATTATAAGTGGTTAGTTTCTGACAGGAACCAGGGGAGCCACTTGCTTCTCATAAAGTCCTAATGCTCTCAACAGTTTAAACAATAAGAAAATTGCGACGTGGTATGTTGCGACATTGAAGGGCTTTGGGGTTCCAAAGTTTTGCTCCAGGGCTAAAGAAAACAAGGAATTAAGTTATACAGAATTCATATACGAGAACAAAGCGACAATATCCGGTTTTCTCTGGAGCCTAGACAGTGTCCGAGGTATCCGGTTTCCTCCTAAACCGCCTATGTCCAGCGTTTCTTGCACCGGAAACAAAGCACCAATCCATGCATTGGAAGAGCCCAACTTCACCGAGAGCCAAAAAAGTTCTAATGAGCAAATCAAAATTTAAAGCAATGATGATTGTTTTTTATATCTATGGGATTGTGCACCTTCACTGGGTTCTTCAAGTTAAAACAATTAATCAGTATTAGTACAATTCAATTCAATTTATTCAAATAAAAATCAAACATGACACCAATAATAATAAAGATCCTGGAAGCGAACTTGATAAAGATCCTGGAAGCAAACTTTGAAGTTCCTTGAGTACTTTCTAAACTAGCAAAAAGATAAGGAAAAAAAACGACAAAAAAACGTGGAAGGACACATCACGAGTTTTCCACAAGCAAATGCGCCAGCCCAATCCAAGGTATCTATCAACGGGTTCCTAGCCAAGAAAACATTCCAGTGTTAGGACATCCACCTTATTCACCAAATGTTGTACCGTATGACTTTTTCTGTTCCCTAAGGTGAAATCTACATTCAAAGGGACAATACTCGAGCCTGTTGAAGCTTTAAAAGAGAAAACGGCACATGTCCTGAAGGAGCTGACAGAAGATGACTTCCACCACTGTTTCCAACAATGAAATATTCACATGGAGCGTTGTATGGATAGAGAAGGAGTTTATATTGAGATAGAGAAAGAGAATAGAGAAGGAGGATGGAGAGAAGGAGATAGAGAAGGAGTAGTATATTATACATTACACAAAAAAGATATATCTGAAAGATCTGAAAACTGCAAAGATGGGATCCGGTTAAGTACTTTGAATTGACAGGCTTTCAAAATATGCAGAGATATGTCCAAAATATACACCCTTTTGGAGGACTTGCAATCTAAAGCAAACATTATCAACAACTCGCAATCCCATCTTCAGGGGGACAAGATATTTTTATACCAAAAACTTGGAACGTACAATTATTAATTTTGAGTTGTGTTAGAGAATAGCAGGCATGGAAGATGCAAAAACTAATTTTTTGTTAATTTTATAATTGGGTTTATTCATAAAAAAATACATTCATTACAACAATACCCAGAGGTTATAGCCTGTACTAAACACAATGTAATATTAACAAAAGCAAATAGGCTAAAACAAGAAGAGAAGAGGAAGGAGAGAAAAAAGATAAACAAACTCGACTTACACGGTCTCAGACATATGACTGGATCGAGTTAAGAAGGGGAAAACTAGGTAATAAGTGTGGAAAATATAAAAATTATATACAGGAACAATCCCGGGATCTTGGAGTGGCAAAGCATTACACAAAGGTCCCCTTCTCTCGCTTTGTCCTGTGTATATGCCTGAATGTGGCACCCTATTAAATATATTCTTTTTTCTAAGTAAACTGTTAAATTGCATGTTATTGCTCAAGATTTATAATGCTTGTCAAAAAAGGAATTTTGAATTTTCCGATTCTGTGTCCATAATGCCAGAGCAAAACTTAAAAAATTCAAAAATTCATAATAAAAATTCCATAATGAACCTTCAAAACTTTACTTTGAAGAGCAAAACTTCCTAATGGTAGAGAAGAAACTTAGCTTCTGTGAAACGAGTTTATTATTATTTTTTAATTTTAAAAAAAATTCTTGTTTTTCTCTTAATTTTTCCTTTTTTTTTCAAATGAGTCAATATGAGTGCAACAATCTTAAGCAAGGTTCTGAGAGAATTTTTGCATAAAAACGTTGTCATATAGGCAGAGCCGTTCACAGGAGGGGGGGGGGCAATCTAGGCAGCTGCCCTGGCACCATGTCAGCAGCGGGGGGGGGGGGGGGGGGGGGGGTGACACAGTGGCTGGGAGTTGCCGACTTTGACCACACTTTTCACTTTGATTCAGCTTTTTTTGCTTATATCCAAGTCCGGAGGGGCGTTGTAAATAGTTTTTCACAGGGCACCACCAATCCTAGGAGCAGCTCTGCATGCAGGCAAGTATCTAGTTTTACTGCAGTTTTGGATCAGATATTTAAATGTATCTTTAGTTAATAGAATTTTACTTAAATAGAGAAAAGATTCTTATTTAGCCACTGGTAAAAATGTATTATAGTTATTCTAAAGAGACATCCCTTTTTTAATTCTCTTTAAAGTTTTTTTATTCTTCAGGGGATTTTGCTTTCATTCAGATATTAACCAGAAATTCCATCACGAATTCTCTTGGTCATTTTAGCTCTAAAAAAGTGACTCTCTTCTCACAAAACATAGCTTTGCTCTCCTGGGATAATGCCCCTGATGTTTGTGTTCCATGATCAATAAGAGAAAAGCGTTTTACGGGTACAAACAATATTGAAGAGTCAAAAACCATTATCTTACTTCTAAAACGACCAATTATCCTTTCATAGTCTTGTGCATATGCTGAATATAGCTTCAAAAGGGTCCAGTTGATATGAAGGCCTTAGAAATGCCTTCAATGGTGTTGTCTATAGCATGAATCAATACAGCATTAGTTTGGTATATTGGATCTAAGTGACCAAATATCAACAAATGATCTTTCTTATCCAAGATATCTGATGAGGGCTCAGCAAAAAACTAGAAAAAAATAATAATTAATTCTGGAATTATATGGTAATGCAGAGTCAAAAGCTCTAATTAGAAGGGAAAATACATAGCAACCTCTAGCCCGATGTTTCATGTAGAAACAGTCACACAATTCCAAGTAGTCACACGTATTCGCAGTCCCAAGTAGTCACACGTATTTGCAGTCCCAGTCACTGTTTCAAGCATTCGTAGTCAAAGTAGCAAGTAGTTGCAGTCAAAGTCATAAGTAGCTGCAGACGCAAAACGTTGGTACAGTCAAAATCTTATGTAGTCGTAATCGCTGTTCCCAGCAGTCACAGTCGCAGTCACAAGCATTTGGAGTCACAGTTTCAAGGAGTCAGAGTCACAATTAGTTGCAGTCGCAAATATTCGTAGTCACAAACGCAAGCAGTTACAGCCTTAAATAGTCGTAGCAGCATTAGGAGAAATATTAGTAGCATAGGTAACATTTGTAGCATCCCTGAAAGACTAATTTAATACCTCAGCCATCCCTGAAATATTGTTGATATGCCCTTTTGACAAACTGCATGCATATAATGCGTTTTGATTTCCTTTTTTTCAACATGCACCCTAACATCCCCCGAGAGTTTCACCTTAATACCCTTAGCCATTCAACAGATATTGCAGATACGCCATTCTTAAATCCTTATTTAATTAAAGTTTACTTCAACATGACCTGAAAGTTTGAGCTTAATTACTTTATCAGTTCCTAAGATATTGCAAATACATCCTTATGACAAACTTGGATGGACATAGTGTCTTTTGATTCAGTTTAAATATCCCCAGTAACATGCTTTGAAAGTTCCAACGTAACACCCATAGCTGTCCCTAGGATATTGCCCATGTACCCTTTTGACTATCTGGACATGCTTTTGATTTATTTTTAAACCCCCTCAACTTTCGCTGAAGATAAAAAACTTAAAAACCTTTTCAGTTCCATGGACATTGTATTTATGCAGCTTTTACAACCTGGATTCACTTAAACCCTTCAATTTAGTTCAGTAGTAGCAGCAGCAGTAGTAGTGAGAACGGTAGTAGTATTAGCCCTTAGAGTTTCAATTAAATACACACAGCGGTTCCCGAGATATTCCTGATACATCTTTTTGATAACCAGCATGCACATAGTGCATTTTGATTTACTTGTATAGCAACAAACAACTTCCCTGAAATTTTCTACTTTATACCCTATTCCAGTCATAACATATCTAGCCTATGCCATTTTCACAACCTGGATGCACTTAAACTATTATGATTTAGTTCAGTAGTACCAATAGTAATAGTAGAAGTAGTAGCAAAAGTGGTAATAATATTAGTAGCCTTGAAAGTTTAGCTTAATACCCTAAGGCATGGCTGGCCAGGCTGAGATATTGTTGATACACCCCTTTAATAGCCTCCTCCATGTATATAGTGTGTTTTAGTTTAGTTCAACATGCCTCTCAAGTTTCCCTGAAAGCTTCAACTTATTCCTCTAAGCTGCTCCTGAGATATCACTGAAACGCCTTTTTGACAACCTGCATGCACATAGTGTGTTTTCATTTAGCACAACACTGCAATCACCATTCCATGAAAGTTTTATCTTAATGTCTTTAGCACTAGCAATAGTAGTAGTCATAGTAGTAGTAGAACAAGGGGAGTGGGAGTAGTAGTAGTAGCAATAGAAGTTTAGTATTCACATAGTCCCTTTTTGGTTAGTTCAGCATCCCTGATTGCTTCAACTTAATAGCCCAAGCTAATCCTGAGATATTGCTGATACACCCTCTTAATAACCAGCATGCACATAGGTTTTTACTTAGTTCAACATCCTCCGCAACAATCCCCGAAAGTTTTCACCTTAATACCATTAGCCTAAGTAATAGCAGTACAATTAGAAGCAGCAGCAGTAGTAGTAGTATTCACATAATGCCTTTTAGTTAGTTCGACTTCTTCCCAACAAATGCCCTGAAAGTGTGAACTTAATACTCTAAGCTGTTCTTGAGATATCGCAGATGCCTCCTTTTGACAACCTGCATACACATAGTGTGTCTTGGTCAGTTCATTCCCTAACATAGTGCATAGTGCCTATTAGTTAGTTTCGACATCCCCCCTAATATGTCCAGAAAGTTTCAACTTTATATTACAAGCTATTCCTGAGATATTACTGATACACCCTTTTGACAACCTGCAACACATAGTGTGTTTTGATTTAGTTCAACTTCTTTCTCAATATACCCTAAAATTTTCATCTTAATGCACTTAGCCATAGAAACAGTAGCAGCGATAGTAGTAGTAGCGGTGGTAATAATAGTAGTAGCAGCAGTAGTAGTAGCAGTTGAAAAAGTTTCAACTTAATACTCTAAACCATCCCAATGATATTGCTGATATGCCCTTTTTAAAACCTGTATGCACATAATGTGTTTTTATTTAGTTCAACTTCCCCCTCGACTTTCCCTGAAATTATCGCCTTAGTACTCTTAGCCTTGGTAGTAGTCACAGCAGAAGTAGTAGTTGAAGTAGTACCAACATGCACATTTTGCCTTTTGGTCAGTTAATCACCCCTCATCAGTCTCTCAAAGTCCAACGTAATACCACATGCTGTTCCTGAGATATTCCCCTTTGACAACCTGCATGCATATAGCGCATTTTGATTTGGTTCAACACTCCCCTCAACATTCCCTGAAAGATCCACCTTAATCTCCTTAAATGCCTTTTTTGACACCAAGGGTCAAAAGTTGAAGGGAATATTGTTCCCTTCCCAATAACAAATACTAGCCTATTTTGTAAACTATGGGTGATTTGCATAACTTACAGCTCTTGCCCTAAGGGCAGGGGTGAGGGGTTGTAATCCCAAGAGGCATAGTTATTAGACGTTTCAACTATGCTGAACAAATTATCTCAAAAATAAATTATGTCTTTGGGGTAATAAGGGGTGCAAGGAAGGGGGTGGGGACTGGTTGCCCTCCAATGTGGCTGTGCAAACCCAGGACTTCCCTCCCTCTTGAAGGAACATTATGACACAGTCCTCAAGAATCTTGTGTAGGGGTAAAAATTTCTTTAGTTAATCAAATTGTCAAACTTTATTTGATAATTTTTATTTTTAACCTCATTCAATTTGCATAGCTCTTAATATAACAAAGCTCATTCAGTATTTTTTTTTTTTTTTTTCGTCAAGGAATATTTCCTTTTGGCCCTTTTCACAATCCTTTAATACCTGCAGAGATCTTATTTACCGTCTATTAAACCAGTATTCTCTTTGGAGAAGGGGTTTTTAAGCCCCCCCCCCCCAAAAAAAAGAAAAATCTAGCATTTTGACAACATTTGTATAATCCGTGCTTTTTCTACATTCATTCATTCCATTTTCAATATTTCTGAATTTGTGGCTGGTGCTCCAAAAAATTTCACCCAAACCAATTCATTACCACACATATTTGACATGCATACCTCACATGAACAAACTGCAATGGTTTTTAAAACAAAAATAAAATAATTTCACAGGGAAGTAAAGGGCAATGTGCAAATAAAGATAAATTATCCTAAATATCAAGAGGCCCCAACTTTTTACACTGAAATTTAATAAGAGTTTTCGTAAAAAAATACAGATTTTCAAACACGTAGTTTTTATTAATCCCAATTCTTTGGGAATGAACCATTTTATTTAGTTGTACTTGCTTTAATATATAGGATTTTTGGTAATGCTGTAGCCTACTGAAAGAATAAAATTTTCAGTTACAATGTTTTAAAAGGCAATGTAATACCCAAATAATAGACTTACAATTATAAGCCAGCTATACTTCTTGAAACCAAATTATGATCAAACAGAATATTGGATAGATTAGAATATTGAAAGCTATGGTGATGGCGGTTCTAGGCGTTTACCCCCCAGAAAATACCCCTCCTTCGAAAATACCCCCCGCGGAAAATACTTCCTCGAGGAAAATACCCCCCCCCCCTGCAGAAAATACCCCCATGAAAAATGAGGCTTTCCAAATTTGAGAATTTTATTTAAGTTTTGTTTTTTTTTCTGTAGGGAGAAGAAATTTGGTACTTATTTATTATCCGCCACTCATTCAAGTTTACACGGTGTAAAACTCAAGAAAAACCCGGTTTTCTTTGTCAGTTTCTTTCAGCTTGGCGTGAGACAAGACAAAGACAAGTGACAGAATAGATGGAAATTATATAATTTGGGCTATATATTTGCACATAAGGGAATATGCAGAATACTTACACCTAACACATTTTGCATGCAGACCAGCAACACTTTATCCCTCCCCCCCCCCTAATGTGTATATATATATATAGACCAAATTTGTTTTTAAATTAACAAAGAAACTAACAAAAAAACGGTTTGTTCTCTAGTTTTGCAAATTGTAAACTTGAGTGAAAAGTGTATAATACACAAGCACCAAAATTCCTTCTCCCCTACGCCGGCCACCGTTGATGACAGTGGTCAAGTATGGTTCTGAACTGTGGGCACTCTGAAAAAATGGAGGAGGAGTTTCTAGATGTTTTCCAGAGAAATTGCCTATGGATTGTTTTGGGTACCTGACTGACTAACTGTATCTCAGACAGTAAGCTGTATAGAAAATGTGTTTCAACCCTGTTTTCTAGGGCTATAATGAGAGAAACAATAAGATGGCTAGGACACGTTCTGCATATGAAGAATGACAGATTGCCAAAGATTGACCTTGTTGGACAACTGTCTAAGGCCAAACAATCAAGCAGGTTGCCCCTTAATGGGATGAAAGGATGTTGTAAGGAAAAATTTAAGGCAAATAGGAACTTCTTAAAAGGGTGCAAAGACAGAGCCTTGAACAGATCGGAATGGAGGAAGAATGTGCATAGCTGTGCTGGCCTCGGGCGGCTTGGTGCCGTGGTGAATTGTTAGTAGTAGTAGTAAGACTTGAACCAGTGACCCTTTGCTTGTGAATCTAGCATACTAACCATTCAGCCAGGACAGGACATTTTTAAGCAAAAACACAACAAAACTTAATAAAGCCAACTTTAAATTTTTAACATATATAGGGCAGCTGTAAATTTTACATTTTTTTTGTTTCTAGGCTATGCATACAGAGGCAGAATAAATTGTGCCAGAAATTGAACATTTATATTGCTTGTATTCCTTTGTATACCCCTGGCTTCCTGATACAACCTACACAAGTACCATTGCTGCATAAAAAATAAAATAAAACTAAAGTTTTGTCTTAGTGCCACTCTTTACTTTCAATTAAAAAAAAGAAATTTAAAGTGTTTTAGAGGCTAAATAAAATGTTTCAAGGTCTGCAATTTCAGCTGTATAAGTCTAGACGATTTTTCCCAAAATTAAGGTAAAAGTTTACCAAAGTGGTCTGGATTTCATTAACCAGAATCCAAATGGAATTAGCAATAACTAGAATATTGATAAATAATGGTAGATTGTAAGACTTTATTTTATATTGTGAAGGTAGAAAAAAACCTGAGACCTCATGATAAATTGGCAGGTATGGAAGCACTACAAGAAAAAGGCACTACTAAATCCAATACTGATTTACTTACACCCTGTACAAAATTTGGAATTGATCAAACTTGTATTAAAAAAAAAAATTCTTAGTTTTTTTTATTCAAAAATTTTCTGCTAAATGGAGTTGGAGTTGGTATTTTGAAGATGTCTGGGTTTGGAGTTGGTTATAACTTATAACTAACTCCAAATCCCTGATAAAAAAAAAAAGTTTTTATTGAATTGAAAAAAATGAGCAGTCAAAAAATTGATGAAGGAATATACATGTCAAAAATAAGATAGGAATGCAATTAGATTCTCAATCCAATGTATTTTTTAAAAGTAATTATTGTCCTAGGCTATACAACTGTTTTATTTAATTTATTTAAAGATACAAAGAAACATTAACCCCAATCAGAGAGCAGAGCTCATAAAGTTTAGGTATACACATAGTACAACATGTAAAAGAAACAATACATCTTATCATAATAATAGCATAAACAGTACCAAAAGAAAAATAATAGCAAAAAAATAAATGCTTGGCAGAAGCGGCATGGGAGGTCATCTCAACATGAGGACACAAAAGCAAAACAGACAGACACACCCAGAAAAATATAATATATTGTAACAGTCCATTGTCAATGACAATCTTTAGTAATATTTTACATGAACCAAGTAAAGTTATAGCTTTCAGCTTAAATTTATTGGAAATAAAAGATATTTAGTAACTAATTGAAAACATTGACCTTTCAGAACTTACAACAGTAATTCAATATGTTCAAGACTGCCAACAAGCCAAATGAGGGGGCAAAATCAGCAGAGATTTTTTTATAGAAATAACCAATCAGATTTTGTATTTGAAAATGCCATATGGAAATACTAACTTTTCATATATGTCTTAAATCTAACAAATTTAAGAAAAATAATATTGTTTTTGTTATGCATTTTCAAGTTTTGAAGGCAGATTATTAAGAAGAACAATTGAGCAGTAATTCAAATAAGAAGCAATTAAAGAGAGGTAAGCTATTTTTAATATGGAAAAATGTTTTTCACACAATAGATTGAACCAATATCTTGAGAGAACCCTTGAATGATCAATATGATTTTGAAATGACAAAAGGGGATCAAGAAAAACTCCTAATTACAATATGATTGGACCCTAAAGATTTTATGCTGACCAAACTGAAGCTCCTGACATATCCTGCACATTTTACAGATCATCATTAGTATAGATCAAAAATAAAAGCAGAACTAATACTGACCATGACAGACACTAATATCATTAAGGTTATTTAAATTAGATAGTTTTCTATCAACATATGCTGTAATTTTATGTCCAAATGGGTATCCTTTTGTTATTTCTAGTCCTTTCCCTCTTATGCCTGAATTTTCTATTTTGTGGAAAAGAATTACATGGTTTAAAGCACAGTTTATAGACAGTAAGCTTATCGCAGATAATTTCTGGTCTTCGGTCTCGGTGCGAACAAAAAGCTCCTCCCACTTGTTTCTGCCTTAGCAGATTAGACTGTTATCGTCAATCACTGAGAAATGGTTACCAAGTGCATTATTCGTAATAGCGGGTTTCCACTTGTTTCGTGTCCAAGAGAAATCTGACTTGTCTACCCGCGAAAAAGATCTGATAACGCCTATGTTTCTATCTGCAAAAACGTTCTCCAGAGCACTCGCACCCCTGTCCAGGTTTTTATAATGGGAGAGATAGAGAATGATCATACTGCTAATTCTATAAACTGTGGTTTAAAGTGTCAAATGCTTTTTCAAACATCTTAGAAAACAGTAGACATATGAAAATTCCATCTAAACAATCATTTATTTCTAATAAAAGAGCTGTAACTGTATGTTCTGTTGAACAGCTTGCCCTAAATCCAAACTGACAATTGGTAGAAAAAAAAATATCCAAATAATAAAAATCCTTTCTTTCATTTTTTTTAAACACTTTAGATAATGGAATTTTGCTTTAGATAACTGAATTACCCAGGCAATTTTCCACCTACTGGAAAATATACCTGAACTAATACATAAATTGAAAATATGAATAAGTGGTTCAAAAATTGCACCAACAATACTCTATAGCAGCTTTGTTGAAAGCTCATCATGTCCCACTGAAGTACTGCTTTTTATATTTTTAATAACCTTTTGGAATTCTACAAAAAAAGATTATCCATTTTTTTATTGGCTTTACTGGGCAATATGCACAAAATGTTTGTTGGAAATGAGCAGAAAAACAATGCCAAACCTGGAAAATCAGCCAACTTTTACATAGGCTACAGCCTAGGTTCATAAATAGACTCTGTCTAGAGAGGCTAGGGGAAAGGGAGGAGGGCTGGTACACAATTATGATTGCAGCAGTTATTATATTTTGGAAAAAATCTAGTTGAGGGTATTCTTGCTATCTTAGGAAGCAGTTGAGTTTGGTAAACGAAACTGCCAGGGATGAATGCAGGCTCTAAAATATACTACAGGAAGATGTTGTCAAGCTACTATCTCTACAGTTCCTTTATCTATATGGCTTAAAAGATTCTTTAGATGATAATACCTATCTAAGTTTTGACAAAAATGTTTTCTCTTACTTTTAAATTTTTGGTTTGTTTTTCATTTATATAGTTTTGAAAATGTAACTGCCATTATAGGTCTTTCCTGGTGAAAAAATTGTTGATAAACAATTGCAAGAACAGATAAGTTTATCAACAGTAATTTTCATGAGAACACAATTCTTTATCATTGTTACAAATAAATGGTAATATTTTCAAAATCGTTTTAAAAATTGTTCTATAATTTTCAATCAAAACCATTTTTAACTCATTTACTGCAATTTTTACTGTCTATGCACTTTATTGTGTAAAGCATAGCATATATTATTATGTAACCTAACCTAGGTACCTATTTCCCACCCTAAATCCCAAGAAACGACAGTTTAAATATAGTTCTTGCATTTGTTTATAGCCCACAAGCCAGCGTAAACCTGTTTTCCATCATGCATCTTGGTCTATTTTGTGACTGGTTTGATAAAAGAGTCTGTTTAACATAGGAGTACCAAATTTTATAATGAAATCCTTACATAATATATGTTTCTATTAACTAGATTGACAAGTTGCCTTCCATTTTTTCTGTACATCCAGATCATTTTAAAGCATAATTTGAGTTTAATGGTTCAATTGTAATCTACAGGTGTTAGTATCCAATATCAGTTATAGGCAAAACTAGATATCGTCCAGCTTAGAATGTAGAAACCCATTTGGTAAAGGTCTAGAGTAGAGCTTTTGAGAAGGAAAAATATTAAGAAAACAATTCTTCCTTAGTAATATGCAGAATAATTGTAGGTAACACATTTTGACTGCAGCTCTGCCATACTCTACCCCAACCCTCATAGTGTACAAATATGTAGGGCAAATCATAGGCTCATACCTCTTATGCATTTGTCTACCCATCATCCTTGTTTTTCTGGTTCTTATTTTGTCATAGTTGATTCAATTCACAAGTAGCCAACACATGTTGAAACAAGAGAGACGCATTAGAGAAAGGTTGGGAATATATATTGTTTGGGCTATATATTTGCATATTAAAGGGGGGCTTGGAGTAAAATCAAGTAGAACTGCAGTCAAAATGCATTAGCTAAATTTATACTATATATAATGAAGTAAGGCTTATATTCTTAACATGTTCCCATCTCAATAGCCTCTGCTTACCACCCATTTGAATAAAGAGCTCATAATCCATCATAAGATTCAGTAAATAGATAAATACATTATTAGGGCTAGGCTACATGGATGACCATTGGGTTTGGGGCTGTACCCATTTGAAGAATACAGAAAAAATCAAGGGAATCAATTTGTTGCCTGAATGAGAATTGAGACAAAGAGAAAAAGGCCCTTTTAGAATCTTTAAAGAAGAAGGAGGGTAAATAATGTTAGCTATTATTTGAAACAATACAAAATGATATAATACATCTCATATTTGGTCTTAGGAAACCCACAAGCACCATATTTCTACTTATGGAGAGTGGATTAACAACAATAAGGGAGAGGCATAGCTTTCTCTTGATAAAACATCTCACAAAAATTGAATCAAATTGCTCACACACCCTATATAACTGGTTAAGAAATCCAGCCATGTATATAGGCATTGCAGATGAGTATGCCAATATTCAGAAGAAGTTCCCAAAGAAGTATCTACAAAGTCTATTGCACCTAGTTTCCCCCAATCCCCTCCATGGAATTGGTCAATTCCCATAATAAATACTGATTTCTCAAAGTGGACTAAAGATTTAATCCCCCATTGCTTTTGTCAAGAAAAAATTTTCTGAACTTGATAGAATTACACATAAAAGCCATTTCAAAATTTTTGTTGATGGATCTAAACTGAATGAGAAGGTATCAAGTGGTGCTTTCATTCCTCACCTGAATATTGCAATGGGTGAGAGATTGTATAATAATGTATCTATAATGTCTGCAGGGTTAAATGCCATAATCATGGTATTAGAACACCTTATGGAAAACCAACCTTTAATTGCTAATTCAAATAATATTATATGAATCAGTTATAAACCTGAATTTTGAAGATTGCTTATAATTTGAATTGTTTGGATACTTGTGTATTTAAAAAAAAAATTATTATCTGAGTTAATAATCTTAAATGGAATAAGGTGTGTTTGTTTGTTCGATAGAAGTGAATGAGTGAACATTTTAACTCAAATTGTAATAATGGATTATGATTTACGATCTATTACTGACTAGTTTTTGAATTGCCAAGTTGGTTAGTTTGGAACAAATTAACATTTGTAATGTTTTGTCTTATGATTGAGTAAGACCTGTTACGCGAGAGCCGCTTATTTGTCTATCCAGTGACGGTTACAAGTTTATTCTGAATATAAACCATTCTGAACTGTGATTCTGATTTTTGATCGAGTGTTCAAATTATAATTATTCGTTAAAATTTGGTGCATTAACCCGAAGAGGAATTGTTGCTGACCTATGGCCTAAATTTCAAGTTGTTTTTGGAGCTGAGTTCGAGATTGGCGTTAGGAGTTGTTCTTGGAGCTGAGTTCGGGGTTGGCGTTTGCCGTGCCCTTGTAAACGGCTAACGCTTAATGCACGTTGGCAGCTCCGTGGATAAATATTTGTTGCCTAGTGAGGTAAGCCGTTTCTTGTTTAATTATTTCTAAGATGGGACGTCGGCGTAAAGTCCAGCGTGCTGGAGCTGATGGAACTGGAGCAGTTTTTAGATGTTTCGGCCACTTCTAGCGAGGAGTCCCAGTCACCATTGTTAAAATTGTCCGAAGATTTTGTTATTACGATGCTGGCAATCGTCAAAGAAAACGGATCTAAGTTAGTTTCTATTGATGGACGTATGAGATCTCTGGAACAAAGGGTTATATCGGTGGAAAAAGCGCAGCTTGAGTTTCACGCATCGGTTACGGAAGTTCAAGCCCGTGTAGTATCAGTTGAAAGCGAAACTGATAGCCTAAAAAAGCAGATAAGCGTTATTATGAGTGAAGCGATGGCACTGAGGAAAAACAATATTGATCTGGCAAGTCGGTTAATGATGTGTGAATACCAGGTATCTGACAGTAACATTATTGTTTGGAATTTGCCTTGTGACAGTAAGGAGGACGCTAGTGAAGCGTTTAAGCAAGTATGTCTGTCTGGGCTTGAAGTAAGTGAGGTTCCCAAGTTTACAGTGCTACAAAACATGAAAGACCGGAAATTTTTCAAAGTTAATGTTTTTTTTCGAGGGAAAAGAAAATTGATTTACTAAAAGTTAGCAAGAATTTGAAAGGGAAATCTGTGAGGAATCTGAAAGAGATTTATATTAGTGATGATGCCCCTCTTTCTGTCCGGGAGGCACGAAAAAGTCTTTTTGAGAAGAAGGCTAAGCTAAAGGATATAGGTATTTCAGCTTGGGCAGCTTCAGTTGCTGCTCTTAACAGCAGCAACTCTATAAGAAAATTAAAACAAATTTTCTTGTGAATTATTATCGCTTCTAATCAGCAGTTATACCAAACCAATCCTGCTCAACTCATCCTCAGGGCTATACTGTGGTGTTCTCCTCCCCATAGTATAGTGCAGACGGTTTGATATCATTCCATTTTCCCTTCTTGCTTTAGTTTTGTTTTTCTCTGTTTAAAGCTTTTTCCAATAGGCAATGTTTAGAAGTCCTCCAAAAAAAAATGTCCCCCCCAGATCCCAAATCAAATTCCAGTGAATGTGCCATAGTGAAAGATACCCATCTTGGCTGGTCAAGCACACTTTCTCAAAGTTCAAATGATAGCTCCAATTCGGAGAATAGGACAATGATAAGTGTAGGGGCTAATGTAACCATAAATGATGATAATGGGTTTCAAGAGGTCCTCTCTAGAAGTTCTAAAAAAAGGAAAAAAATCTCCCCAATTAAAAGCATTTCCCCTCTCCCTGCCCAAGATCCTCCCTCCAAAAACTTAGGAATTTACCTTAAAATTACTCCCACTACCCCCTTTGAAATAAAAATGATCACTGCAATAAGAGTTGCAATTTTTAAATTGCTAAAATCAATGTTCTCTCTTAACATTAACCGTGATGGATCTCTGCTAATAGCTGTAGAAGATCAGAAATCAGCAGATACAATAATTAACCTTAAATCCCTTCTGAATACCCCAATTATTGCATCTAATTGGAACCCCAAAACAATCACCAACAAAAATAGTAGTTTATAATGTTCCCCCAGAGATATCTACTCAGGAGTTAAAAGAAGGCCTTTCAGATAGGGCTGGAAACACAATCCCAGTTGAGGATGTTACCCAACTTGGAAAACCCAACTCTAATGGCCTAAAAACTAGTAGATCCTTCTTATTCACACTGAAGGATAAAATTGATATCCCAGAAAAATTATTCCTATTTGGCAAATCAAACCACACAAGGAATACAAACCTAAGCCTATTCAGTGTCAGAAGTGTTTCAAACTGGGACACACAACAAACAAATGCAATGAAATTCTCCAAGAGTGTAGTAATTGTAAATCTTTCCATCCTAAAGAGCTGACAACTTGCAACAACACTCAGCCTACATGCATCAATTGCAAAGGCCCACATGAATCTACAAATAAATCATTATGCCCTGCATACAAGAAAAGAGCTCTAACACTCCAAATATCAACAGAGAAGGCAATCCCATACCCCTTTGCAGCAATGGAAGCAAATGCTGCCCAACAATACCAAATAAAGCCTGTAATGAAACCAACCAAAACCCCCAAGTCAAATGCCCCCAATGCATCAAGCACCCCATATAAAACACCATCTTCTAAGCCCCCTAGCTCAAATCCCTATCAGAAGCAATCACCAAGCCAACAAGCCTCCTTGTCCGGTGAGATGAGGCCAGCCTGGCCCTCCCTCCCAAGAAGAAACAAACCAGAAACACTACCAGGAATCAATCCATTAACCAACAAACAGGATGCACTACCAAAAATGCAATCCCCAAATATATGCTTATTCATTCTAAACTGTAATGCAGTTCAGGCCATGAACATACATCAACTACAGAAAACAAAAATTATTGCAGAATTGGCAAAAATTTACATCCCAGATGATATGCTCATTCAAGCAAAAAAAGATCTTGCTTTACTATTAACAAAGCTGAACATTGATACACATTCATATGAAGAATAAATCAACAACACAACATTTATCAATACTCCAATGGAATGTAAGATCACTCACAGAAAATAAGCTAAATGAACTAACATCATTTATGAATAATAATTCAATTAATATTGCTTGCCTCCAAGAAACTCATTTAACCCAAAATCAACAAATTAAGTCTCTGGGATATACTATCCTGAGAAAGGATAGATCTTCAGAGAGAAAAGGAGGTGGTGTAGCTTTATTAGTTAATAATAATATAAATTTTGTGGCATCAATTTTCCAGATTTTGAAAATGATGTTGATGTAATTGGTATAAGTGTTTGGCTGAATAATTTAAAAACCTACATAATAAGCTTTTATAACCCTAATGGCCAAACTACAGATGCCAAGGATTTCTTTAATTATATAAATAATTCTAATATGTTAAAAAATATCATTATTTGTGGAGATTTCAATGCCCACAGCCTTTTGTGGGGAATAAACCAGCAAATAAAGCTGGTAAATTTATTGAGCATATGACTTCAAATAATAATGAATTAGTTGTTGCTACCCCTCCAAACCTGAATACTTATTTCAACCCCAAAAGTGGCAATTTCTCCACAATTGACCTACAAATTGTGTCTTTAAATATTTTGAACAAAATTTACATAAATAAAATTGATAGTCTATGACAGACCACTTTGCTATAGTTTGCTCCCTAAATGAACCTGCTGAAACTGTATCTCATACATCCAAATATATCAACACTAAAGCAAATTGGTCTATTTTCCAAAATAAGCTAAATGATGAAATTACAAGTTTCACCCAAAGTTCATGCATTTCTAAGACAACAGTTGACACACATGCTGAAGCATTGACATCTTTACTAATAAATACAGCTAATCATGCTATCCCCAGGACAACACCTAAGAAAACATTCCCTAAACAAATTCCTAAAGCATGGTGGACAAATGAGTGCCTAAATAAATGGAGGATAAAAAAGGCAGCTAGGACAGAATTCATAAAAAAACCACACACCTACTACATATTTAAAAAAATTACAAGCAGAATCTAATCTAAAAAGGACTATAATAGATGCTAAATATAAATACTGGAATAATTTTGCAAATAATCTCTCCAGAGAAACAAATGAGCCAATTATACATAAAGTCATAAGCCACATATGTGGGAAAAAGACTTCTCCCAACCCACTCCTGTATGAGCTTATACATAATAATACCCATTATGACAATGATAATGAAAAGGCTAACCTATTTGCAGCTCTTTTTGTTAATAAGCTAACATCAAATAATCAAAGCAAGCTGTCCACAATTCCTATGAACCCTAGTTACCAACCACGCCCAGGATCCGAGTACATAACTAATCCATTTTCAATCCAGGAATTGAATAATGCAATACATCATATTAGGTCCAAAACTAGCAGTAGCTATGACAATATACACCCTACATGGATAAAGAATCTCACACCTTCATACAAACAAGAACTGCTAAATTGTTATAATCACGCTTGGGCATCTTCTAGGTTCCCCAATATATGGAAATGTTCGTCCCTCCTACCAATCCTAAAGAAAAATAAACCAAAAGATAACCCTGAGTCTTATAGGCCCATAATGATTACACCTGTGATGGGGAAAATAATGGAGAAAATGATTTATCACAGACTCCTCTGGTTTGTTGAGAAAAATAACATGATCCCACACACTCAAACTGGACTTTTCAGAAATACCACTCCTCAACAGATGCTTTCATTTTGCTAAAAATGCAATAAATGAATCTTTCTCAAAAAATAATATCCTAGTGGCAGCTTTCCTAGATTTTGAAGGAGCTTATGACAATGTGATGAAACCACCAAATCCTTTTAAATAAACTTGCAAACCTTGGAGTACCTCCTAAGCTAGTATCCTTTATTAAATCCTTCATAGAAGTGCGAAGTTTCATTGTTTGTGTTGGTTCAGCCTCTTCACCCCTAGTTTGATGGATTTAAAAAAGACAATATCCAAAGGCCTACCTCAGGGAGCAGTCCTCAGTTGCCTCCTTTTTGCCCTATATCTCTGGACATGAACCTACTCCCCACACGAATCTACAATATGCTGATGATCTGGTGCTATGGTCATCTGGCAACACCTTTCAGATAGCACAGTCAAATCTGCAAAAGTCACTTTTCTTAGGTTTAGAGTTAGGGATGGTTTTAGTAAAATATCCAGTTTGAAAAATTCTCTCAACATTCAGATTTACCCATTGCACCCACCAAGTCAAAAAATAATCCAATTTCACCGGAAGCGAAACCATGTTAATGCAAAAGTAACTCTAAATAAAACAACTATTCCAGAAGATAATAATATTAATTACCTAGGTCTCATGCTTGACCAAAAACTTAATTTCCACCTCCACATTTCATACACAATAAAAAAATGTTATAGAAAAGCAAATATACTAAAAAGACTTCTTTCCACACCCTGGGGTTGTAAGGAGAAAACCTTACTCCAGTTTTATAAATCACATATAAGACCCCATATTGACTATGGGCTCATTGTCTATGGTGCATGTGCAAAGACCCAGATGCAAAAAATTGAAACAACACAAAATGATATAATACGTCTCATATTTGGTCTTAGGAAACCCACAAGCACCAAGTTTCTGCTTATGGAGAGTGGATTAACAACAATAAGGGAGAGACGTAGCTTTCTCTTGATAAAACATCTTACAAAAATTGAATCAAATAGCTCACACACATTACATAATTGGTTAAGAAATCCAGCCATGTATAGAGGTATTGCAGATGAGTATGCCAATATTCAAAAGAAGTTCCCTGTACCAGCAAAGTCTATTGCACCTACTTTCCCCAATCCCCTCCATGGAATTGGTCATTTCCCATAATAAATACTGAATTTTCAAAATGGAATAAAGATTTAACCCCCATTGCTTTTGTCCAGAAAAAATTTGCAGAACTTAACACAATTACCTATAAAAATCACTTCCAAATATTTGTTGATGGATCAAAAATGGATGAGAAGGTTGCAAGTGGTGTTTTCCTTCCTCACCTGAAAATTGCAATGGGCGAGAGATTATTTAATAATTTATCTATAATGTCTGCTGAGTTAAATGCCATAATCATGGCATTAGAACACCTTAAGCAAAACCAACCTTTGATTGAAAATTCGAATAATATTATAATCTATTCCGACTCTTTATCAAGCCTTGAGTTGCTGGCCTCAGCTCCTCAATATAAGTTGGACATTGACACTTATCATTGTCTCAGTATTATTGATAATCTTGCTTCAAGTGGCATAAAAACTTACTTTCAGTACAATTCCTAGCCACTCTGTCATAAGTGGTAATCATCAGGTTGATGAAAATAGCAAAAAATGCTATAAATATTGACCAGCCAAGTGGGAGACCAATCCCAATTAGAGATATTTACCAATGGAGGCTATCAGATATTAATTTTAATAAGATTAATCCTATCCTTTCCCCCTTTCCCAATAAGTATCTTTCTAAAATTTATCATAGAATTCGTTCTGGAACAAATGGACTAAAGTTCCTTGCATTCTCATATAAGCTTTCTAATTCAAGTGGCTCAATTCCCCTGTCCCCTCTTTGCAGGCATTGTAATATGAATAATGAAACAATTGACCATTGCCTATTTGAATGTAATATGCTGACGTCTGCACAACATACCTTGCTTTGTAAACTGTTAAAATACTTCAAACACCACAAAATCCCACTATCAGCCAAGAGCCTAGCCAACTATACCTGCACACAGAGCATAGAAATCGACATCTATCATCTTATATTTGAACTCCTAGAGTCAAAAGATCTGCTGAAAGATATCTGAATATATCTAATAAATATGAGGCAATCAAGCCAGTAGCTCTGTAGCCCACAGAGTGAAGCAAAAGGAAAAGGGCTAAATAGTTTTACTGAAAAGCCCGCCTGCTGTTAAATAGAAGAAGAAGCTTGGGTGTCTAAGACCGTTCCACCTTTTCTTTATTTTGATCGTCCTAATGGTTCGCGAGCCAAATTCTGCCCTAGTGATATAATCCCGGAGCTTAATTCACCGCGCAGTGATAGCAATGCGCATCAGCGCAGTCAAGTGAGGGGATGAGGTTTACGCGGTGGTAAAGGTAGAGAAGGAGTTTAATATAGGTCCCTATTTGATATTATGGTAATCTTGTGAACGGATGGTTTGTAATCGTGTGAGTATTGTTTAGTGTCAGTTATGAAATTTAAAATAAGCGGTTGTTGCGTTTATTATTAACTTATTAACTTATTCATTTTTTTTTGTGTTATGAAGTATTCATTGTTTTTGTTATTTATGTCCCCTATGTTGGCGATTCTTTTTGTGTTATTATTTTTGGTCCATGTTTTCTTATCTTTTGTTTTCTTTCAGGATTTGTTGGTCTGGATTTTCTCGGTTCTTGGTCGTTTCACTCATGGTATGGTAAGGTTACTATTTTTTTCGCATTCCAAAAATCCGGTTTCCATCCCTTCGGATTGATTATTTTAAATGTCAAGTTTAGGTAGGGAACGGCTGGGTTTTCTTGAGAGTGATTCGATGAAATTACATGATTTGGGGGGAGGGGTACTTCACAGAGATTTTTGATGTGGGTGAGTTTCATGAGGTTAATCCTGATTCCCGTTATAAGTTTCTGTGTGATTTGAGTTCTATTAGTTGTCAAAATGAGTTTAATATTTTTCATTTAAATGTCAAGGGATTGGAAGTTCATACCAGTTTTTGAATGAGTTATGTCTGCAATCAACCCCTCATGTTTTAGCTTTAACGGAGACTTGGTTGAAGAACCATAGTTCTTCTCTGTTAGAGATTGGTAATTATAAGCTGTACATTAAAAATAGAGAGATGCATCAACATGGCGGCTTAGCAATTTATGTGCGTAATGATTTTGAGGTTAAGGTGAGAGATGATATAAGAGTTAATCAAGAAATGGTGTTTGAAAGTATGGTGTTAGAATTGCAGTGTCTTAATTTTAAGTGTTTTATGATTGTCGTTTATAGACCCCCTTCGTATAATATAGATGAGTTTAGCTCATTTTTAGAAGAGCAATTGGATAAGTTACCAATTTCTACTAAACCTTGTTTTATTTGAGGTGATTTCAACTTGGATTTAAGAACTGTGAATAGTAACCTTAGAGCTAGGGAGTTTCTAAACACTATGCTAGGTTATGGACTACAGCCTTCTATTAATATATGTACAAGAGTGAGCCATGATTCTGCTACGTTGATTGATAACATTTACTTAAATACTGGATATAGTAGTGCGAGTGTCATTGTAAATGACGTTTCGGATCATTTCGGTCTGTTGGTATCTATTCCTTCTCTTTTGAACCGGCCAAGATCAGAGCGTTCTGAAGTACCGAAAACTTGTTTTCCTGTTTTAATGTACCGAAGTTAAAAAATGAGCTTGGAGGAAAAAATTGTAATGTTTTATATAGTAATGATATGGATGTGAATGATAAATTTACACTTTGGTATTCGATGATTAAGGATACGGTAGTTGCTTGTAGTCAAGTTAGGAAGAAACGTAAGTATTTTGATTCGCCGAAGAAGCCTGGGTTACGAAGAGTATTCTAGTTTCTCTAGCTAGGCGACAGCAATTGTATAAAAAGTCCGCATTAAGTAATAGTATTAGCAACGTAAATATTTATAAAGCGTATAGTAATAAGTTGAATAGTATACTTCGTAAAGCTAAGTTAGATTACCTGAGTGATAGATTTAAAAATGCGGAGGGTAACCCGAGAAAGACATGGAATGTTATAAATTCTGTTATTAAACCGAATAAGCCTGAAATTGTTTGTAGTCTTGTTGATGGTGAAAATATTCGCCAAACTACTGAACGTATGTGTGAGCACTTTTGTAGTGTAGGGGGCCGGTTAGCGTCGTCTGTTGAGCAGCATGCAAGTGATGGTGATTTTACTCAGTTTTTGCCTGAAAGTAGTGACGTTTCTATGTACTTGCGACCGGTTACTGAAAAAGAATTGTATGATGTGGTAAAAGGTATGCGAAACAGTGCATCCGGGTCAGACTTTATTTCAAACAAGGTTTTCAAGTCAATTTTTCCTGTGATATTCGCAACAAATTTTGTACCTGATTAATGCTAGTTTTAAATGTGGTATATATCCGGAATGTCTTAAAAGTGCCAGAGTAATACCTTTATTTAAAGGGGGTAATAGGAAAAATGTGAATCATTATCGACCGATATCCCTCCTTTCTGTTATTTCTAGGCTAATTGAAAAACTTATTAATTCTAGAGTATCTGAGTTTTTGGAGAATATTTCCTTTTTCCATTCTAATCAGTTCGGTTTTCGTAAGGGGATGTCTACCGAACAGGCAGTTTTATTTTTGACGACGTTTGTGCATGATGCTTTGGACCAAGGTTTTAAGGTGGCGTCTATTTTTTAGATATTGTTAAAGCGTTCGATTCAGTTGACCATGAAATTTTAATTATGAAGCTAGAAAATTGTGGAATCAGAGGTAATGCGTTGAAGTTATTTGAAACTTTTTGAGAGGTAGGACCCAGTGCGTCGAAATTTCTAATGTGAGGTCTGGTGAAAGAATGGTTGATTATGGTGTTCCACAGGGTTCTGTTTTAGGTTCGCTTTTATTCTTGGTTTATATTAACGACTTACGATTTTCTGTTTCGGATTTGTTAGATAGTGCACATTCCAATTGTAGGGTGATTATTCCTAGTTTTGCAGATGATACCCATTTTACTGCCGCAGCAAAGACTGAATCTGATTTAATAGAGATAATGAGAAGAGGTATGTTAGGTATAAATAAGTGGATGAGAGTGAATAAGCTTTTGTTAAACCATAGTAAATCAGGTTTTATTATATATGGTAGATCATCAAATTTTTACCCTTGGGTTCTGGATTTGCAAATGGAGAATTATGTAATTAAGCATACAAATAATATACGATACCTTGGTGTTATTGTGGATGAATGCCTTAGTTTTAAAAGTCATGTTTCTTTTATTAGTAGTAAGATTGCAAGAAATGTTGGAATGATGAGAAAGTTAAAAAATATTTTCCATGATTCTGTTTTGAGATTGATTTATTTTTGTTGTTAGTTCACCCGTATTTAGTATATTGCGTGAGTATATGGTCTAGCACATTTTCAGTGCATTTGCAGCAGTTACGTGTGATATAAAATATGGCACTGCGAGTGTTGTCTGGAGATAATTGGAGAACCTCGGTGAGATCTCAATATGTACAGTTAAATATTATCCCTGTGTCAGGTCTTGGGAAATTTTACCATGGGTTATTTATGTTTAAGTATTTTTCTAATTTGGTTCCCAAGTGTTTTTTAAATTTATTTATTTCTGGTGATGATGTACACATTATCCTACTCGTCATGCTAGAGATATACGGACACCTCAAGTTACTAGTACTAGATCGCTATTTTCAATACGTCATGTGGGGCCAGTTGTCTGGAATAATTTGCCTGTTTCTTTAAAAAGTTCAGCGAATCTATGTGAGTTCCGTCGGGACCTTAAAACCCTTTGTCTCCATAGGTATGAATTTTGTATAAATTTGTTTAAAGGGTGGTATAGTTGAGTCACTCTCAGGTTTGCCCGGAACCCGTTTTTCCTATATATTTTTATTTTTTTTTTGTTTTGTTTATTTATTATTTATGGGATGGCGGCGGGAAGTTTTGGAGTATGTGAAGTATTGATTTTTGGTTATTGCGACCAGGAGCCGAGTGAGTGTAGGATTTTCATTTTTTCTTCTTTTTTTTCTTTCTTTCCTCTTTTTCTTCTCTTCTTTCTCTTTATTATGTTATTATAGGTGTTAATTTTAAGAGGGTAAATACTTCCGAACAAGCGTTAGCTTATGGAAGGTCATTTGTTTTTTTGCGTTGTGTTGTTTTTGGAATAAACCCTTATCTTATCTTATAGTCTATTCTGACTCTTTGTCAAGCCTTGAGTTGCTGTCTTCAGCTCCTCAGTATAATTTGGATATTGACACTTATCATTGTCTTAGTATTATTGATAATCTTGCTTCAAGTGGTATAACAACTTATCTTCAGTATATTCCTAGCCACTCTGGTATAAGTGGTAATCATCAGGTGATGAAATAGCAAAAAATGCTATAAATATTGACCAGCCAAGTGAGAGACCCATCCCCATTAGAGATATTTACAGATGGAGACTATCAGATATCATGTTTAATAAGAGTAATCCTAATCTTTCCCAATAAGGATTTTTCTAAATTTTATCATAGAATTCATTCTGGAACAAATGGACTAAATTTTCTTGCATTCTCCTATCAGTTTCCTAATTCAAGTGGTTCAGTTCCCTTGTCCCCTCTTTGCAGGTATTGTAATATGAATGATGAAACAAATGGCCACTGCCTATTTGAATGTAATATGCTGATGTCTGCATAGCATACCTTGCATTGTAAACTGTTAAAGTGCTTCAAACACCACAAAATCCCACTATCAGCTAAGAGCCTAGCTGACTATACCTGTGCATAGAGCACAGAAATCAATATCTATCATCTTATATTTGAACTCCTGAGTCAAAAGATCTCCTGAAAGATATCTGAGGGTATCTAATAGATAAGAGGCAACCAAGCCAGTAGCTCTGTCTAGCCCACAGAGTGAAGCAAAAGGAAAAGGGCTAAATAGTATCCACTGAAAAGCCTGTCTGCTGTGAAATAGAAGAAGAAGAGTTGTTTCTTTTTTCAATAAATATAAATTTAATAAATATAAATCAATAAATATAAATCATCAGGTTGATGAAATGGCAAAAAAAATGCTATAAATATTGACCAGCCAAGTGGGAGACCAATCCCCATTAGAGATATTTACCAATGGAGACTATCAAATATTATGCTTAATAAGAAAAATCCTACTCTTTCCCCCTTTTTTGTTCTGGAACAAACAGACTAAAATTTCTTGCATTCTTGTATCAGTTTCCTAATTCAAGTGGTTCATGTAGAGTTCTCTATTTGAAGTGCATTCTATACATTGTTTCTTACTTATTCAATATTGAATTATTGATATACTTATTCGAGTTTCTTACTTATTTGATATAGTCTGCATATTGAAGACACAGACCCAGAAGAAGAACTTCAGGCTGAACTACATGTGCATAATGTAATCAAAAAACATTCCAATCAAAGATGAAATGGTGCAAATCATAGCCAATTGTACCAAAGACAACTCGGAAATGCAGATTATAGCCGATACGATCAGAAAAGGATGGCCAGAGCACAGAAAACAGTGCCCAAATGAAATACAAGAATATTGGAACTACAGGAATGAACTGGCAACGCACCAAGGTATCCTGTTAAAGGGCGACCGAATCATAATACCGAGATGTATGCGCCAAGAAATCATGAACCGTCTAGATACAGCCCATCTAGGAGTTGTTAAAACAAAACAACGTGCACGCACGTGCGTTTTCTGGCCAAACATCACTGCTGATATCACCAAGTACATTTCCGGTTGTGAAATATGCCAACGGTTCAGTTCTTGCCAGCAACAAGAACCTCTCCTGAACTCAGAAATTCCTGAGTACCCATGGGAACATGTAGGTACTGACTTACTGTTTTGGGAAGGAAGGAATTATTTGGTAACTACCGACTATTACAGTCAATACATCGAGGTGGACAAACTAGACAGTACCAGCTTGGGAAGCGTTATAACCAAGCTAAAGAGCCAATTTGCAAGACACGGGATCCCACGAATACTTACCTCCGACAACAGCCCCCAATTTGCAGCAGATGAATTCAGAAACTTCGCGGAATGATGGAGAATCACGCACCACACGTCCAGCCCTAGATGTCCTCAAAGCAACAGCCTCAGCAAAAAAGCAGTCCAGACAGTCAAAAGGCTAATGTCAAAAGCACTGGCTGACAAATCAGACCCATATCTCGCCCTCCTTGAATACCACAACACTCCCGTAGACAATTTAGCTTCTCCAGCACAGCTCCTGATGAGCCGCCAGCTAAGATTGGTAATGCCATCAATAGAACACAACTTCGTGCCAAATGCTGTACCCAATCAGGAGTACAAGGAGGCCAGAAAAAAGCAACAAGAAGCTAAGAAGGAGGCCTATGACAGACATACACATCTGATCAAACCGTTTGCACCAGGCCAGCCAGTATGGCTCAATAAAACTGGACAAGCAAAAGAAAGATGGATCAAGGCCCACGTAACCGGCAGATACGATGAGTCAAGTGACCGTTCACTCACTGTTGAGACAGAAGACAGAACAGTATACCGACGCAACAGGAAGTTTATACGCCCCAGATACAGTACTAATGGTTGCACATACCTGCAGAACAACAGAACAACATTAACGAGCATGGAGGTACCCATAGTACCCGAATCATCATATTTATCCCCCACGAAATCGAGTCCATTGAGTGACGCCAGTCGAAAGCTTAGCCCTCACAAAGAATCTTTCGAGACGCCAAGAGCAAATCAACAACCAAGTGTTCAGGAATTGCAGAACTCACCTTCTGGTTCCAAAGCTGGAACAACGTCGTTTGCAGCGCAGCCAAATGTGAAGACGACAAGATCTGGGAGGATTTTGAAGACGCCGTCTAGATTAAATCTATAGCTGCGATGATCTCCTTTGATGACTTGAAGAGCCAGCAAGTCCAAAAGAAGGAAGATGTAGAGTTCTCTATTTGAAGTGCATTCCATACATTGTTTCTTACTTATTCGATTATTTATTTATATTTATTTTGTAGGTGCTTGGGTCACAATAGATGCTTAACTGTTTGATGCTTACCTGTTTATGCTTACCTGCTTATGCTACCTGCTTACACTTAACCTACCTGCATACACTTGAACAGAAAACTCTACAGTTCAGTTCCCCTGTCCCCTCTTTGCAGGTATTGTAATATGAATAATGAAACAATTGACCACTGCCTATTTGAATGTAATATGCTGACATCTGCACAGCATACTTTGCATTGTAAACTTTTAAAGTGCTTTAAACACCACAAAATCTCACTATCAGCTAAGAGCCTAGCCAACTATACCTGCACACAGAGCACAGAAATCTATATCTATCATCTATATATTTGAACTCCTTGAGTTGAAAGATCTAGCCTACTGAAAGATTTCTCAGAATATCTAATAAATAAGAGACAACCAAGCCAGTAGCTCTGTAGCCCACAGAGTGAAGCATAAGGAAAAGGGCTAAATAGTATCAACTGAAAAGCCCATCTGCTGTGAAATAGAAGAAGAATAAATTTATTTTTGGTAAAACCTGGATGCCAGTTTAGTTTGTGACTACTGTTGTAGAAAACAAAAATTATATAAGAGTTGGTTTAAAGAATCTCAAAGTTTAAAAGGAGCAAGAAAAAACACAATTTTTGCTAAAGTGGCAAGGAGAGTGAAAGTGAAGTCTGATTGTTTGAAATTATGAACAGAAAATGTAAACAACCAAACACATGTTAAACAAAAATTTGAAAAAAGTTTAAATTTACTTTTTAATGAGAAAAAAGACCTCCTTCAAATGGGTTTCTGTAGCCTATTCTTCAAAAACCTCCATGATATTTGGAAACAGCATAAACAAATGACTCTAATGGTACTTCTTTTGTAATTGTTTCCTTTAGATATGGCTAATCAATGAAAGTATAGGCTACCAATTTTGGTTTGATTAGCCCAGGCCTTCAAATGCTCAAGTTTCTACTGTCTCCTATTAGCCCAGTAGCCTAACTGTTTGACAAGTTCTGAGCTATACTGAAATAGTCTTCATGTTTCCTAGTACTTGTTACACCTAAAAGAAGGTATATTACCCAAATATTGCCAGTTTATACTATTCCAAAAACAGGCTAGCCTACCATAACCTAACTGATAATTATTTATAGGCTCGCACCTAGCCCATTTCTATTACAAATTACGCTCTAATAGGTTTAACCAAAATTTACTGTTTTGAGTATCTTAAGCTGCTTTAAGTAGGCTTCTTCAGAATCACCAATTTCTTTTAAAACTCTTTGAATTTTGAAATTTCCTTCCATAACAGCACAATCATTATTTTTGGATTTGAATTTATTCTTATGTATAAATGTTGTTGCCAAAATTCATTTCATAGAAAAATAAACCCATCCACGGCGCAAGCTGCTTAAAATAATAGAAAAATGGCCAAAATAAAAATAAATGGTTTTATGATCGGTCAATTAAAAATAATACACCAATTATAACTGACTTATCATTTAATAGACTTTACGTAAACCCGTGTTTTGAGCGTATCTACTATCTAGGATGTGTGGAAGCAGCGTCTAGCCATAATTCAAACTGAGCCTGGCCTTTATTTATCTCTGCAGCAGTAGAGGTAAAAAATCAAGAACACGTCATGGAAAAGGCAGCAAAACTAAGTAAGAACCTGTCGTCTATTATTTTTTGCATCTTTATGACCGCAGTATTTTCTTAGTGAAATGGAGGCGTCACACTGCAAGTTGTTAAACCGCAAAAACTTGGTCTAGTTAATAAAATGTATTTACCATTTTTATATTATCGACAACAAAACAAATAGTTTCAATAGCCAAATTTAACTAATTTTTTTCAACTAAATTTTTATTCTTTTTATTTTATTTCTTTTTCCTTTCCAAAACATTTAGTAATTATTTTGCAAGTAGTATAGGCATGACAAGCAATGCTTATTTGTGTTTAACATCCAAATTTGAGCAAGCCTTGACGTAATCTTTATCTATAAATACAAATTGGTTGGTAATTATGTCAATATTTTGCCAGAAAAGGGCAAATAAAGGCCATCACTTGTATTTTATCAGAAAGCTGGTCATCCACCGCTTGCTGAGATCAAGCTCATAACTTATAAGGCTCACGCTCAAGATATTTGGTGGCATATGGGAATCTGGATGTAAATGTTTTTGTCAATTTTCAATACGGTTAAATTATTTTAGCTTTTGAAAATCTATGGGCATAGTTTTAGAGCTTCAGCGTAATCGAAACAGTTTTTGAAGATTTATTTAATATCACGAACAATGGTTGAACAACGGTTCTTTGTAAATACATTGAGTACTATTTGTGCCTGTGCCTTGTGCCTGAAAAATATTCCTTTGGGTCAACCCATCAAAGACGATATTTTGAGTTTTTATTTTAATTCCCAAAATAATTTTTTTTGGGGGAAATAATTAAAATAATTTTTTAGAGTTTTAAGAATATGTTTTGATAATTATTTTAAAACAATAAGCTTTAAAAATAATTTTTTTGTGATGAAAAAAAAATTAAAAAAATAGAAGAGCTTTAGCGAAGGTCTTATCCTTGTACGATATACCAGACAAATACATCACAGTAATTAGTGCTTTTTCTGAGAATAGCGCAGGTGCAGCAAAAGTATGAAATGAGGCTGGTAGCTGGTTACATATTCAATCTTGAGTTAAGAAGGATCGTGCTCTGTCCCCGTTTATATGGATCACTTGGATGGATTTTGTCGTAAGGAGCATAGCAAAGGCAACCGGGGAACACGGAATCAAATAAAATTAAAACTGTCTGGATTCAGATTTTGCTGATGATTTAAGGATCCTAGATGAAAGTGTGAGCAAAATAAATGGAATTTATAGGTTTTGCGAGTTCAAGGAGTTACAGTAAGTTTGAAAATTAATATTAAGAAGACCAATTCGCTAAGGCTAGGAATAAATGAAGTTTAAAAGTTGACCTTGGGTAATAAAAAGATTAAAAATATCAATTTGCAGAGTACATACTGAGTCACCTTCTCAGTAGGGACCCTCTCCAGGCCACAAAGTTCGTCCCCAGGTGGTGGATAGGGTGACGTCCTATAAGTATGTAGAGCACCTTCCACAAACGGAGGCACCGACAAAGGGGGGGACCTAGCGCCTTGGGTCTCATAAATGGAAGCTGGGGTACCCTCGCCTGAAGGCCATATATACAGGTGGAGGAGGAAGAAGGCCCATCTGATGCAGACTGAGCAGGACCTACCGGCGTTTGGACACGCTCCGTTAGTCGCAAGCCTTCTTCTAGCAATGGGTTAAATTGTGCGATACTGCAGGATACCATCGTGGGAGATCTTCTGCAGGAGGACAACTCTGAAATAGGGCAGAAAATCCAGATTTGGACAAAGGCCTCTGTATGTTGAGTATGCAGTGGTATGCTCCTGCAAACCACTCAGGGTTGGCGTCCCTGCCCATAGAGATTGAGAGTGGTAGGCACCGCAAAGTGCCGACTCCTGCCCCTATTGAAGTCACCATCACCCTTGCTAAGGTTAAGTTTGAGGTCTTATCACTGATCCTTATCTGATGAGGCAGTGTTTGACTAAGGAGTTCTTATGTCCGCTGTTTTGTCCAACTACCCATTCGGCCGCTATTTACCAAGTTTTTCAAACGGAAAAAACAGCCTCGGATCGGACTTCCTTCCAGTAAACGACCAAATGCGCGTCCCAGGACAATTCTTACGTATACGTTTAATGTTGCCCACTGCAATGAACGTGGTCTATGATAAAGTCAGATCACCTACAGCATATGATGAATGAGGTCTCCCCTTCTGTCTTGTGTGTATCCGAGGCTAACCTGAATTCTGGTGTCATTGATAGCGAGATCAAACATTCCCGGTTACACTCTGCTAAGTCTGGATCGCAATAACCTGAGAAGCTCGACTTTTGGCGGAGGTGGTGTTGCTATGTACCTTAACAACAGCATCTCATTTTTGGCACTTTCAATTCCTAACGATAAGGAGGTCTTTTGGGTGAGAGTAAACCTACCAAACAAATCGTTTGTTATTGGTACAGTCTATAGCCCACCAAAGATGAAAATCACCGAACATCTGAAAGATTACTTGGAATTTGCGAAGCAAAAGTTCCCTAAATCAGGTATAATAATTCAAGAAGACTTCAACATTCATCATGGCCACTGGCTGAAATTTCATACCACTAATGTGGAAAATGTAGCTCTTCTAGACCTGAGTCTTGCTTATGGTCTGGAGCAGCTTGCTGAATTTGAACCTTATTTGGGCACGGACCATCCAAGCTTGATCTCTTCTTAACTGATCATTCAGATTTCTTTAGTGTTGAAATCTATCCTTTTGTCAGCAAACATGTGGCAGTTAAAGCCAATGGAAATCTCAAAATACCTCCACCTGTAAAGCACGAGTGGATCGTCACGCAATATCACCGCACAGACTGGGATGGTCTTGAAACTCCTTATTGGCAAAGCCGTGGAGTAAATTTTTAAAAGGGGCCGCCCATAAAGCAGCGCCACTTTACGAAAAAGCGATTACAGAGGCCATTGAGGAATTTGTCCCATGAAAAACAGTAAAAGTGTCATCTCAAGATAAGCCTATGTTCAATGCTGGTTGTAAAAAGGAAACAGAGGCCGGAAAGAAGGTTCATAAGAAATGACGCTCGACTGAATCCGACGAAGACCGGGCTACTTTTGCTAGCGCTCAAAACGAGTATGTTAAAGCTGCACGTCAAGCTAGAACCAATTACAAACACAAGTTTTTAGACAAACTGAAAAGTGCCCCTTCAAAGCGTGGTGGAGGGTCGTCAAAGAAGCTCTACCGTCATCTAAATTAACATCAAATTTCCTCGCTTTATTTTGAAGGGACGATGACCCAGTCAGTCCAGGAGAAGGCAGATGCTCTTTCACGAGCCTTTTCAAAGGTCTCCTAACTTGATGAAGACGGAGTTTCCCCTCCCCCCCCTTTCCGCCACGAACCGATGCAAAAATCACCAGCGTTAACATAACTATTAGTAAGGTGCTCAGAACGCTTAGCCAGCTGAATGTTACCCCTGAACTTGCTGGTCCTCTTGCCTCTCTATATAGAAAATATTTTGCAGCGGGGTCATTCCGAAAGCCTGAAAAATTACTCATGTGGTCCCTGTTCCAAAAGCAGAGTCCGGCCTTACTAATGTAGGATAGTATTGTCCAGTAAGTCTGATGTCCTGTGTAGGTAAAGTTTATGAAAGCGTCATTAATTAGACCCTTTACCAATACCTAGAGTTACATCTGTTGTTGGAAGACGCGCAATACGGTTTTCGCAAAAACCGGTCAACATTAGACTGTCTGCTTGCACAATATCAAGAGTGGGTTGAACTCCAACTGTCTGCTTGCACAAGATCAAGAGTGAGTTGAGCTCCTTTCTCAGGGGCACAATATTCACCTTCTCTCTGTTGACATCACAAAAGCCTTTGATCGTGTATGGCACAAAAGACCTATTTGTAAACTGAATGCCTATGGAATTGATGGTCGAATATATTTGAGACACTTGCTAAATTTCTTCGTTAACGATCATGCAAGTTATCCTCGATGGCTTCATATCAAAAGAACACCCAGTCATATCAGGAGTACCTCAAGGAAGTATTCTTGGGCTAACTCTTTTCTTGGTGTCCAAAAACGACCTAGGGGACAATCCTGTGAAGAAACCTCACCACTCTGCTTATGAAAAGACAACAAAAACATCAATTGTAAAAGACGAAGATCCCAGCAAACCCCTCAAGGAGCTTCAGGCTGATCTGGAAAGAATTGAGGCATGGGCAGATGCATGGCTTGTAAGTTTTAACGCATCGAAAACGAAACGAAAAAGAACTCCTAATTTCTATGGCGCCTAATATGAGGGCTCATCCTGATATTCGTCTTCAAGGGAACGCTGCGCCTACTTGGAGTTGATTTCTCTTTGGATTTCTGATTGACTGAGCATCTCAGTAAAATTAGATCCTCTTGCTCCATGAAGTTAGGAGTTATACTAAGATACAAAAGTCTTCTCCCTTCTGAGCCTATTCTGCCACTTTTCATTTCGTGCATCAGACCTGTCATGGAATATACACGTCCTCTCTTCGATGGTGCACCAAAAAGCCGTATTTGATCCAGGAACGCCTCGATGTGGCATACATGTCGGTTTTCTACAAGCACATGTATAGCCCTCCAACAGAGGAGCTATAAAATCTCGTTCCTTATAGAGCAAAGCCCTTGCGATCGACTCACCGAAGTAGAGCTCGTTAGGGCTACCTTGAGCAGGGTACTCCCCGGCAAGAATATCTGAAAACGAGTTTCGCCGGGCGATCGGTTGCCACATGGAATAGGTTGTTGGCAGAGGTAATCCCGGAAAATCCTTCCCCTGACGCGCTCAAGAGAAGGTTTACCAAATACCACAGTTTTGGAAAATAAGGTAATTACCAGGACTAGCGGCAAACCATCATCTGTGATGGAGCCGTGAAGCCTGCAATAAAGAAAAAATCAAGTTGGAAGCTTCACTTACCTAGGTATTATTAGCAGCAAAGACGGTGAGTGCAGTGAAGATGTTAAATGTAGAATAGTCAAGCGCACGGGGTATTTTCACACTTGAAAAAGTTTGGAATAATAGGAAGAAAAGTCTGCAAAAAAGATTGGAACATTGGAAGCTACTGTGATGACAGTGGTTAAGTATGGCTCTGAAGTATGGGCGCTCCGAAAACCGAGAAAGATTTGCTAGATGTTTTCCAGAGAAATTGCCTACGGATTGTTTGGGTACCCGGGTCTCAACCATAAGTTACACTAACTCCTTGCAGATTTTACACATTCTGTTTATTAATAACATTGAAAACAAAAAGGACAAACTTTAAACATAATTTCTAAGTAGCTTCGATCAGAGAACAAGCAGAATAACCTGCAAAAACCTTCCTACTGTCTGCTTTATGAAAGAGTACATTTGGTGAAAGCTACTTCATCTAATTTGAATTTATATATCTCTGTACGAAAAAGTATCTTTCTCTCTCTCTCTCTCTCTCTCTCTCTCTCCCTCTCTCTTTCCCTCTCTCCCTCTCTCTCTCTCTCTCTCTCTCTTAACAGAGGAGTTTTCTCTAATGTCTGGAGAGACACCTGCCTTCAAAAGTCTTATTATCTGCTCGGAGATTCTCCTTCTCCGCAGGAGAGCATCTTCCATGCAGAGAAGAATCAAGATGTCAAAGACTCACTCACACCGATGCAGTACCTAAGACTATAAGTAATTCGACCAATATCCTGTAAATAATTCAGATTCTGAATTCAGTGACCCTTCATAAAATCAGAGATTTTTAGACAAGAGGGAAGATGTTGGTTCAGTTCTTCTGTGTGCAATGATTTCATAAATCTGTCACACATTTAACATTTCAATCGTTTCGTCTGTTCTTGTTGAACCCCTCTCCTCAGTGAGAAGCGCCAATTTGACATGCAAGAGAAATGAACTTGGAGATTATATATTGTGGCAGTTTGTATTGTGGCAGAAAATCAAGTTTCTCTGCCACAATGATACATAGAATTTGATTGTCTCAATAGAAAGTATATTTTCATTATTTTTGCTTTTGACTTTGACATTTTGTAAAAGCTTATTATTAAAAACGAATGGACACTTAAAAGAGAATCCATATTTCAAAAATTTGTTTTACCTAAGAGCTGAACCAATGTTACCACGGAAAAATGAAAAAGCTGTTACTACTAGGCTACAAAGCCTTGTGTAGAAAAGTTTGTTTTATGCATTTTGTTGTTTTCAATCACCTGTTACTACATGGTAGAAATTCAACACAATTAGATAATCTAGACGTCAAAGCTTGTTTTACCATTTGACGCGTCTTTTTAATGATTTTTTTCTATTATAGACCTATAAAAAAAAACACTCTGAAATGATCAATATCTTTAAAAAGAGTCTTTAAACATCTTTTTACTATGTTGCGGTTGCCTGCTAGATCAAGTGGCGTCATTTGAGAGGGGGAGAGGTAGGAGTGCCAGTGCTCCCTATTTTTTGCCCTCGCCTAGATTTTGAAAAATACTTTTCTGGATTATTCTCGTTGAAATATATCCCTTTTTGGTATTTTCATTAAAAAAAACTGAGCAAAAAAAACAACGAATTTCCCACCCTTAGTTACTAAAATTAATTCTTTTCTCCCCCGCCTCCCACTAAATTTCTCGTATAGTGGCACTACTAGTCTATACAACTGAAATAGCCTAGTTCTGTTAGTCAGCGTCTGATTTTTAAGCAATACTAACGGGATTGGTAGGGGAGTACACAACAAGGAGGATTCGGGTTCCTATCCACCTATAATTTCCGACCATAGAAATTATAACGGTAACCTTTTTATTCTTTATAGCCGTTCTACTCCAGATATATCATTAAAAAGTGCCATTTTTGGTACCCTATGGCACTTTATGACGGCGTTATCAGGAAGAAGCTATTGAAAGAAAGTGGATATAAAAGTCATCTTTTAGTTGAGACCTTGAACACCTCGCTCTGATGTTACAGTAGCCTGATAGTTGTGTTAGTCAGTAGACGATTTATAAGAAATAGTAAGGAGGCTGGGAGAGAGGATACACAAGAGCCGGGATTGTAAACCACAACTTTAAGGCTGCCAACCTCTGAGATTATGAAGATACCTTTTTAATTCTTTCACAGCATTTCCGTTCAAAAACGACACACCAAAGTGCACATTATGGGTACCATATTGCTTTTTATAATGGTCTTATCAAGACAAAATTTGTAAAAAACGATTAAGCATAAAAATTATCTTTCAAATAGGCCTTTTAAAAGCTCCCTAAGATATTCTGGCACTCACTTGCCACGAGGAAAAAAAGAGGACGCATCAGTGCTACCAATAGAAAGGTGTGATTGTCCTTGCTGCTCAAGGTGGGGGGCTGTAATTTTTCTTAATTGGGTTTTCTATAATGGCAATTTCAATGGTGAACTTTTTGTTTCAACCCGACACCATGTTGAAGGATTCCAGGTATACCCCGAAGCCACGCCGAAAATTCGGCGGCGCGCCGCCGAAAAAAAAAACGGTGGCGCGCCGCCGAGCTTGCATCAGCGCGCTGACGCCGCCGCTGATTCTATCGGCGGCGGCGTCACTAATACGCCGCCGTTTTTTTCGCTCTTTTTTGCTTATCGATATCGTCCTCCGGGCTTCAAACGTCATCCCGGCTAATATGCTTCTTAAAGTTAAATACTGTCATCTTGGGCTCGCCATGTATATCGGAAGGAGAAGAAGAGAAATTTTTCTTGAAACAAAAATTCTACCTTGCACTTTAAAATTCTGTTCATTTTCTTTCTGATTTTTCGGATGAAAAGAGGTAGGTAAAAGAGCATAAGGCAATTTAGGATGTTATCATAGGCAGCACAATCGCGCTGCCTAAGTAAAGAACAATGTTGGCACAATGTATTATTTTTTTTCCATACCAGGGTAATTCGTATCAAAGAAGTTGTCGTAGAAACTTCGAAAACGACTCATTCGATTGGAAGTTGGAATAGCTAGTGCCCTTTTTAATAGTCGAAAGTGATTGGAAGGCAGCTAACACACCTTCCACGCCCACCATTTCCCAAACACATCCAATCAAAATTTTAAGATAGCCATTTTGTTCAGAGTAATTGATTTCCAGAGAGAAAATATGTTTTTGAGGAGGTTACGCCCCCACAACCCTTAGGGCAAGGGTTTTAAGTTATGCCCTGGGGGTATATAAGAAAACGATGTTGGCAAAATGTATTATTTATTATTTTTTTCATTTAGACCAGGGGACTTCGTATCGAAGAAGTTGTCGTAGAAACTTCGAAAAGGGCTCATTCAATTGGAAATTCGAGTGGCTTGTGCCCTTTTTAATAGTTGAAAGTGATTGGAAGGCAACTAACACCCCTTCCACACCCGCCATTTCCCGAAACATATTCAATCAAAATTTTGAGATAGCCATTTTGTTTAAAGTAGTTGAAAGTTCTGCAAATTAGGTCTTAGAGGATGACAACCACCCTCACAGCCCTTAGGGTAAGGGTTGTAATTTATGCCCTGGGGGCATATAAGGTGTTTATAGAAAGCGTTGTCGTAGAAACTCAAAAAGGGATCATTCGATTGGAAATCGAAAGGCCTAGTGCCCTTTTTAATAATCAAAAGGGATTGGAAGGCTTGACATTTTTATAGTAAAGATTGATGTGGGTATAATTTATCATTTTGTTGTTGTTGTTGTTGTTTAGACCAGGCCACTTCGTATCGAAGGAGCTGTCGTAGGAATTTTGAAAAGGGCTCATTCGATTTAAAATAGAAAGGGCTGATGTCCTTTTTAATAGTCGAAAGTGATTGGAGGGAAATTAATCCCCCTTCCACGCCCACCCTCCCATTTGCTTTATGTTTAAAAGTAAATGTTGCCTTAAGATTAAATCAAAATGTACTGTGTTAATGCTAATACCCAATAAGGCATCTCAGCAGTATCCCAAGAACGACTGAGGGTATCAGGTTCAAACTTCGGGGCTACTTCTGCTCCTAAAATTTAACCAAATCAAAATAGCGTGAGTGTATCCAAGCTATCATAGAAAGTAAACAGATTTTTTTGGGAATGGTATCAAGTTTTCCGTTTCAGGTTAACTAGAGGAGGTATGAAACTAAATTAAACACATCTATTTGTGTCCATATTTTTAAAAGGGTTTATGTTTGTTAAAAATTGCTGAAAATTTTTTTCCAGCATACAAATAGCAGGCCAAACTATTAATTCTTAAAAAAAAACGAAAAGATTCAAAGTATTATTTTCTTTTCCCTGAAAAGACTATGTCAATATAAAACGAACAGAAATTAATTAAAAAAACTGTTTCCACAAAATAAGTTTTTAAGAGAAAAGTTAAGAACTCTATTAAACAAAAAATGAACAAAAATAAAATTAAATAATCTACCAAGCGTGAAACTACCATAAATCAGCATCGATAAATAAATGAAACCTAAAACGAACAAAAATTACAATAAATAACCGAGTCAAACTCAAAACGAGCAGAAATTAACATAAGTTGGGCTCAAAACCCCTATGCCTTCCCAAGGCCAGAACATAATTTGCACTTTACTGAAAAAATACAAATGAATGTGCATTGTCAGTTTAATATACATATACTGATATTAAGTAATCAAAATATTAATATTATTTGATTTATTAAAAGTTATAAAAGTAAAAACATTTATATTTTTTTTCAGTTAAGTGCAAATTATGTTCTGGCTTTGGGAAGGCATAGGGTTTTTTGAGCCCAACTTATGTGCACTTCTGCTCGTTTTGAATTTGACTCGGTTATTTATTGTAATTTCGGTTCGTTTGGGTTTCATTTTTTTATCGATGCTGATTTGTGGTAGTTTCCCGCTTGGTAGATTATTTGACTTTATTTTCGCTCATTTTTGTTTAATGGAGTTCTTTACTTTTCTTTGAAAAACTTATTTTGTAGAAAAAGTTTTTTAATTAATCTGGAAAAGAGCTAGAGCTAGTATAGAAATATATCTGTAGAAATGAATTACATTTTTTTTCGAAAAGTGAGCAGAGCACACTGAAGTTGAAGTAGCCTTAAACTTTGACTTGAAACGTCATAACTTAACCACTTCTTTCAGAAAAGAATTTTGGAGGGTTATCCGTGTTGATAAGAAAAGAGGGTAAAGGTGGAGTTTAGTCCCCCCCCCCCTGTAGTGTAGGGCACAGGAGCCCTATGGTAAAGGTGCAGGTTTGTTCTCCCTTATAAAAACAACTTATTTCAGCAGATACAAAGAAGAAGCCCATTTGCGGCATTCTGTGGGACCTCAAGGTCCAATGCTAGTATCAGATCTCACTTTTGTTACATCAATTGTAACTGAAGTGATGTAGCCGCTGATTTAAAATTGTTGGTGTTGTTAAGCCATGGTATCTGACTTGTATACAGTGTTTTCTTGATGTTGTTATTTGTTTGTTTCACTTCGTTTTCGTATCTATTTGATGAACAGGAGATGTTTGAACTTCAAACTTTGAAAGTTATACACACATTAGCCCAAATCATTAACAAGAAGGAAATGACTAAACACGGGATTTTATAGGAACAATGCGATGTTAAACATAAACACAACATAGGTTTCCCTGGGTCTAGTGGCTAAAAATGAGAATTCTACTTGGTCTGATCGACGGTGAACAAAAACACTTTCCGCACGGCCGAACAAATCCCTGTTTTGTCATATTGTTATTGTATGTTTTTAGCCAACCATTTAAAAATCTTTACTAAAATCAAGTTGAGGTTGAACGTGCTTGGTGAAGTGGAATTTTTATTATTATTTTTAATAAAAAAAATCGGCGCGCCGCCAAAAAAATTTCGGCGCGCCTTCCGGCGCGCAGCCGCCGATACTAAATCACACATTCGCCGCCGTCATGTCGGCGTGGCGCGGCTTCGGGGACTAGTTACAGGCTCTTTTTCAAAATTCTTGCAAGTTTGTTTTCAGAATAACATTTGGCTATTAAAATTAATCAAAACAATAGTTACCATCCCTCCTTGAATCAGAAGCAAATGGGATTTTTCACTAGGCATTTTTTTTTTAACCTGACACCATGTTGAAGGGTTCCAGGTTCTTTTTCCAAATTCTTGTAAGTTTGTTTTCAGAATAACATTTGGCTATTAAAATTAATCAAACAATAGTTACCATTCCTCCTTGAATCAGAAGCCAATGGGATTTTTTACTAGGCAGTTTTTTTTTAAACGTATGTTGAAACTTTTAGTTACTATTCGCCGTGGCTTGCTCTTTACTAGATTGCAGCAATCCCTTCAACCACAATTCACATGGTTAAAATTAAATTGGGGGACTGTGTCAGAGTCAATCAAACGTTTTATTATAAGAATAAAAAATAAAACTTATCAATTGTGTATTTCACAAGTTTTGTCTCAGTCGACGTCTCTTGGAACTCTGCCAAAAAAAACAGAATTTTAAAACTACAATTATCAAAAGCTCCTTCAAGTTAGCAAAACTGAAGTATGACTTAGAAGAAAGAAGGTGAAATTTTACTTTGAATGCTGTTGGGATCGTAAATTTCCCTTAGGTATTAAAAGGATGTTTAAAAGGGAAGGTATTACAGGCTATAAAAGGGAATCCTTAGTAGCCTATTTATGATTTGGCTCATTCTAAAATTTTGTGTCTATTCTCTAAGCCTTGAAAAACGTCCTCGAACAAACTACCTCGAACCCTACCGCCATCTAACTTCGCCTAGCTTAACCTTACCTAACCTGACCTAATTTCTCACTATTTTTCTATCAACATGCGATAAGAGAAATAATTATATGGCACTGATGACGTTTAATTTTTATTTGAAAAGTGAGAAAATGCTTATCGAATCCATGCTCATATTTCAGAAATTTGTTAGAAAAATTATACAACAATGAAAGAAGTGACGATAAAGGTTCTCCCTATGCAAAATGTGTTAACTATGATTATTCTGCATATTATGAAGTAAGAATTGTATTCTCAACATGTTTCCTTCTGTGAAGGGGCTTATCTAAGCTTACATCTAGACTCCGGCGCCGCGCCGATAAGGGAAAGACCGCGCCGCCGATGATTTATCCGCTCCGCCTCCGTGAGATGTCGGGAAACGTCGCCGGCGCGATCAATGTTGACCGCAAACATTAATGCTTTCATCAGTCTTTATCAAATCCCAGCTTGAATTTATAAAAGATTCGGACCTATTCATGAGTTAAAAACTTCGCAAGTCGCTGGCTGGACGCTGGTCTTCTTTGTCATTCATCAAGAGAAGTAGAAATATGGTAGAAACAAAATGGCTGTGGCGTTTTAGATCCCTTTTATAATAGTAGAAATAATTGCTAATAGATTTGCTGAGGCATTCAATAATATCCAAGGTATCTAATTAAGAGGGAACACACATAAATCGAATTGGATTTTTATGCTGATTTAAAATATTTAAATTTCATCAAGTTTAGTGTTACCCATCAAAAGTTACGAGCCTAAGAATATTTGCCTTATTTTCGAAAAAGGGATAAAAACATCCCTTAAAGTCATAAAATATTAAGGAAAATATCACCATCAGATTCAGCGTATCACATAACCCTAGAGTAGAGATTTAGAGCTTCTATATAAAAAAATGTGGAATTTTAATTTTTTTTTTCTGCCAGAAGAAAGGGTGCGTTTTTTATTTGTATTTGTTTTTTTTCTTCCCAGGGGTGATCATATCAACCCAATGGTCCAAAAATATCGTGAGAGGGCTCATTCGAACGAAAATCAAAAGTTCTAGTGCCCTTTTTAAGTGACCAAAAAAAAATGGAGGGCAACTAGGCCCCCTTCCAAGATCATTCTTTCCCGAAGTCATTGGATCAAAATTTTGAGATCTCCATTCTGTTCAGTATAGTCGGAAAATCTAATAACTATGTCTTTAGGTGTAAAATGGCTCGCCACAGTCCTCGGGAGAAAGGCTAAAAGTTTTGAACTTTGCCCATTGTTTACATATAGTATTTGTTTATTCGAAAGTATACAGCCATTTTTTTTTGGGGGGGGGGGTTGCTTGGGGTGGATTTCTAAGGGGAGAATCCTCCTTTGGGAGAGAAACTTCTGATGAGTGAATATTCTTGGGGAATGTTGAGCTGGGGGGTTTTGACAGAATTACTATACGAAATTCTTTTTAATTGTCTTGCATTCTCTTTGCCAAATTTTTTATATGGAGATGTTTCGGGGGGATTATCCGGGGGTTTTTTTGCGTGCGTTTTTTTTTGGGAAATAACTTCCACAGAAGGGGGCATTTCTGGAGTGACCGAGGAACCAATTATAGATTAAAGTCTTATTCCAATGAAAAAATGCTAAGGAGAATTTTTCAGGGTGAATCGTCCACAAACAATTTCACAGAGAGGGGGGGGGGGGATTCTGAGCGAGGAAGGAACTCTCTGAAGGTAATTTGACGGGGGTTGCACTTTACGTTGGATGAAATTTCCACCGAGGAGTTCCTAGAGGGGGAGGGGTATATTTCATAGAGGGTGAGCCAGATTTAGCGGCATTATTTGAAAAACGAGCAAAAATTATGCCATATATGAAGGGTTGTCCCCTCCTCAATACCTTATTATTTACGTTAAAGTTTGACTGTTTGCTAAAATTGAAACAGAGGGGTTGTTTAATTAGAATAGGAAGCTTTTTTTAAGTGTTAACAGCTTTAGCGTAAAGAGCAAGATATTGAAAAGAGGGCGACCCTTCAAATTCGGATTAAATCTGCAAAATTAATGTGCAAATTTTGTTTTAATCTTCGTGCATGGTGAGCCGAAATCGAACCTGCATTAGTTGAAAAATATTCAGAAATTAAATTAAAAACAAGTTTTTTTTTACTGAAAGTAAGAAGCAGCATTAAAACTTAAAACTAACACAAATTATTCCGTGTTTGCTGTCCCCTCCTCAACGCCTCTCTCTTTGCGTTACAGTTTGACTTTTTTCACCGCTCAACTTTTAAAAAACAAAAAAAAAAACTTTATCGTAAAGAGCGATGCTTTGAGGAGGGGACAGCCCCTTCTATATACGGAATAATTGCTGTTCGTTCTAAGTTTTAATGTCACTCCTTACTTTCAGATAAAAAAAAACTTGTTTTTTTAATTTAATTTCAAAAAAACGATACTTTTGTCAACATATGAAGAACCGTGTGTATTGCAAATGTGTCAGTTTGGTTTATATGCAAAGTAACACAAGAGACGAATATTAACGAAACAAAAGTAGTGAAGAATTATGTTATACGAAGTAATATTTGGCAGGGATAGCCACTTATGATAAATCAATAGGGCAGCACCGTGATTGGGTGATTTTCGGGGATTCGGGGAACCAATTTTTTTTCGGGGTGACAAATAGATTTTCGGGGAAATCCCCAAAAACATGGTAATAGTACAAGCCCTGCTTGATTCCTAATCAGGAAAATTGAAATAAATCACAACACGAGAAAAGAAAATCTCCGACTTTGCGGTTGACGCAATAAAGAATTTCCGCAAAATTAGTTCAAAGTCAACCGAACGCCGCCACCTCTGCTGGCAGTGGCGCGCGGAATTACGCCCGATGGAATTAAGACACTTCGGTGGCGGTAAACCTGGCCTCTCGTTGGTGGCGTTCATTTGATGCGCAGGCGTGACGCTAGGGTCCAGTTACACCCTTGCAGCCGAGAAACGGTCCTAGCTCACAAGTGTGCTTTGTATCATTTGTTCAAGTACACATGATTGATAATTACAGAGATGAAAAAATAACAGAACTATAATAATATATGTAAAACAGTGTTGGCTACACTTCCAAGGCAAAAAAAATACATAATATCGATTAGAAAACTATCTAGTGACACTTTGGAGCAAGCAATATACAATACCTCATAGCTTTATATGATTAAAAGTTATATGAAGTGGGGTATTTCCTTGAGGCTGTTTAAGTGTCATTAATCCTGATTCTCTCTAGAAAACCAAAAATAGAGGAAAATGTGCAAGCTTATGTACTTTAAGAAAAACGAAACCTATCTGGAAAAGTGTTTTGAAAGATTTGTTTTCCTCCCCCTCTATACGAAAAAACCCTTGCTAGCTCACTTCGTGAGTAGGTGCAAGATCTCTTACTAAAAAAAATTACACGGTAAAAAGTAGAGTTGTCAAAAGACTATTGTTCACAGCAATGGTATGAACAGCACTGCAAGTTTGTTTCAGGAATTGGACACATCACAGTGCCACAAACGGACGTGGTCAGCGGAGGAACTAGCGTTAGACTACAGATTCATTTCCCAGAAGCGTATCAAAGCACATCAAAGGTATATAAATTCTTCATTGCACATACGTGAAGGAGGAGCCAAAGAAAAATACGCGACACGTGATGTGCCCTGAACGTCTTCAATTGAGATGACAGGAACGCAAATTACTGAATATATACCTTAAATGTGCTCTCGATCAAGAATCAAATGATTAAACTTAAAGCAACAGATTGGAAGCGAAAAAAAAACAGACTAAAATCAAAACAAGGATAAATCCTTCCGTTCTTGCAAAGTAAAAGCTATTTTGTAGTTTCTTTTTAAATTGTGCATATGCCCAGTAATTACTATCACTTACAGTTCTCTAGGCAGGCTGTAACAACACAGAAAGGGAGGTGGGGCTTAATGCTTGCAAATTCTGAAGTTGAAACGATTGCAATAAATTTCAACTATTTATGCTGAGTATGGCTAGATTTCGTGAAAATAATTTTCAATTTAAATCTTTTCAAGATACCCCATAAGATTGTTTGAGAAAACCTTAAAAGATTATTTCAAATCCTTCTGCTCTAAAGAAAATCCTGTGAATTTTCTTGAAAATTTTAAAGTAGAGATTATTTTTAAGGAAAACCTTTTAGGATGCCCCTTGCGTCGGAGCTTACCCTTCGCTAAAGAGATAATTAATTTGATGATAAGATTCATCAGAGCAAATAAAAATATTGACATAATAGCTACTGAGATCTCGACCTGTCAAGCTTTTATAGTCAGTTGGTAAGCGCTGACACTTTTTGGCAAAATCGAAGGGTTAACTATCCGATACCATCCAGGCATCAAGAACTACCATAAACATTTCAAAGCACACTTGCTAGGTGATCGATTGATTGTTCAAATGATTGTTACAGTAATTTTTTTTTCTGTATTACCTAATGTGAAAGAAATCCACATAGTGTTAATTACGTCTATGAAAATACAAGCAGATTATAAATTTAGATTTATCGGTGATTTAGTGATTTTTCTTAAACCATTAGTGATTTCACTTTTGATTGCAAATCTTATAGCTCTTTCATTGAAGAAAGGAAATAAAAAAGGTTATCTTATATTTTATTTGGGTGTGTTTTGAATCATTTGTTTACAATTACTGTTGAGATGCTTCCCATTTTATGAATGTTTGAGTATAATATGATAATAGGCCATTCTTTGTTGGTGATAGTGCAACTTATGTCCTTTTCTGAATCTGGTAATGTATAAAAAAAATTGTAGCCTAACTCTAGTTAGGCTAAATATTGAGGGTAAAATTCTACTTTAGTTACTTTTGGCTATCTTGGAAAGGGGTTGGGTTAGGAAAATGAAACTTTCAGGGATGGATGTACATGCTAAGGTTTGTCCCGGGAAGGTACTTTGAAGTACCTACCTCCACTCATCCCCCCCTCTATATAATGGTAAATTACTGCACATTACTAGTTGTTTTTAACTCATATTTCATCCTATATTACTATCATAAATATAAATCACTGCTTACCTTACACAACTTCTGCTTTTAACCTTGTTCATTAAAATATATTCCAAAATCCTATTTAAATCCTAAGCCATTTAATTTTCAACCCATGCCAACTTTCTTTATGGTATATGAAACCAGGTTTGTTGTGATGTCACACTTTCCTTATCAGAAACCCTTACCCTTAAGGGTAGCAGGCACATGCCAAACAACTCTGTTGATAAGACCATTTAAACTGTATTAATTAGGGAAAGGATTTGAAAACATCAGAATCAACTTCAGAGGATATGTTATATCACGGGAAGATGTTTTTGAAATCCCCTTCCCCCCAAACTCAAAATTTTCCAAAATTCTACTTTAGAAGCTTTTTAAATATTTCTAAAGCACTAATAGATAGAGTGCTAAAAACATCAGAATCGACTTCAGAGGACACGTTATATCACGGGAAGATGTTTTTAAAATCCTCCTTCCCCCCAAACTCAAAATTTTCCAAACTTCTACTTTAGAAGCTTTTTAAATATTTCTAAAGCACTAATAGATAGAGTTCTAAAAACATCAGAATCGACTTCAGAGGACACGTTTATATCATGGGAAGAGGTTTTTAAAAAATCCCCCCTCCCCCCAAACTCAAAATTTTCCAAAATTCTACTTTAATAGCTTTTTAAATATTTATAAAGCATTAATAGATAGAGTGCTAAAAACATCAGAATCAAACAGTTCGTGGTAACGAACTGTAAGTAAGGAGCGACCCAGCTCAATGGTAACCAAAACTCTAGAAAACAGTATTTTGATACAAATAGATACATCAAAAGAATCATATTTTAATGCTGATTTCAAATATATAAGTTTTATCAAGTTTAATTCTACCCATCAAAAGTTAGGCGCCTGAGAAAATTTGGCTGATTTTCAAAAAAAGGAGGAAAGACCCCCTAAAAATTATAGAACCTTAATGAAAATCACACCATCATATTCAGCGTATCAGAGAACCCTACTGTAGAGGTTTCAAGCTCCCATCTACAAAAATGTGGAATTTTTGCATTTTTTGCCAGAAGAAAGATCACGGGTGCGTGTTTATTTTTTTTTTTTTTTTTTTTTTTTCCCAGGGGTAATCGTATCGACCCAGTTGTCCTAGAATATTGTGGGAGGGCTCATTGGAATGGAAATTAAAAGTTCTAGTGCCCTTTTTAAGTGGCCAAAAAAAATGGAGGGCAACTAGGCCCCCTCCCACGCTCATTTTTTTCCCAAAGTCACCTGATCAAAATTTTGAGATAGCCATTTTGTTCAGCATGTTCGAAAATATAATAAGTATATCTTTTAGGATGACTTAATCCCCTGAAGCTCCTGGGGGGAGGGCTGAAAGTTATGAACTTTACCCAATGTTAACATATAGTATTGGTTATTTGGAAGTATACAGATGTTTTCTGGGGAGATTTTTCCTGGTAGTGGGAGGGGGGGGTTGGTGGGTCGGGGCTATGTGGGAGGATATTTCCATGAAGGAAGTTTTCATGGGGGAAGGGACATTGCTATGAAGGGGGACGCCGGATTTCCCAGCATTATTTAAAAAAGATCAGAAATTTAATATAAAAAAAAACAATTATTTCAACTGCAATAGCAGCAACATCAAAACTTTAAACGAACAGAAAATATTACATATATGATTGGGTTCACCCCATAGTCAATACCTCGCTCTTTAAGCCAATTTTTTAGTACTTTCATAAGAGCTATTTATTCTAATTAATGGCCTTTGTGATTAAGCGGTCATTTTTAAAGAATTGGAACAAAATTCGAACTTTCGCTTAGAGAGCAAGGTATTGACTAGGGGGTGAACCCCCTAATAAACAAATTAAAAATATATGAATATAAAAGTTCGTTATGTAAGTTAATTCTTAAGTTACGTATATTTATTACTAATAAAAACGTTCGTAAATAAAATAAAACAAGTTTCAAGAAAGCCATTTAACTAAATAAAAGTAAATTAATATGAAAATTTTGTTTTAATTATTCATGTACGGTGAGCCATGATCCAAACCTGCATTTATTCAAAAACGTTCAAAAATTAAATAAAAAAACAAGTTTTTTTAACTGAAAGTAAGGAGCAACATTAAAACTTAAAACGAACAGAAATTATTCCGTATATGAAAGGGACTGTCCCCTCCTCAATGCCTTGCTCTTTACGCTAAAGTTTGACTCTGTCTCACAACTTTATTTTTTAAAACAATAAAAAACTTTAGCGTAAAGAGCGAGGCGTTGAGGAGGGGACAGTCCCTTTCATGTACGGAATAATTTCTGTTTGTTTTAAGTTTTAATGTCGCTCCTTACTTTCAGTAAAAAAACTTGTTTTTTTATTTAATCAGCTTCAGAGGACATGTTATATCACGGGAAGAGGTTTTTAAAATCCCCCTTCCCCCCAAACTCAAAAATTTCCAAAATTTTACTTTAGAAGCTTTTTTAAATATTTCTAAATCACTAATATAGATAGAGTGCTACAAGTTTCAGAATCAACTTTAGAGGACACGTTATATCATGGGAAGAGGGTTTTAAAATCCCCCTTTCTCCCTAACTCAAAATTTTCCAAAATTTATTTTAAAAGCTTTTGAAATATTTCTAAAGCACTAATAGATAGTGCTAAAAACATCAGAATCGACTTCAGAGGACACGTTATATCATGGGAAGAGGTTTTTAAAATCCCCCTTCCCCCCAAACTCAAAATTTTCCAAATTTTTACTTTAGAAGCTTTTTTAAATATTTCTAAAGCGCTAAGACATAGAGCGCTACAAACATCAGAATCATCTTTAGAGGACAAATTATATTATGGGAAGATGTTTTTGAAATCCCCTTTCCCCCCAAACTCAAAATTTTCCAAAATTCTACTTTAGAAGCTTTTAAAATATTTCTAAAGCACTAATAGATAGTGTGCTAAAAAACATCAGAATCGACTTCAGAGGACATGTTATATCACAGGAAGAGGTTTTGAAAATCCCCCTTCCCCCCAAACTCAAAATTTTCCAAAATTCTACTTTAGAAGCTTTTCAAATATTTCTAAGGCACTAATAGATAGAGTGCTAAAAACATTTGAATCAACTTCAGAGGACACTTTATATCACGGGAAGAGGTTTTTAAAACCCCCCTTCCCCCCAATCTCAAAATTTTCCAAAATTTTGACTTTAGAAGCTTTTTACATATATCTAAAGCACTAATAGATAGAGCGCTACAAATATTAGAATCGACTTCAGAGGACAAATTATGTTACGGGAAGATGTTTTTGAAATCCCCTTCCCCCCTAACTCAAAATTTTCCAAAATTTTATTTTAGAAGCTTTTTAAATATTTCTAAAGCAGTAATAGATAGAGTGCTAAAAACATCAGAATCGACTTCAGAGGACACGTTATATCACGGGAAGAGGTTTTTAAAACCCCCCTTCCCCCAAACTCAAAATTTTCCAAAATTCTACTTTAGAAGCCTTTTAAATATTTCTAAAGCACTAATAGATAGAGCACTACAAATATCAGAATCGACTTCAGAGGACAAATTATGTTACAGGAAGATGTTGTTGGAATCCCCCTTCCCCCCAAACTCAAAATTTTCCAAAATTCTACTTCAGAAGCGTTTTTAAATATTTCTAAAGCGCTAAGACATAGAACGCTACAAACAGCAGAATCGACTTTAGAGGACAATTTGTGTCATGGGAAGATGTTTTTGAAATCCCCCTTCCCCCCAAACTCAAAATTTTCCAAAATTCTACTTTAGAAGCTTTTTCAAATATTTCTAAGGCACTAATAGATAGAGTGCTAAAAACATTAGAATCGACTTCAGAGGACACGTTATATCACGGGAAGAGGTTTTTAAAATCCCCTTCCCCCCAAACTCAAAATTTTCCAAAATTCTACTTTAGAAGCTTTTTAAATATTTCTAAAGCATTAATAGATAGAGTGCTAAAAACATCAGAATCGACTTCAGAGGACACATTTTATCACGGGAAGAGGTTTTTAAAATCCCCCTTCCCCCCAAACTCAAAAATTTCCAAAATTTTACTTTAGAAGCTTTTTTTAAATATTTCTAAAGCACTAATAGATAGAGCGCTACAAGTTTCAGAATCGACTTCAGAGGACACGTTATATCACGGGAAGAGGGTTTTAAAATCCCCCTTCCCCCTAACTCAAAATTTTCCAAAATTTTATTTTAAAAGCTTTTTAAATATTTCTAAAGCACTAATAGATAAAGTGCTAAAAAAATCAGAATCGACTTCAGAGGACACGTTATATCACGGGAAGAGGTTTTTAAAAAATCCCCCTTCCCCCCAAACTCAAAATTTTCCAAAATTCTACTTTAGATAGCTTTTTAAATATTTCTAAAGCATTAATAGATAGAGTGCTAAAAACATCAGAATCAACTTCAGAGGACACGTTATATCACGGGAAGAGGTTTTTAAAATCCCCCTTCCCCCAAACTCAAAAATTTCCAAAATGTTACTTTAGAAGCTTTTTTAAATATTTCTAAAGCACTAATAGATAGAGCGCTACAAGTTTCAGAATCAACTTCAGAGGACACATTATATCACGGGAAGAGGGTTTAAAATCCCCCTTCCCCCCAAACTCAAAATTTTCCAAAATTCTACTTTAGAAGCTTAATATTTAAAAAAAGCTTCTAAAGTAAAATTTTGGAAATTTTTGAGTTTGGGGGGAAGGGGGATTTTAAAAACCTCTTCCCGTGATATAACGTGTCCTCTGAAGTTGATTCTGATGTTTTTTAGCACTCTATCTATTAATGCTTTAGAAATATTTAAAAAGCTTCTAAAGTAGAATTTTGGAAAATTTTGAGTTTGGGGGGAAGGGGAATTTTTTAAAAACCTCTTCCCGTGATATAACTTGTCCTCTGAAGTCGATTCTGATGTTTTTAGCACTCTGTCTATTAGTGCTTTAGAAATGTTTGAAAAGCTTTTAAAATAAAATTTTGGAAAATTTTGAGTTAGGGGGGAAGGGGGATTTTAAAACCCTCTTCCCGTTTCTGAAACTTGTAGTGCTCTATCTATTAGTGCTTTAGAAATATTTAAAAAAGCTTCTAAAGTAATATTTTGGAAATTTTTGAGTTTGGGGGGAAGGGGGATTTTAAAAACCTCTTCCCGTGATATAACGTGTCCTCTGAAGTTGATTCTGATGTTTTTAGCCTTCTATCTATTAATGCTTTAGAAATATTTAAAAAGCTTCTAAAGTAGAATTTTGGAAAATTTTGAGTTTGGGGGGAAGGGGGATTTATTAAAAACCTCTTCCCGTGATATAACGTGTCCTCTGAAGTCGATTCTGATGTTTTTAGCACTCTATCTATTAGTGCTTTACAAATATTTTAAAAGCTTCTAAAGTAGAATTTTGGAAAATTTTGAGTTTGGGGGGAAAGGGGATTTCAAAAACATCTTCCCATAATATAATTTGTCCTCTAAAGATGATTCTGATGTTTGTAGCGCTCTATGTCTTAGCGCTTTAGAAATATTTAAAAAAAACTTCTAAAGTAAAAATTTGGAAAATTTTGAGTTTGGGGGGAAGGGGGATTTTAAAAACCTCTTCCCGTGATATAACGTGTCCTCTGAAGTCTATTCTGAAATTTGTAGTGCTCTATCTATTAGTGCTTTAGAAATATTTAAAAAAGCTTCTAAAGTAAAATTTTGGAAATTTTTGAGTTTTGGGGGAAAGAGGATTTTAAAAACCTCTTCCCTTGATATAACGTGTCCTCTGAAGTCGATTCTGATGTTTTTAGCACTCTATCTATTACTGCTTTAGAAATATTTAAAAAGCTTCTAAAATAAAATTTTGGAAAATTTTGAGTTAGGGGGGAAGGGGGATTTCAAAAACATCTTCCCGTAACATAATTTGTCCTCTGAAGTCGATTCTAATATTTGTAGCGCTCTATCTATTAGTGCTTTAGATATATGTAAAAAGCTTCTAAAGTCAAAATTTTGGAAAATTTTGAGTTTGGGGGGGAAGGGGGGGGGGTTTTAAAAACCTCTTCCCGTGATATAACGTGTCCTCTGAAGTCGATTCTAATGTTTTTAGCACTCTATCTATTAGTGCCTTAGAAATATTTGAAAAGCTTCTAAAGTAGAATTTTGGAAAATTTTGAGTTTGGGGGTAAGGGGGATTTCAAAAACATCTTCCCATGACACAAATTGTCCTCTAAAGTCGATTCTGCTGTTTGTAGCGTTCTATGTCTTAGCGCTTTAGAAATATTTAAAAAAGCTTCTGAAGTAGAATTTTGGAAAATTTTGAGTTTGGGGGGAAGGGGGATTTTAAAAACCTCTTCCCGTGATATAACGTGTCCTCTGAAGTCAATTCTGATGTTTTTATCACTATCTATTAGTGCTTTAGAAATATTTAAAAAGCTTTTAAAATAAAATTTTGGAAAATTTTGAGTTAGGGGGGGGAAAGGGGGATTTTAAAAACCCTCTTCCCATGATATAACCTGTCCTCTGAAGTCGATTCTGAAACTTGTAGCGCTCTATCTATTAGTGCTTTAGAAATATTTAAAAAAGCTTCTAAAGTAAAATTTTGAAATTTTTGAGTTTGGGGGGAAGGGGGATTTTAAAAACTTCTTCCCGTGATATAACGTGTCCTCTGAAGTTGATTCTGATGTTTTTAGCACTCTATCTATTAATGCTTTAGAAATATTTAAAAAGCTTCTAAAGTAGAATTTTGGAAAATTTTGAGTTTGGGGGAAGGGGGATTTTTTTAAAAACCTCTTCCCGTAATAACGTGTCCTCTGAAGTCGATTCTGATGTTTTTAGCACTCTATCTATTAGTGCTTTAGAAATATTTAAAAAGCTTCTAAAGTAGAATTTTGGAAAATTTTGAGTTTGGGGGGAAGGAGGATTTTAAAAACATCTTCCCGTGATATAACGTGTCCTCTGAAGTCGATTCTGATGTTTTTAGCACTCTATCTATTAGTGCTTTAGAAATATTTAAAAAGCTTCTAAAGTAGAATTTTGGAAAATTTTGAGTTTGGGGGAAGGGGGATTTCAAAAACATCTTCCCGTGATATAACGTGTCCTCTGAAGTCGATTCTGATGTTTTCAAATCCTTTCCCTAATTAATACAGTTTAAATGGTCTTATCAACAGAGTTGTTTGGCATGTGCCTGCTACCCTTAAGGGTAAGGGTTTTCTGATAAGGAAAGTGTGACATCACAACAAACCTGGTTTCATATACCATAAAGAAAGTCGGCATGGGTTGAAAAATTAAATGGCTTAGGATTTAAATAGGATTTTGGAATATATTTTAATGAACAAGGTTAAAAGCAGAAGTTGTGTAAGGTAAGCAGTGATTTATATTTATGATAGTAATATAGGATGAAATATGAGTTAAAAACAACTAGTAATATACAGTAATTTACCATTATATAGAGGGGGGGATGAGTGGAGGTAGGTACTTCAAAGTACCTTCCCGGGACAAACCTTAGCATGTACATCCATCCCTGAAAGTTTCATTTTCCTAACCCAACCCCTTTCCAAGATAACCAAAAGTAACTAAAATAGAATTTTACCAAATATAATAATGGCTTTACTCATAAATTCAATTTTAATCTAACTAGGCCTATTCTAACTGTTCTAACTATTCTAACAAATAAAGTAATTTAACTTACAAATTAAGTAAGGCAAATTTTCATCAGTTCATATTATTGACTCACAAATGAATTGAAAATACTGCTCAAGTCCTTTTTTATGCTGTTTACAAATATAATAGCCTAATCATTTTTGTTGGAAATTAATTTTACCTCCACCCCTATATGTACTAATTCAGGGTATATAATTACAAATTAGGGGGAGTAGGGGTAAAGGGTAAAATTCTACTTTAGCTGCATTTGGGTATCTTGGAAAGGGGGTTAAGTTAGGTTAAGAAAATGAAACTTTCAGGGATGGATCTACAGGCTAAAACATGAGTAAATTTTTACCAAATCATATTATTGATTTACAAATAAAGTGAATATACCACTTGATGCCTTTTTTATGCTCTTTCCAAATATAGGCTAATAATCATTTTTGTCAGAAATGAATTTTACCCCAACCCCTATGTACCAATTCAGGGTATATATTTGCACATTAGGGGGGTAGAGGTAAAGTTTAAACTTACCTCCCATTTATATCAGAAATAAAATTTGCCCCCAACCCCCCTAATGTGCAAATATATACCCTGAATTGGTATACATAGGGGTGGGGGTAAAATTTATTTCCAACAAAAATGATTATTATATTTGGAAAGAGCATAAAAAAGGCATTGAGTGGTATAGTCACTTTATTTGTAAGTCAATAATATGATTTGGTAAAAATTTCCCAAAGTATGTCCTGGGAAGGTATTTTGAAATAGGCTACTGGTAAATTTGCAGGTGGCACAATACATTAGCTAGGATGAAAGTGTAAACATCACTTGATGCCCTTTTTTATGCTCTTACACAATACAATAATAGCTTCTGTTGCAAATTGCATCTTGAGCCCTCAAAGGGGACCCAAAGATATTCATTTTTGTAACCACCCAAAGAAGTTATCAACAGTAGTTAAGTTATTGAAAAGTTGCTAAAAAACATATCTCTAGTTTATAAATAAGTTGTTCAAGAGTAATATATTCAAAACACACTTATTTATATGAATTCAAACCTCATTTATTAGGCAAATCAATTCAAACTGTTTTCCTAATGTTTCAAGTTTTTCAAATGCCATAAACAAAAATTGCACTAAATTTTGTGATTCAAAACATTGCTGTCAACAATTCAGGGTAAATTCCAATTCAGGGTATATATTTTCACATTAGGGGCATGGGATGGATAAATTTCATGGTAACTTTGCAGTGGACCATATAATTTAGCTAGGATGAAAGTGAAAACATCATTTGATGTTTTTTATGCTCTTTCATAATCATAGGCAGCATGATAGTAGTGCCTAAGTAAAGACCAATGTTGGCACAATGTATTATTTATTTATTGATTTTTCTTGGTCTTAGACCAGGGCACTTTGTATCAAAAGAGTTGTTGTAGAAACTTTGAAAAGGGCTCATTTGATTGGCAATTGGAGTGGCTAGTGCACTTGTCAATAGTCAAAAGTGATTAGAGGGCAACTAGCCCCCCCCCCCCATGCCCATCATTCCCCCAAACACATTCAATCAAAATTTTTGAGAACGCCATTTTGTTCAGCATAGTTGATTTCCTGATAGAAAATATGTTTTTGAGGAGGTCACTCCCCCAAAACCCTCAAGGGCAAGGGTTTTAAGTTATACCCTGGGGACATTTAAGAATGATGTTACCATAGTGTATAATTTATTATTTTTTCCTTTTGACCAGGGCACTTTGTATCAAAGAAGTTGTTGTAGAAACTTTGAAAAGGGCTCATTCAATGGAAATTGAAGTGGCTTGTGCCCTTTTTAATAGTTGAAAGTGATTGGAAGGCAACTAACACCCCTTCCATGCCCACCATTTCCCAAAAACACATCTAATCAAAATTTTGAGATAGCCATTTTTTTCAGCATAGTTGATTTCCAGATAGAAAATATGTTTTTGAGGAGGACACTCCCCCACAGCCCTAAGGGCAAGGATTGTAAGTTATGCCCTGGGGCATAGTTGTTGTAGAAACTAACATCCCTTCCACACCCACCATTTCCCAAAAAAATCCAATCAAAATTTTGAGATAGCCATTTTGTTCAGCATAGTTGATTTTCAATTAGGAAATACGTTTTTGAGGTGGACAATGGACAACCCCCCACAGCCCTCAGGGCAAGGGTTGTAAGTTATGCTCTGGGGGCATGTAAGGTTTTTATAGAACGTGTTGTTGTAGAAACTTCAAAAAGGGCTCATTCAATTGAAAATTGAAATGTCTAGTGCCCTTTTTAATAGCTGGAAGTGATTGGAAGGCAAGTAACACTCCTTCCATGCCTACCATTTCCCCAAACTCATCCAATCAAAATTTTGAGATAACCTTTTTGTTCCATGCAGTTTAAAGTTCAGGTAATTATACCTTTGAGCAGGACACTCCCCCACAATCTTCAGGGCAAGGGGTTATGAGCTATGCCCTGGGGGCATATAAGTTTTTATTAAATCTTTGTTGTAGAAACTTCTAAAAGGGCTCATTTGATTGGAAATTCAAAGGTCTAGTGCCCTTTTTAATAGTTTTTTAGATAGCCATTTTGTTCAGCATGAGGAGGACACTCCCCACACAGCCCTCAGAGCAAGGTTTGCATATAAGGGGCATATAAGGTTTTTGTAGAATGCATTGTCATAGAAACTTCAAAAGGGTTCATTTGATTGGAAATTGAAATGACTAGTGCCCTTTTTAATAGTCAAAAGTGATTGGAAGGCAACTACACACCTCTTCAACACCCACCATTTCCCCAAAAACATCCAATCAAAATTTTGAGATAGTCATTTTGTTCCACACAGTTTAAATTTCAGGAAATTATACTTTTGATTAGAACTTCCCCCCTACAGTCTTCAGGGCAAGGATTAAAAGTTATGCCCTGGGGCATATAAGGTTTTTTATAGAAAGTGTTGTCATAGAAAGTTTAAAAAGGCTCATTTGATTGGAAATCCAAAGAGCTTGGGCCCTTTTCAATAGTTAAAAGTGATTGGAGGGTAACTAATCCTCCTTTCATGCCCTCCTTTTCCCCAAACACATCCAATCAAAATTCCAAGATAGCCATTTTTGTTCAACATAGTTGAAAGTTCTGGAAATTAGGTCTGTGAGGATGACAACACCCCCCCCCCCCCCACCCCATAGCCCTCAGGGCAAGGGTTGTAAGTTATGCCCTTGGGGCATATAAGGTTTTTATAGAATGCATTGTCATAGAAACTTCAAAAAGGGTTCATTTGATTGGAAATTTAAATGGCTAGTGCCCTTTTTAATAGTCAAAAGTGATTGGAAGGCAACTAACCCCCCTTCAACACCCACCATTTCCCAAAAACATCCAATCGAAATTTTGAGATAGTCATTTTGTTCCACACAGTTTAAATTTCAGGAAATTATACTTTTGATTAGAACTCTCCCCCCACAGTCTTCAGGGCAAGGGTTAAAAGTTATGCCCTGGGGGCATATAAGTTTTGAATGAAATCTTTGTTGTAGAAACTTGAAAAGGGCTCATTTGATTGGAAATTGAAGGGGCTAGTGCTTTTTTTAATAGTCTTGAAAGTGATTTAAGGGCAACTAACCTCCCTCTCACACCCACCTTTTCCCCAAACACATTCAATCAAAACTTTTAGATAGCCAATTTATTCAACATAGTTGAAAGTTTTGGAATTTAGGTCTTTAAGGATGACAACCCCTCCACCCCTACAGCCCTCTGGGAAAGGGTTGTAAGTTATGACCTTGGGGCATATAAGGTTTTTATAGAACGCATTGTCATAGAAACTTCAAAAAGGCTCATTTGATTGGAAATTGAAATGGCTATTGCCCTTTTTTAATAGGCAAAAGTGATTGGAAGGCAACTAACACCCCTTCCATGCCCACCATTTTGCCAAAAACATCCAATTAAAAATTTGAGATAGCCATTTTGTTCCATGCAGTTTAAAGTTCATGATATTATACCTTTGATTAGAACACTCCCCCCACAGTCTTCAGGGCAAGGGTTATAAGTGTTATAATTTGCATAAGGGTTATAATTTGCACTTTACTGAAAAAATACAAATGAATGTGCATTGTCAGTTTATTATACAAATACTGATAATTAGTAATCAAAATGTTAGTATTATTTGATTTATTAAAGTTATAAAGTAAAAACATTTATATTTTAAATCAGTCAAGTGCAAATTATATTCTGGCCTTGAGAAGGCATAAGGGTTTTGAGCCCAAATTATGTTAATTTCTGCTCGTTTTGAGTTTGACTTGGTTATTTATTGTAATTTCTGTTTGTTTGGGTTTCATTTATATATTGATGCTGAGTTGTAGTATTTTCATGCTTGGTAGGTTATTTGATTTTATTTTTGCTCATTTTTTTGTTTAATGGAGTTCTTTACTTTTCTTTGGAAAACTTATTTTGTGGAAAAAAGTTTTTTTTAATTAATTTATATAAAATACATTTGGGGCCCTTTTAGGGCTCAAGATGCAATTTGCAATAGAAGCAATTATTGAATTATGAAAGAGCATAAAAAAAGGCATCAAATGATGTATTCACTTTCATCCTAGCTAAAGTATTGTACCACCTGTAAATTTACCAAAGTGCCTACCTCCACTCCTTCTTCCTCTAGAGGGTCCTGAAATTTGCCTACATGACAGGTCTATTTACCTGGCAAAATTTTGACCAAACAACATTTTACCTAAATTTTCAGTTATCAGTTTCTTTTCCTCTGGCTTTAGTTCTGAAAATGCAATTTCTGTTATTTGAGTAGAATTTTAAGCCATAACAATGTTTTTTTTTCAAAATTTAGGAAATGTATTTACATATCTTTCTTGCATTTTTGGACTAAATTTTCTTGCATTCTTGTATCAGTTTCCTAATTCAAGTGGTTCAGTTTCCCTGTCCCCTCTTTGCAGGTATTGTATTATGAATAATGAAACAATTGACCACTGCCTATTTGAATGTAATATGCTGACGTCTGCACAGCATACCTTGCATTGTAAACTGTTAAAGTGCTTCAAACACCACAAAATCTCACTATCAGCCAAAAGCCTAGCCAACTATACCTGCACACAAAGCTCAGAAATCGATATCTATCATCTTATATTTGAACTCCTTGAGTTGAAAGATCTACTGAAAGATATCTGAGAATATCTAATAAATAAGAGACAACCAAGCCAGTAGCTCTGTAGCCCACAGAGTGAAGATAAAGGAAAAGGGCTAAATAGTATCAACTGAAAAGCCTGCCTGCTGTGAAATAGAAGAAGAAGATATCTTTAAAATCTTATAAATTGGGATTGAGCAAAGTTTTGAAGCTGAAAACAATTTTGTTGTACTTTATTTAAGCAGAAGATTTATTTTGTCAGGTTTCACTTTTATAACACACAGATTTTAAAGGTCATCAAAGGTCAGGATCCTCTAGAGGGAGAACAAGTAGAGGTCTGTAGACCCATCCCTGAAAGTTTCATTTTCCTAACCTAGCCCCTTTCCAAGATAGCCAAAAGTAGCTAAAGTAGAATTTTACTGGGGCAAAGTTTAAACTTACCTCTCATTTGTATCAGAAATAAACTTTACCCCCCCCCCCCCCCCCTAATGTGCAAATATGTACACTGAATTGGTATATATACGGGTGGGGGTAAAATTCATTTCTGACAAAAATGATTGTTATATTTGGAAAGAACTTAAAAAGAGGCATCAAGTTGTATGTTTACTTTATTTGTAAGTCAATAATATGAAATGCCAAAAATGTACCCTTTTTGGCTATCTCAGAAAGGGGATAGGTTAGGAAAATGAAACTTTCAGGGATGGGCCTACATGCTAAAGTATGTCCCATGAAGGTATTTTGAAGTTCCTAGCCTACCTCCACTCCTTCTCCCTCTAGAGGGTCCTGCAATTTGCCTACATGACAGGTCTACACCTATTGAAATTTTGACAAAACAACATTTTACCTTAATTTTCAGCTATCAGTTTCTTTTTCTCTGGCTCTAGTTCTGAAAATAAAATTCCTGTTATTTAAATAGAATTTTAAGCTATATCAATGTTTTTTTTTTTTCAAAATTTATGAAATGTATTTGCATATTTTTAAAGCCTTATAAATTGAGATTGAGTAAAGTTGTAAAGCTGAAAACAATTTTGTTGTACTTCACTTAAACAGAAGATCTATGTTGCAAGGTTTCACTTTTATAACACACAGATTTTTAAAGGTCATGAATGGTCAGGACCTTCAGAGAGAGAAGGGGTGGAAGTAGGTACTTCAAAATACCTTCCCATGACATACTTTAGCCTGTAGACCCATCTCTGAAAGTTTTATTTTCCCAACCTAACCCCTTTCCAAGATAGCCAAAGTAGCTAAAGTAGAATTTTACCCCAATATTACCTCCTTTTTACAGACCCTTTAAGTTTTTCTGTAAAAAGCTTAAATTGAATTTGTAAGTAAAGCAATTCTAGGTACTCCTGTATTAAGTGTACTCTTTTAGTATATTTACCTACTGCTAGTTTGGTTAATGCTAATGAAATAAAATAAAATAAGATGAATATACAATAGTTTAGAAACAAATTTGGGCTATATATTTGCACATTAGGGGGGGGAGCATAGCAGATACTATTAGGTAACCTAACCTAGGTACCTTCCCCCCCCCCTAAACCCCAAAAAACAGCAGTTTAAATATTGTAAATGCAATGAAAACCGCAACTTGCATTGCATTACTCTATAGCTGTCTCTTGAATGGGCATGTTTCTTGTGACTGGTTTCCATTGCAGTATATAAAAGAGTACGTTTAATGCTGGAGTACACAATTCTTCTTATCAGAAGGAACATAAAAAGGGCATCAAGTGGTATGTTCACTTTATTCATTAGTTTTTTAGCCTATGTGAACTGCTCAATATTTATCCCTCTTTACCCTATAGGCCTAGTTCTTGTGTTGGATAAGTGCAAGCCAGCATTCCAATCTCATCAGAAGTAACTAAAAAAATACAAAAAAGTAATTTTTTTTGTTTCAGCTGACATTTCATAGTAGCTGGAACAACAGAAAGGCAACTTCAATTAGTAAGTTTGCAGTTACAACATCAACAGTTCATGGTAACAAACTGTAACTAAGGAGTAATTTGACTCAATAATAATCAAAAAATCTAAAAGAATGGAATTGGAATATCAGTTACAACAAAAGATTTGGCTTATTATATCTATTCCAAATATAGGCTATAAGATTCATAAAGTTTAGTGTTACCCATCAAGGGTTACAAGTCTGAGACAATTTGCCTGATTTTCAAAAAGGGAAAACACCCCCTATAAGTAAAAAAAAATCTTAAGGAAAATTACATCATCAGGTTTAGTTTATCAGAGAACTCTCATGAGGTTTCAAACTCCTATCTGCAAAAATGTGAAATTTTGTATTTTTTGCCAGAAGAAAGTGGTATAAGTGCAGAAAACAATTCTTACTTTATAATATGCAGAATAATCCTATTTAACATATTCTGCAGGGTGAGAACCTTTATCTTCACCTCTTTCACCATTGTACAAGTTTTTCAACAAAATTCTGACAAGTTAACATGTATTTGACTGGATTTTCTATTTTCTGATAATCTATATTTGTAGTTAAACACTATCAGCCCCATCTACAAAAAATATATTAATAGCCAAATCCTGATAGATTAGGTTAGGTTAGATTAGTTAGATGGCACTTGGGTGTTTGTTATGATTTCTAAGACTTAGAGAATAGACACAAATATTTAAAAATGTGAAAGAAAAACTGGAAATACAAGGAAAATATTGAAGATAAAGGTTCTCTCTCTGCAGAATATGCTAACTAGGATTATGCTGCATATTATGAAGTAAGAATTGTTTTTTTAACATGTTTCCTTATATAGTGAACTAACCATGCACTTACACTGAAAGATCATAGATGCCTTTTTTTGTTTTATTTTTCCAGTGGTGATCTTATCAAACCAATGGTCCAAAAACATTAGGAGAGTCATTCAAATAGAAATTATATTTTCTAGTGCCCTTTTTAAGTAACCAAAAACATTGGAGGGCAACTAGCCCCCCTTTCATGTCTTCTGTTCCCCCAAAATTGTCTAATAAAAATTATGATATAGCCATTTTGTTTAGCATAGTTGAGAAGTCCAACAACTATGCTTTTGGAGATAACATGACCCTCCCCCCACAGCCCTGATGAAAGGTTTAAGATAAAAAATTGCCTATTTTGTGCATGTAGTATTATTTATTAGGAAGTGTACTTGCAGTTTTTGGTTAGAGCAGGTGAATTTTTCAGGGGAAATTTTACACTGTAGGAATTTGCCAGAAATCACATGCAAAATTCTTTTTATTTGTGGTATCATCTCTCTGCTGACTCAATTTTACATGTGGAGATGTTAAATGTAATTGTTCAGGGTAAATTTTCCCTGGAATTGAATTGTCTAGAGGATCTTTCCATGAGGAGGGTTTCTGTTGATGCAAGCTGGATTTTCCTGTATTATCTAAAAGACAAAACAAGTTTTTTAACAGAAAGAAAGGAGCACCATTAAAAATTATGATAAACTGACAGAAATCACTATGCATATGATGGGGATTGCCCCTCCTCAATACCTTGCTCTTTATGCTAAAGTTTGAATTTTGTTCTGATTTTTTATAACAACTCCTGAGACAGAAGGGTCATTTATAAAACAATAAGTAGCTTTTTCGAAGGTACAAAAAAACTTAGCATTAAGAGCAAGATGTTGAGGAGGGAGTAACCCCCTTCGTATATGTAGTAATTTCTGTCTGTTTGTTTAAGGTTGCTCCTTCCTTTCTGTTGAAAAATTTGTTTTTTATTATTTATTAGCATAAAGAGTGGGAGGTTGAAGAGATGACAGCAACCCCCCTGGTATATAGAATAATTTCTATTTGTTTAAGGTTTTAATGTGACTCTTTATTTTCATTTGAGAAAACTGTTTTTTATTATTTGATAAATTAACTAGGATGAAAGTGAATACATTGCTTGATGCCTTTTTTGTGTCATTTCATAGTTCAATAATCATTTCTTGGTCAAAATCCATTTTGAGCCCTTAATGAGACCCCAAAAGTTAAAACAGTCCATAGTTGCCAAAAGTTTAAAAATGTTTCTTAAAAAAACTGTCTAATGAGAAAAAATTTTCATTTGTTGCTGATTCAGAAATTGTAATTATTATTTTCCTTAGTTTTAATAGTAAAATGTTATCAAGAAAACAAGTTTGCATAATTTTTGCTAAAAATAGCCTGAAACTCCTCAAAAATAACAACAAAAGCACAAAGAACAATAGGGAAATCTTTTTGCAAGACAGTGGAGATAATTTGAATGAAAATTTCGGCCCTATGTCCAAGGGCCGTCCTCAGCAAGACAAAAATATATAAAAGAAAAAAGACTCACAACAAAATGCGACCAATATAAAACCAACAAATTAAAATTTTTCAAAGCAGTCCTAGACTCCTTACTTCAGCGATGTTCAACCAGGACTGATTGCTGTGTTGTGAATAACAACAGCAAAACTGACATCATTTTGGGTGTGTTTTAGGCTCTTTTTAAAAAATTCTGCAAATTTGTTTTCAAAATAACATCTTATTATTAAGACTAAGAAAATAATAAATATTATTTCTGAATCAGCTACAAATGGCGATTTTTTCTCACAAGCCAATTTTCTCTTAATAAACATACTTTTAAACTTTTGGGGGATTATGGGCAGTTTCAAGTCCTCTTAGCCCTTTAAGAACTCAAATAGAATTTGCCCTAGAAGCAATTATTGAAAGATCATAAAAAGGCATCAAGTAATATATTCACTTTCATTCTAGCTAAATTATATTGTAAACTCCAAATTTGCCCTTTAATTTACACTTTTAGTATCTTTTAATAAAGATAGTTAACAAGCATCTTTAGTGAAGTAACTGTCTATCATTATCATCATTGCTATTAATATCAGTTTGAAACATTAAAGTATTATTTTTAATGAAAGAGTCGGGACTAAAGTTGAAACTTATTAAGATTATACCCTTACAAACCTTAAAAGCCACTTCACAGCCATTCCCAGTGGATTTTACTTCTGTAGTTAAAGTAAAGTTACTCTAGTTTGACCTAAGATATCTGTACAGCTCATTTCCATATCAACAGTTAAATCACCCTAAAACCTCTATTATACTACTAAAATTGGATTTTCAACATTGAATTTATCTAAATATTCTGAGACCTTAGCTAACAAGTAGGGTAAGATACCCAGTAATAGGACCACTAATCACCACCTCAGCAGGTAAATTTTTCCCATTTTCCATTAATTAGTTAGGACAAAAGTGAACACATATCTCAATGCCTTTTTTGTGTTCTTTCCAAATATAATAATTGCTTCAGGTCTGAATTCCATTTTGAGTCCTTAAAGGTGCCCTAAAAGGTAATTTATTCCCTTGTCTAAAATTTCTTTACAATGATTTACAGTTTAAAAAATTAGTTTAAAAATAGCATAAAAATTATTAAATCAATTCCTTTAAGTTAATGTATTCCAAAGGCATCTAATCCAATTCTATAAACATTTGAGTTTATGGTACAAGGGTCATTCAATAAGTAACAAGACAAATCACTGTAGCTCAGAAACAATTTAATTTATAATTCAAAAATTTTGTCTGCTTGTCAACACAGCCCTGAGTAACATTTATAAAGTTGTCCTGCCTTTGTTATGATTTGTGCATGCCTCTGGCATAAAATTCTTTGGATTGATTTGAAAGCCACTTTTGTACTTGATTTTTAATTGCATCCCTAGGTTGAAAATTTTTTGTGTATAGAGCCTCTTTAAGGGGTATAACCAAATGAAGGGACAAGGTCATGGCAGGGATTTAGAAGGATCGCCACCCAAGTTTTGAAATATTTCTGGATTTAGCAGCGACGTGTGTGGGTGCACATTTTCATGGAGAAGTCACACCTCTTGTCAAGAGTTCACAACATATCTTTTGAATGTAAAGGCTTACTTTTTTCTGAGCATATCACTGATATTTATTCCCTTTTCTAAAATTTCTATACAATGATTTACAGTTAAAAAATTAGTTTAACAATAACATAAAAAATTATTAAATCAATTCCTTTAAATTAATGTATTCCAAAGGCATCTAATCCAATTCAATAAACATTTGAATTTATGGTACAAGGGTCATTCAATAAGTAACAAGACAAAGCACTATAGCTCAGAAACAATTTAATTTATAATTTCAAAATACTGGCTCATTTATCTTCAGGACAGTCACAATAGGTAGGCTCTTATAAATTCCAGAATACTGCAAGTATGACTTAGAGCTTGCCATTTGAACAAATGTTTGTCTCTTGACTAAAGGTTTGATTTGTCTTCACAACAATACACATCCACATTTGGCACTGCTAAACAAGAAACTGTTTCAAACTGGAGTAGGAAATCCCTTTTAATACCCCTACTGCCCTAACCTTGCCTTTCAAACTTTCATTTTTTTTTTACCCCTTAAAGAGACCCTTCCACAGAAAATATTTTTTATTGAATCAAGAAGTTAAAAATCAGGTGTAAAATTGGGCAGCCTATATTTATTTAGTAAAAAAAAACGCCAAATTGGCATACTAGTATAGCCCTAATCTCTTGTGTAAACAACTAAAAAGCATTTTAGAAGCAAAAGAATCTGACTGCTCTCAGAAGATGTCAGGTTGAATACAAGTCAACTTAAGATGGAATTCATATTTTGGTAGACTTATCATTAATCTTGTTTTGACTTTTTCTTCCTCTTCTTGGTAATGCTGCATTGTCATTAAGGGTATTAATTTTCTATTCCTGTAGAAATTCTTTTACCAAATATTCCTCCTGTCAATTTCCCAAAACTCTTTGATCCAGCTTTTATTCCACCCTGTTATGGGGTATTTAGTAAAACCATTCTAGTCTTTGTTCATCCTGAGTGTATGTCCAAGGCATAGATGAACTAATATTTCATTCTTAGCAGGGAGACCAGAACATTTAAGGTGGTACATAAAAGGTAAAATTAGGGAGGTTTGGAGGCTTAGGGGAATTCCCACTGTTTCATCCCTGATTGGAGAATTGGTTCTAGCCACCTAAGCCTCTCGTTAATCATGCACACAGTGGGTGCTATTAAACTACTTTGATGTGGTGCAAAATAATTCTTGGGCCGAATTATAAAAACTATGAACAAAGCTTAAGCTAACTCAGGCTCCCAACCCTGGAGGAAAGGAGGCATGAAATGCTGATGAAGTTTGGAGCTGACATCCTGAAGTCCTCAACACACTGAGATATCCTTCCTCGGTTTACTTCAGAGATCCACAGACACAAAACAAGGTTGGCAACTCTGAAAGAGGGAAAAAACTGTTGGGGTGCCTGCCTACACACTTGACAACAAAAATATCCAAAATCCTTTGTGCCCTGCTATGTCAGATGTTATGACAATAGTGTCCTGAGGTAGAGGTGATGGTTCATCATTTGTGTTTTTCTTGGTGTTGTGTCTTTTTGTGCTTTTCTTTTTTTGTGCTTAAATTGACAATACCCATGTTATTGCAGTGTGATAAAGGGAACGAATAAAGATTATTATTATTATGTATCCATAATTATAGCAATTTTCAATATTTCAGGCAAATTGACAATCTCTAATATCTATAATGTCATCAAGGAAAACAGCTGGTAGAAGAGGAACAGCAAAAAAGAGGGCTCAAAGGGCAACCTCCAATGTATTTGCTATGTTGTATATGATGTATCCATAATTATAGCAGTTTTCAATATTTCAGGCAATTGACAATCTCTAGTATTTATAATGTCATCAAGGAAAACAGCTGGTAGAAGAGGAACAACAAAAAAGAGGGCTCAAAGGGCAACCTCCAATGTATTTGCTATGTTCGATCAAGCGCAAATTCAAGAGTTTAAAGAAGCTTTCAACATGATTGATCAAAATAGGGATGGATTTATTGATAAAGAAGATCTCCATGACATGCTTGCCTCCTTGGGTAACACCTTTTCTTTGTAAATTTAGTTGTCATTTTTTATGCAAAAGTGGGTGAGGATTAGTATATGAAATAGGTAACATTTTGGGCCAGCATTTTTCTGTCTTTTCTGGAGGGGTATTTTATACCAATCTGAGGGCACAAATCTCTTCCCTCTGTTTATACATGAGTTTTCTTCTGTCTTTCTTTTGTCTTCGTCTAGTTAAACTTGGTGATGTAAACCTTTAAACATAGGAAATTAATTTCTTCAATACTTTTTGTCTCAATGAATTGGGAATTTAAAGCCAACCATGCACCCCAATTTTTGGGGTGCATGGTTGGTTTTTTTGGTGGGGGGAGGAGTAAGCCTTGTCCCCTCTATCCAGGGTGCGTCTTTAAGATCCCACATGGTATATTTAGCTGTAATAATGTGAGACAAGGAGGGTGTTATGACAGTTTAATGAGCTAAGAAAGCATTGCTTGCAAAAATTTGTAAACTATTGCAAAAGAAAACCAAAAAAAAAATTAAAACATGTAATGTTTTTCAGGTCAAGCAATTTGCCTTACTTTTAAGCAGTGACATTTTGTGAAACATTTAGTTATATCTGTTGTCTAATTGTGTGTTTTTATGGAGGAATGGGGTTTGATCCATGGCTGGACCTTGAGATTAAGCACAGTTTGAATAGCTTAATGGTGTCAGATTAGGAATATACTATAATAAAATTCCATGTATTATGGGGGTATAGCTGTTAAAACATGCAAGACGCTGTAATGCAAGAAAAACAAAAATGACAGATTTTGTTTCTTAGGTTATACTTGGTGATTGATGGTATTGCCACAATAATAAAAGAAGGTTTTTAAGCTAAACCTTTTACCCCTATCAAGAAGGGGGGAGACTTGCTATGAGGTATTAAGGTGACTTAGCCTATTTTTCTGGAGGTGGTGGGATGTGGGTAAGCTTTGACATTATCTGTCCTGGATGCACCTCTGGGATCATGTACAGTTTTTAGGACTGATATTTTTTGGGATAAACAGGGTACTTGGACAATTTTGTTTGATAAGGTGTGGCTTGCTAAAGCTTATGAAACCCTGGTGTAAAAAAAGAGGAAAAAAATGATCTAATCATATATGACAGATCTTTTTTTTTTATTGATTTTAATGCGATGAGGACTAGAATAAGAATTCACACAATAAAGTATAGAATATTGATAAAATATAAAATATAAGATAATAAAATAATATTTAACTAATTTTTTTTTCAGGTAAAAATCCAACAGAAGATTATCTAGAGGGTATGATGAATGAAGCTCCAGGTCCAATTAATTTCACCATGTTTTTTAACGCTCTTTGGCGAAAGACTTCAGGGCACTGATCCTGAGGAAGTTATTAAAAATGCATTTGGTTGTTTCGATGAAGAAAACAATGGTATTATTACTGAGGACAGGCTCAGAGAGCTTCTTACAACTATGGGAGATAGATTTACTGATGAAGAGGTAATTTTTTTTCTTATGTTATACATTTTATTTTATATTTTATTTGGTATTTATCAAGTGTTGTGAACATTGTCTGGTTTTTGTTGCAGGAAGATAATCAACTTAAAAGGTTATGGTTGTTGTTGATCTGTGGGTCTTGCTGGTTTATCTCCCAATCGTTAACTAATAGTAATAAACTATGAGTAATTATTGTTAGTTGGCTAATTGTTGTTTTTCTAACTTAGTATATTACTATATCATTGTCTTGGCCTAGTTTTCTTCAGCTTACCCCTCCATATACCTAGTCAAATATATGCTATATTCATGCATGTGGGACAATAAATGCTTGAACTTAAATTTAATACTTTTCATAATTTTGTATACTTGAATTTAAAGTGGAAAAACGTAGTTTTATCAATTTAAATTGTAACATATTAAGACAACAGCAACACTAAAAAAAATAATGAAAATAGATGGTGAAAAAAGATCTGTGTATACCATAGAGATGCAAGACTAAATAGAGGCTAGCCCCAATGAAACAGTTACTATAGAAATACTAAAACAATGATGCATAAAAGTGTGTGATAATATAATTCAAAATCTCCCCCTTAAAAAAGGATTTTTTTTCTGTTGGTTGATTTTTCCCCTAATTATTTTTTTTAAATATGGGTTATAGTTTAATGACTGAAGCAACTCGATCACATGAGTTTCCAAAATATTTTCGAATGAATTTGAACTGGACTAAAGACATAAAATTTCATATAAATATCATATCATATATAAATATAATAGAAATTCTGTGGTGTATATATGAGTTGTCTTTTGGGGGAGTTGGGCGGAATATATCAAAACAGGAGAAGATAGGTGGATCATTGAAATATTTCAATTATATAGAACCCAAATGCTTTTGCATTATATTTTTGTAAAAGAACCAACGAACCTTAGCAATATATTAAGTATAATGGTTCTACTCGGGTTTTCCTGGGTATTCTCACTTTAACTAGACAATAAAGGTGGGTAAACATTGAGGATGAATGACATATTTTTATCTCCAAAGCATCTGTGTAGTTAATGTAGTGGTTCCCAGCCGATTTTGAGCCATCTCCCACCTTGGCATTTCTAAAATTTTGTGGTATTTAATTTTTTTATTTAAAATTTTGCGTGTAATCACTGATGGAAGCATAAAAGGCCATTAACTCGGTATCGTTTTTCGAGTCGTGTATTCACCTTAAGGCCATTAACTCGGTTTCTTTTTACGGGTCGTCCTCTAGGCATATTTTATACTAATGAAAAATATTGTGTGAATGCAACACTTTTTATACAACATATGACGTCATTGCAGCACTATCACGTATGTTTTATATGTATCTTTTATGCTTTTATGCTTTTTATGCTTTATGCTTTTGTATTTTTATGCTTTTATCTTACGTATCTTTTATGCTCTTTAAATGCATATGAATTTGACATCACTCACATAAAAAATGTTTTTTCTTTTTTTTTCAAAATTAAGGCCCTAAAGTATAGTCAGCATAGGGTATACGTCTTGCCAATGACTGATCCCTAGGAACTGACATTGGCCTGAATTTCCAATCAAACAGTTCGTGGTAACGAACTGTAAGTAGGAGCGACCCGGCTCAATGGTAACCGAAAGTCTAAAAAACGGAATTTTGATACCAAAAGATACATCACAAGAATCAAATTTTTATGCCGATTTCAAATATATAAGTTTGATCAAGTTTAGTCCTACCTATCAAAAGTTACGCGCCTGAGAAAATTTGGCTGATTTTCGAAAAAAAGGAGGAAAGACCCCCTAAGAGAGCATTTCAAAAATTTTATTGTTTAAAAAATAAAGTTGTGAGACAGAGTCAAACTTTAGCGTAAAGAGCGAGGCGTTGAGGAGGGGAAAGCCCCTTTCATATACGGAATAATTTCTGTTCGTTTTAAGTTTTAATGTCGCTCCTTACTTTCAGTTAAAAAAACTTGTTTTGTTTTTAGTTAATTTCTTCTAAAACTGTCTTAGACCCTTTAGTGCGAAATTTATACCGATCAAAATGAATTATCAATAATCGATATATAAACCAATCATCGCGATAAGGAATAATACCGATATGCTTGTGTGGGACTGTTTTGATGTGGGATCAGACCAAATTTTTGGGGTCAGTCCAAACTATCAAGTCCAAACAAGTCAGCCCAACTAGGGTCAAGTCCAAACAAGTCAGCCCAACTAGGGTCAAGTCCAAACAAGTGCCCCAAATTATCTTTTGATAGTTCATCTCTATCAAAGTGACAGATATATCACTTTTGAATGTCATTTTGAGGATATTTACTTATGTCATTTCATTCATTAGTTTCGGATCTGTATATTCACCTAGCCAAAATTTTGATATTGCTTACGCTTATTCTTTGGCAATGATTTAAGTTGTTTGTAAAAATGTACCTTTTTTGCATTTTTTTATCTTTAGGCGGTGTGACGTAAACGACTTGGAGTCCTCATATTTATTTACCAGGTTTTGTCAATGAAGGCATTATGTTACTTTCGTTATCAATTTTGTAATAATTTTGTAATACCCCGTTATCAATTTTGTAATACCCCCCCCCCCCCCCCCCCGCTCGCATTCTTATCCTCTTAGGGAATAAGAAAATCTTTTTTTAACACATATATATGAAAATTTATAGCTTCTGATAGCCTTTTGAAATAAATTTTATCTTGTCTCATAAAGTAAAAGTTTCATCATTTTTTTATGTTATTTTTTTTATGTAGCATAGGACTATATATGAGACTATTAGGAAGGGGGGGAGCGGCTGGGGATGAATTGTTAGTAGCGTGAACAAAACCATGAAAATGAGCATAAAATTAGCAATATATAAATCTATCTTTTTTGTTCCTAATACCCTCTTCCGGAGAGCCGCTATCCTCCAGATTTACCCAACCTATTTCTTTTTCCCTACCACATCCCTTATATTCCTTGCTAGATTTACCTAAAAACGGACCAAATGAAAAGAGAAGATGAATTATGAGAGAGTCACATAATTCTGTAGAAAGTAAACAAACAACTAGAAGTAGCAAAATTTACCTTTGGGTCATGCCTTCCCTTACTGATATAGGCATTCCAAGAACAGTATTTGAGTTAGTTATAACATTCGTCGTGGTGTGATTTCACTAAGATCGGTGTCAATTACTATAGCATTAGGACATCCTTTCAAGGGTGTCTCAACGTTGGTTAAAGCTGCCAACTGTGAGCTTCCTAAAAAGCGTAATTATGATTTAGAACGTAAATCTATACTACCGTACTTAACGAAAAAAGCACATCTCTCATTAGCGATCTAATTTTGGACCAGAGCACAAAATTAACCAAACAGCCTACCGGACCACAGGCACAAAAAAACGTGGCGTATATTTTTTGGAGACTTGAGCAAAAAGGGTTTGACCATTTCGTACCCCTCGACAGGAGCTTCCCGATGCTCATTTCGTTGGGGGGGGGGGGGGGGGGGGATCTTTGTAAATTTTACCGAATTGCTACCTGATTTATGCCAAATTTTGGCAGAAATCAAGAATTTTGCTAAAATTTGGCCGATTTTGCAAAATTTTTGCTGAAAGTTTCGCCTTTGGTGAAAATTTTACCGAAACAAAAAAGTTAGGGGGGGATGGCGCGCTCCTTTTTTGTGAATATTGGTCTTTAATAAAAATGAATTTCTCAAAAAAAATTACCAAATTATGTTAATTACCTTATAGGCTAGATACCATATTAAATTTAATGCAACATTACAAACTATATAAACAAGAAAAGGTTGTCTTTAAAACAATGGATAGTTTTTCCTTTTTCTTAATAATAATCCATTGATAATTTTATAGAAGCGTAGAAAGCCTTTAATCTCTTGAAACTTGTTCAGGTTCATTGTTAAAGCAGATCTAGAGTTAATAGTTTCAGTTTTATTTACAATAGAATTGGGATGAAAATCTGTAATTTATCTCAATTATTATTGTATTTTTAAAGGTATTTTTTATTTCAACCACAATGATTCTTAGGGATTTTTATTTATCTTACTTCCGACCGCAAACAGTTTTAATCTTCTTTTGTCATGCCAACTTTTCATATTTTAAAATCTTTTGTCGCACTTTAACCGGAAAATATTTTCAATTTGGCTCAATAAAGGGTGTGAAATTTGATAGGTTTAATCCACACAGCCAAGGCCGTACCCAGGATTTTTTTCGGGGGGGTACACAAAAAAAAAAAAAAAAAAACATACAAAATTTGTTTATATCCATTTTTGTTACGTTTGTACGAGTCAGACAAACAGTTCGTGGGGGGGGGGTTCAAACCCTCATACCCCCCCCCCCCCCCCCCCCCCCTGGGACACTATCCTTGCACACTGTCCTTATTGGCGGTATGTGGAATCAGAAAACCAAAAATTTTGTTTAAATAAGTGTTATGTGGAAAAATAGTATTGAAAGCTGATTTTCTGAATTAGCGCTGCTTTGTACTACTACATTGGCCTCTGGTGGCTTTGTCCTGGCATAAGTTGCTGATGTTCATGCTTTTTTATTGCTGCTAAATTTCGCACTATTATGAAAAAAAAGCAAAGAAAAAGAAAAATCGATTTATAATTTGCGAATGTTGTATGAAAAAATAATATAAGCCCTTTGGCTTTAAAGGAATATAGCTAGGCAGCTTTTGTCAAATTTTTCGCCTTGTTCGTTATTTCAGAACCCAAAACCTATAGCTTTGTAAATTTAGAGTTCAACTATCCAGCAGTTTGAAAGGTATAATTTGCCCCCCATTATGATATTTTCCGACTTCGTTGCTGCCTTCGACTCGATTACTCGTTAAAAAAGACAGAATGCCCCTGGAATTTATCGAACTGCTTAAAGCATGCTACAAGGGGTCAGTGAGCCGAGTTCGAGTTTACGTAGAAGAGACTCAAGAATTCCTGGTTGAATTCGGAGCGGGTTGCGTAATGTCCCCGACTCTGTTTAACTACTGTATTGATTGGGTGCCGGATTATGCACTATCTTCTTGGTTCTAGGCGTTTACTCTCCTGGAAAATACCCCCCCCCCCCCCCCCCTACTGAAAATAGGGTTTTCCAAATTTGAAATTTTATCCTAGTTGTGCTTTTTTTTTAGTTTCGTTGAACAGTGCTACGGAAAGTGGAAAACAGGAATTTACACACCATAAGTATCTTAAAAATTTCTCCAAAAATTCATTTTTGTTGAAAAAACCTCCATATGAAATTCTGCAATTTTTGGCAGTTGCAGGGCTAAATTAAAAAAAAAAAAAATTCTTTGCGCAAAATCATCAAAATTAAGCTAAAAACATACGGTACCAATAAATAATAAAAAAAGTTTTTTTTCAATTGAAAGTAAGGAGCAACATCAAAACCTTAAACGAACAGAAATCATTACGTATATGAAAGAGGGAAATTGATGTATAATCCCGAGGCCCTTAACCAATTTTTTTGTTTTGGGGGTGGATTGTTGTTTTTTTTTTTTGGTGGGGGGGCAGAAGAAACTTTAAAAAATGCATCATAAATGTGAAATTGATATCTACCCTCTTATCATTTCGGTGAATATTTCTGGTCTAAGCTGTTATTTTGAAAGTAAAGAGTAACATTAAATATGGAACATAGAAATGCCTGTTTCTTGCCAGAAGTACCAGTACAAGTACAATGAACGAGCTCTTATCCCACAAAAACTCGTGATCTTCCTAAAGATTTAATTATTTTTATTTCTGTAATTTTTTCAATTCTGAATAGTATGCTTTCTTACTCTTTTGACTATCACAAGCAAATATTTTTCGTTAGAATTTAACAAAATTTAACTTATTTTATCTTCCTCTTCTTTAATACCTTATTATGTTATTATGTTTATTTAGTTTGTTATTATGCTTATTTAGTATTGATGAGTGATACACTGGATAATATTTTTTTTTTCTAAGAATTCTAGCTCCACTCTACCCTCTTGTTTAAATTGTCTTTGCTTTAGTTTATTTGTTTAATTGTCATGGGTACATCAGTACCCAAGTACCCATAGGCTACGTTTGATGAGCTCAACTGAACCCAATTAAATTTTACTGTTTTTATTTGGACATTGAACCTACAGTATTGGGTGCTGATATACAATCGACTTAGCCTTGGGTTTTCTAGATACTTATTTTGGTTTTTGGCTTTTTCCCCTTTATCTTGAGCCACAGTGGTGTCAATTTATGAAAAATTTAGGAGTGTGGGGGGGGCAAGATGTCTTTTCCAATATCTAGGAATGGGGACTGTCGTTTTTTTCAATGTGAAATACCAAAAAAAGGCAAATTTTCAATGAAAGTATCCCTACAATTTTGAAAAATCTGGGGGAGGAAGACCCCTCTACCCCCTTCCCATTACCAAATAACGCCGCTGTTGGGCCATCATAAATGTGCAATTACCCAAGAAGAAGAGGCAAATTTTCAATGAAAGTATCCCTACAATTTTGAAAATCGGGGGAGGAAGACCCCTTACCCCATTCCCATTACCAAAATAACGCGCTGTTGGAGCATCATTAAAGTATCGGTGCATGTTCTGTTATCAAAAAAGGAAGCTCTATCGTTTTTTGGCTTTATTATAATGGTTGGATTCTCTTCATCATTTCTGATATTCTAGTATGTTGTAAAAGACAAGAACTGTTTTACAAATATATTGTCAGTATATTATTCGCTATCGCTTTGTAAGAATCTTAATTTTAATAAAATTGAAGAAGGATGCGCATTAAGTTGTAATTTTTGTCTTGTTTGTGAATGTAGTTATGATTTTCTTCTCTATATTATAATAAATCAAGTCCCAACGGCCCAGTCCAATTCAGGGAAGGAAATATTCATAGGGGCCCAAGGATCTTGGGCCTATGTTAACCTTATATTCATGTAGAAAATGATCCCAGTAATGTGAATAAAGTAAGAAAACTCTTAAAACAACGAAGAATCTTTTCGTTAAGACAAAACACAAAGCAAAAACCCTACCCCGATGTTAACAATTGGGAAAGAGTAGGGTAGTGTGCTAAGGACAAATTGAGAGAAGTGAGGTAATGTATTAAGGAAGAAATGAGGTAATGTGTTAGGGAAGCCATGGGCTACTATCAACTAAGCATCGGCACTGTTTCTGTTCTCTCAAAAAAAAAACCAGAACAGAACAGAAAGAAGAATCAGGTTACCTGTTTCGGACGGACCTATTTCTGTTCTGTTCTTTTTTTGTGTGTGTTTTTTTCGCTACTGTTTTACTTCTGTTTCTGTTTTTGCTAACCTGTTTTCTGTTTTTTTTCCAAAAAAAAGAACAGAAAGGAGAATCAAGTCACCTGTTTTGACGGACCTGTTTCTGTTCTGTTCTTTTTTTTTTTTTTTTTTTTTTTTTTTTTTTTTTTCGTTTCTATATTTTTGAAAAACAGAAACAGTTCCGAGGCTTGCTATCAACTATTGGTAGCAGGTTATGCATGATTTAGATTAGATGTTGATTGAAATTTGGTTTGCAGGTCGATGAAATGTATAGAGAAGCTCCAATTAGAAATGGAATGTTTGACTACATTGAATTTACTCGGATTCTGAAGCACGGAGCCGTTGATAAAGATGAACAGTGAACACAAAGTTGAATTTGTTGCTAATTTAAGTGGTAAAATGTGAAGTTACTCGTGTTCTTTTTATTTCCACTCTCTAGACTTTCATTTGCTCTTTGACTCTGATTTATTTTCTCTTGCATGACATTGCTTTTGCGTTTGGCAAAACCAAAGGTTCGATAAAGTTTGCAGTCAGTTCTACCTTTGAGCTTGTATTGTTAATCTTTATGGTTTAACTTAATTTTTTAACATCTTCTATAAATTAGAAAAAAAAACTAATTTTTAACAGATTTGACTTAGCTTTATTCACATATTTTAAAAATCTAAAAATATCGAAACTCAAATTTTGTTTTTCAATAAGTGAAGACTCTTCGCTTTTTTTCATTAAAATTCGTCTCTTTTTCAACCTTTTCAATGCGTAAGCTCATAAGAATAATGAAAATTTTTCAAGCTTCCCAAATTAGTTCACATTTAGCCCCCACCCCCGTTCTTTCTCTCTTTCTTTTTCCCTAAATTGGCTTTGTTTGACATTTCACAATTAGTAACATTTCAGCAATTATGAAGAATAATTTTGTTGATAGCTTATTGTATTGTTATTTAAAAAGGAGATCCTTCCCCTTCTTCCCCTTCTGCTGGAATTTCAGTTCAAATAAGACCATACTCATGTTAAGAGACTGCCAAAATTTTAATTCCCAAGTCTCTACTGAAGAGATACCAAAGTTTGATATCCAATGATTTCGGATTCTAAACTAGTAACTTTCTAAAATTTATTTTCTTTATGATTTTGTTTGTACTTTTGCGCCATTTGTTTTAAATGTTATCGAGAGTGCCTAGTTATAAATTGTACTTAGAGTACTAACCCTTTTATTTATTTATCGGGTTTTGGTTCACTAGAGTACATTCCAATTGCTTATTATTAACCAACATTTTTTGAATTTTTGTTGGCACAGGATTTTGTCATATTATATTGGATATATTATGAAAGTTCACTGGTTTCTCGAGTTTGTGTTTTAAAATGAACTTGCCGTTGTTTAGGGGCTTAGTTGTGAATGCTTAATTGGCATTTTTGCCGTAACCTTAATGTACTCTATCAGATAATAGATTTTCATGACAGTATATTTTATCATTAACTAGCCTATCCGTTGGGCGTTGATGCGATCTTAAAAGAAAAAAGTTTAGGGGAAATCTCCCTGGACAACTTTCCCTCCCCAGAAAGCCCCCATCCTCGCAGAAGATCCCTCTCCCTTTCCCCGTGAAAAATTCCCCCTCGCGTATTAATGATGACCGCGCCTTTAAATTTAAAAATGACCCCCCCCCCCCGAAAATTCGTTCCGAGGACCATTCTTCTCCCGAAAATTCCCCCCCCCCTCCGCTGAAAATTTTATTCAGTGTGAAAAATATTAAGAGAGCGTTGGGGGGGGGGGTATTTTATACCTAAAATCTTCGCAAGAGCATACTGAACATTTTCTTAAAGTTTCTTGGCGATCAGATGAATGGTGTAGTAATGCATTATGGAGATTGTTCATCTTAGTTAGGGATGAACCCGAAGGCAGTGGTTTAATTTCTTCGAAATCCTGGGGGGGGGAAATTGGAGCCAATTTTCTTTATTCAAGTGAAAAAGACATAGAAAAATGAGCCACATAGTACCATAAAGGCAAAGATACACTAAAGAAAACTGACCTGTTTCTGTCGATCCTTGAATATTTTCAGGCTTATCTTAGTTTTGACAAGGTTTTTGAAGAGACTAAATTTTCTCGGGGGGGGGGATAGTTGTCCCGCCCTTCCCCATAGTAAATTACGCCCCTGCTCAAAGGGTCCTTAAACCTCATTATGTTTTTCTAGTTCTCATTTGGTTCACTTATTTCCTCATTTATATGCCCCCCCCCCACCCCCTAAAAAAAATATCTATCTATGTCCATTGTGATTTAGCTGGTTCGTAGCGTCCATTATGATTCGTAAAAAATGTACATTTTTTTTTGCGTTTTATTTCAACCGTCAAAATGCAGCGGAATTTCCAAATATGATTTGGTAAAATTGATAAAACTGAGTCCTAGAAATCGAATGATATCAAAATTGCAGTCTTGCGGTGAAATATTAGTACTGTTTCACGGCAGAAAAACAATGCATAAAACTTACAAAGAAAATACAAGCATTAGCTTATTTGAATTGCTATGTATCTCAACTGAATTATGCATAGATTAAAAACACAGTAGCTTAGATATTTTAATATCTAGTAGCCTTGTTAAAACATAATAGTCTAAATAAAAGCACAGTTCTCTTGATTATTTAGATAATAAAGAATTATCAACCTGTTTTTGGCTGACGAACACGTGTTTTTGTATAAACATATCATAATAAGTTAATTATTTAGTTATTTTTATTTTGTAAATCTGCAACTAAAAACAGTTAGATTTATGAAAGGGAGATCCAGCTACCTTTTACACAGTACCAGATAAAAGAAAGAATTTTTATGGTAATGAAGTCTATGAGGCTATAAAAATAAATTGTAAGAAGTTTATGAAAATAACCACTAGAAGCAAGGCCGTATTGTATCCGGGTGGGGGGGTGACGATACTAATGTTTATTTCAACCTTTCATAGAAAAACATTGAATCAACTTTTCTCTTTGTTTTTTAAATAGAGCAAATAGATATCCAGTCCCCTAGACTGGATAATCAAATTTGCATGTAGCAACACAACTTAATTAGCCACTATAATATGAAACAGGCATGTTGCTTGACAATACTTGTTTGAATTTTTTTTTTTTTTTTTTTTTCTTTATTAGCTTCACTCAAGAACGTTGAATTGCAACTCAAACATTTCATATTCCAATATTCTAATTTAGGTTGATTAAATAAACTTTGAATTCTTAATTAGTTTTTTGTTTGATATAAATTATATTTGATTAAGAAATTAATTTAACTTAAATATGCTATATCCATAATCCAAACTTGGAGGGATATTTTCCATTTATTATGCTGGATTTTTGGAGTGACTTTTCTCCTTTACTTAGTTGGGAAAACCCTCTTTCCTGGATCCATCATTGAAGCTATAGAATAGAATAGAACGTTTTTATTTACTACACTAGCTTCCAGCTAGCATGAGCATGTCAATATTGAAAAATAATGCAAGGAAATTAAAAACAGCAATGGCGAAAATCAAAAGTAGCCAGTACTATCTCAAGATCAACAAGAAGGGTACATTGGGTAACTTAAAAAAGTGGCAACTGGCGCTAGTGTCGACAAAAGAAAACCATCAACGCCGTCTAGAATTTGGTGACATGGCATTTCAGTGTAATAATAAGAATAATTAAATTAATTTGTATAGTTGGTAAAATTAGTATAGTAATAAGTGTCCAATCTCATTTCCTGACAAAAAAAACGATTACAAAGCTTGAGAAAATACCAAGTGTCGCCAAATACTAGATGACGTTGGTTGTTGTTTTTTTTTTTGTCGACACCTTTGCCAGTTTCCACTCTTGTGTGTTAGCCATATTCTTTGGTCAACACAATAATGTCTAAGGGAAACCGCCAAGCAACAAAATCGTCACTTAAAATGATTGAATATAACACTGTGGAAAGGAACTATGGTATCTTTTTGTTGCCATAGTGAAATTCCTTCGAAGTAAAAGTCTATTTTCTATTAATGAAATCCACTTTTGATTAATAAAATTAGTCGAGTATAGGCCCATTCGCAATGAGGTTTTACCTGTACCGAGAGTTAGTTAGGGCTAATTTGAGCCTATCAAATTTTTCACAAAATTATCTGATTGGCTGACCAATTCAAATGAGGAAGAATTTAACAGTGGAAGTTATACTATAGGTATTTCAGTCCAAAATCCATGGTAAGTTTATACCGTCGTATTTCCGAGGAAGTCAGATGAAGATGATTTAGACCATCTTGATTAGATGAAAAGAAAAAGATGAGAATAATAATAAAGAAGCCTTTTTCTGAGTACTCTCATTTGTAGATGTAAAGTGAGAGTTGAACACGAGGACAATTAATAGCTCGCAAACAAGTCATTGGATATTTTGTTTATTAAGCTGAAAATCTGGAAAAAATATTCATTAAATTATAATACTGGCGACCAAAAACGAATAGGAATTAATTAAAAAAAAAAACTTTCCAAAAAACAAGTTTCAACGAAAAGTAAAGAGTCATATTAAAATTAAGACGAGCAGATTGAAGTTCCATAATAATCTAAGTTTAAAACGACCAGAAATTACTATTAAAGAATAAATAAAACCCAAAACAAACAGAAACTAAAACAAACGATCAAATATAAAAATAGCATACTGATACAGATGAATAAATTAAGCTAAAAACGAGTAAAATTTAAATTGAATACTCAAGTCAAAATCAAAACGAATACTAATTACTACAAACAGGTGTTTGGATACTGCCCCCCCTTCCCTAACCGTTAAAGTTCTAAAGCCTATTGCATCATTTGTGCTTTGCTGAAAATAAGATGTACGACAAAAATTTTTATATTTATAATATTGAGGAAAAAATCACAGCTAAATAAAATTGTGGTTTGCAGAGATTTCCAGTAAGTAGCATCATTCTATGTTAAATATTCAGTTCATTTTCATTAGTTTTTTCGAGTCATCTTCATTAATGCTGTGGTTTATTTTCTATTTTCCGTCCATATTATGAAAACTAAGAAACCCTGTCCAAAATGCATATAATTTTCATTGAAACGAAGACGCAATAGGCCCTAGAACTTTTACGATTAGGGTAGGAAAAGGAAGCGAGTAGCCAAATTCCTGTCTGGAGTAATTTTTGCTCGTTTCAAGTTTGAATTGAGTGCTCGATTTCATTTTTACTCGTTTTAGATTAATTTATTCATCTGTATCAGCATACTTTATATTCACTATGATTATTTATTGGCAGCGCAATAGCGCTTCCTAAGTAAAGAGCGATGTGGGCGCAATGCATTTTTTTTTTTTTTTGCTTTGTTTTTGACCAGGGCTCTTCGTATCAAAGGAGTTGTCCTAGAAAATTCGAAAAGGTCTCATTCAATCAGAAATTGGTTGTGCTTTTTCTTCCTCAAAATTTGTCGCATTAGTATCGGCCCAAAACACTTGGAGGGCAAAAGCATGAATAAATTCAAAAAAATAGCCTATTTTCATCTGCCGAAATGAGCCTACTTTCATCTTCCCGAAAAAAGGGCCAAAATTGAGTAAAAAAAAAATGACTTTACTGAAATAGGCTTAACTGAAAAAAAAATGACCGTCAACTGTCAGTTTAATATACCTGTACTGTACGGATATTTATTCCTTAAAGTCTTAAACTTTTTGTGTTTATTTAAGTGAAAAAAGTGAAAAAATTTCAACATATTTTGTTTTCAGTAAAGCACAAATTATGTTTCTGGTCTTGAGGCTGAGTGGGGGTTATCAGCCCTACTAATGTTAATTTTTGCTCGTTTCGAGTTTGGCTTGGCTATGTATTCTAATTTCTGTTCGTTTTGAGTTTCAGTTATTTATTGATAGTTATTTGTGGTAGTTTTTTACGCTTGGACGATTACTTGACTTCATTTCTGCCCATTTTTGGCTTAATTAAGCCCTTCGTTTTTCTTTGAAAGACTTGTTTTGTGAAAAAGTTTTTCCAATGAGCCCCCTCCGAAGTATATACGACCAAAGTGTCCATAAAAACCTTACTTGCCTTCGGGGCATAACTTACAACCCTTGCCCCGAGGACTGTGGGGAGTTTCTCATCCTCAGACATAATTTCTGGACTTTTAAACTACGTCAAACCAAATAACGATTTCGAAATTTTGATTGGAAGTGTTTGGGGAAATGATGGACGTGGGGGGATGGTTTCCCTCCAATCACTTTGACTATTAAAGAGGGCATCTTTCAATTCCCAACCGAATGAGCCCTTTTCGAAGTTTCTACGACAACAAATGGCCATCTTAAAATTTCTATCAGATGCGTTTCGGGAAAATACGGCGTGTGTGTGTGCTTGGGCGTGCGGGATATCTGCCCTCTGATCACTCTGACTCTTTAAAAGAGCACTATAATGTCTCATTACCAATTCAATGACCCGTCTCCGAAGTTTATACGAGCACCATTTCTCTACAAACCTAATATGCCCCCAGGGCGTAACTTACAACCTTTGCCCTGAGGGCTATGACGGGGGGGGGGGTCATCCTCAAATACATAAAATCTGGACATTTCAACTACGTTGAACTAAATGTCTATCTAAAAAGTTCTGATTGGATGTGTTTGGGGATATGATTGCTGTAGGGGGGGGGGGCTGGTTGACCTCCATTCATTTTTGACTATTAAAAAGGTGAGTAGAACTTCTGATTACCAATCAAATGAACACCCTCCAATGTTTTTATGAATATTCTTTCTATAAGAAACCTTATATCCCCCCAGGGCATAACTTACAACCCTTGCCCTGAGGGTTGTGGGGGGAGGGGGGGGGGGGTTCATCCTCAAAGTCATAATTTCCGGACCTTTAAACTACGCAGAATAAGATGGCAATCTCAAAATTTTGATTGATGTGTTTGGGAGAATGATTGACGTGGGGGGGGGGGGGGCTGGTTGCCCTCCATGAGCTCTTTTTGAAGTTTCTAGGACATTTGTTTCTATTAGGAGCGCCCTGATGTAAACAAAATAAAAATAAATAAGATACTGTGCCCACATCGCTCTTTACTTAGGCAGCACTATCATGCTGCCTATGATGTTTTGTTTTGAGGTTTCTATTATACAGCATTGGAAGTTCCGAGTAGACCAGGTTAGCCCGCCCCCCCCCCCCCATAAAATTCAGCCTATGGGCGTCCATGCCCCCGCTTCCTATATAGCCTAAATTGTGTAAGTCCAATGCATTCTGTCATCCAAGTCTTGTGGCTATGGAAATATGAAACCGGTTTTCACAGATCTATATTCGAAATTCTTGAGTGTGTTCTGAAATAATTAACAAGTACCTGAATTTTTACTTTATTCATTGTCTTGATGAGGAAATACAGGACTATAGATGAGAAAAAACAAGACTATAGTAAAAAAAAATGTCTATCCCAAGTCTAGAAGGGCCGAATTTGCAATTCGAAGTCCAAAGTAGAGAAAGCAGAACAAATAATAAAAAGCAACGGCAAAAAAGCCATTAATTTAAAAAGAAGGTAAAACATTTTGCATCAAAATATGAAATAGTTCAAAACAAATATTCGTATAAAACTTGCCAAAGAATACATTGACACATAACAACACCCAAGGAATTATTCGTTGAAAAAATTAGGTCAAGGCATCGTAAGACAAAATTAGTAAAAAAAAAAAAAAAAAAGAGACTGAGAACTAGTAAATCTTATAAAGAGATTAAAACAGGCAATAGAAATGGAAAAAGGTAGAAAACCAAGGAACTTATTTAAACAATAAAAGAGGGAAACGTATCTGGTTCTTTTATTAATTTTGCCCTTTTGAAAGCAACAAAAGTTTTTTCATAGCTGGAGATAAAGCAGCGGATGGGAGACAAGATAGGTACGGGCTGAGAAACAACCCGGCGTGGGCAGAATCTGGCTGAGGAGTGTCTTTAGGGAAAATTTTTTCATGCGAGAGTTTGGTATTGCATTTCTTAGAAACATTGACACTACCAAGGAAGGCTTTTCTACAAAAGGTGAAAAAAGAGATTGGTAAATCACTTGAATCAGCTTAAAAAATATTAACACTTTAACACCAAAACATTATTTGTTTTTCCTGTTGGACATAATTTTTTTCTCCTGTCCTAAACATCCTTTCAGCACTCATGTCATCCAATGGTTGGAAACTTATTTTCTGCTTAAACCACATTGATTCAGACGTAAGTTTAAAATTAGAATGATTTGTGACATTAATAAAAACACACACAAAAAAAAAAAAAAAAAATTAGCACGTATTAAAATTATATTAAAATACAGGTATTAGTAACTATATAATTGTACATCACTGTATATATTTATTTATTTAACAGCAGGGCCGTATCCAGGATTTAATTTCGGGGGGAGGAGGTAAAAAAAAACGCATTCAAAATTGGTTTAAGTTCAGTTTTGTTACGTTTTTACGAGTCGGAAAACATTCCGGGGAGGAATCGAACCCCCTAACCAATTTTGAAGAATTCTAGATAATACAGAAAAAGCGAGTTCATATTTGCATTCAGCCTGCCAAAAATAACACGGATCTGCTTAAAAAACGCTGACAAGAAATTCGTTTTTACTTTTAAGTCAAAATTTTTGCCCTGCGTATTCAAATCACATTTTATTTTGATTCATATCATATTTTGTGACTTTTTTACAATACTTTAATGTCATTTCCAGTAGCTTCCTGATGGAATCATTTGTGATGATGGAATTACACCACTATCCTACCCGGCGACAGCCGGGTTATCATAAACATATGACAATTTACAATTTTTGCTTGTCTGTTTTACAATTTACAATTTTGCTTGTCTGTCTCAGAGACAGACAAGCAGTCACCTATTTTCATAAACAGTCACTTCACTTCCGTCGTCTAGAGGTCGACAAAATCAGCTTTCTGTGTATCAAATCTTACCAACTAAAAATGAAGCTATAATGACACTTGGATTTGTGATGATTGGGAATCTATTGGAATCAAAACAAAAGCCAACCATCCAAGGTGATTAGGTGAATCTCCTCAGTTTGAAAATTTTTATTGAGGAAAAAGGAGCCTGCTGAGAGAAATTAAAAGTAAGTAGAAATGTAACATTATATATATATATATGTGGCAATCTTCTATTATATTATCCCCATATGAGATGGGTACGTTAATTTGACAAAAAAGAAAAAAAAAAAAGAAAAAAAAGCCGAACAGGTGCCTAAGCCTGCTGTGGCTCTCAGTCAAGAGACAAGTCGTCTTGCTGAGAAATTATTGATAACCACACATATATATATATATATATATATATATATATATATATATATATATATATATATATATATATATATATATATATATAATATATATATATATATATATATATATATATATATATATATATATATATATATATATATATATATATATATATATATATATATATATATATATATATATATATATATATATATATATATATATATATATATATATATATATATATATATATATATATATATATATATATATATATATATATATATATATATATATATATATAAAGAGATAAAGTAAGTTGGTAATCGATTAGAATTCTTCGGGGACAGGTAATTTCTAAAATAAAAAGAAAAAACGAAGGCGTAATGCCTATAAAAACAGTTTACTAGGACTGTCCTGACGATAGCCTTGAAGGTCTGACAGCATTTCCCCTGGAAATATGGTTACCTTTTTTCGCTTTATACAAGAAAAAAAAAATTGCGAACTATGTGAATGATGTTTTCAAGATTGATCTTTAAAATATATATTTAAAATCAATCAAAGGGGAAGACCCGGTAGTTTCAAGACAATAAGATCTGTTTTGTTTTTGTTGTTGTTTGAGTATATATGTATGTATATATTGAAAAAACATTGGAAAAAACCCTTTCCTTGGTGATATGCAGATAAGGGCGTTTGCTCCCATTTGAAAGGGAACGATAATGATATTTTCTTTTTTTTTTTGCATTTTGATACCTTGGGCAAGTAAAAGGCACTTGTAAAAATTATGAGGGGGTATTGAGATAACTAATATTTTTATATGCCTAAGTTATGCAATGCCAAAAGAAGCTAAGAATCAACATGACGGGTGACTATCAGAAACCTGACAGGTTTTTCCTGAAAGAAGGTCAGATTTCGGTCTATTACAAAATCAAAATGTTACTTTCCCAGGCGTTGAAAATTGAGTTTCATTTCTTAATAAAAAAAAATATTTGACAGTGTGGTGCGGTTTTCGGTGCTTATAGAAAAAAAATTAATTAATGAAAAGGGAGCCCTCCCCCCCCCCGGATTGTTTTCAAGTCACAGAATATTAGGATGGCAAAATAGAATGTGGATGCACAAGTATATGCTTACATAAAAAAGATTATTGCTCATTTGAAAATAAATGAGATGTTTCGAGGAGATATCTAGAAGAATATGAATAATTGATGTGGAGGGGCAAAAATTGTCGCTCAGGCATGTTTTCGTTTCCAGATCGTAAAGAAGAAAAAAATGGGTTTATCTCGTGCGATTAAATCTATTCGTTGGTTTCGTGGAAGACCAGGGGCGTAAATCGTTGACAGAAGGCTGTTGCCAACAACGAAACTTGTTTTGCATGAGATTGTGAAAAATTACCCGGGTGACGGTCAAGACACCCTCGCGTCGATTCACCTATGTCATATTTCCTCGAAGACAAAGGTTATCCAAGTTCAACAGTGAGAATCTTGTGAAATGGGTTAATAGCCCTTCTCCATCGCTAAGAATGGAGGGGTTGATAAATCTTTTGTGAGTCTATCGCATTGATGCTATTGAAATTCTGGGAAATGATCAAAAATAATGTTAAAGATATTGTGATGGAAAACAAAAAGATAATAAAAACAAAATAGATAAAATAACTAAACACGTACTTGAAATTAGGCTATAAGAGAGAGAAAAAAATATACACTAGTTTTCTTTCCGGTCTCATTTCTTATTCTAAGGGAGCTGAAAAAAAAGAAAAAAAAAGAAAATGATAAATGTAATCAGATTGAGAGTTAAAATCCTATGAATCTGAGATTTGGACACACTGGAAATCAGAAAGAAATAAGATTAGAAAGAATGACTGGAAGTCGAGATACGATGGAAAGAAAGTTTTGACTATAGATTAAGCATTAGCCAAAGTATCTGGGCAAGTTATCACCTTTTTGTTTCGTTTTGCAGAAACGCCTTCAATTGATGTGAATGAGAAGACGTGCCTTAATGGCAGAGATTTTTCAGATGCGATAATAAAATTCAAGGAAGGAAAATCGTCTCTTGAATTCAAACCAACAGAGGTAAAAATCCGAGGGAAAAAATTTGCGTCTTACAATGAGGAGGAATTGTGGCAAGCTACTGAATGGCTGACGAGCAAGAAAAAATCGTCCCTAGTCCTCTTACTCAGAGATACCGATCTTCAGTCGGTGAAAACATTTTTGTTGCTACTGTTAGAACTATTAAATCATGCAAGACATGAGCAAGTTATCCAAAGCCCAACAGTGGTACCAAATCGGGAAAGTACCCAATCAACTACAGTGCCGCAACCACTTGAGGGAGAGGCCTCGTGCTCAACAAGTTACTTCCAGCCGTCCCAACAGGTAATCAGGTAAATTACAGAATCAATTGAGGCGGAATTAATATCCCAGATAGGGACATCTCCAGTAGAGAGAGTAAGGCGTGAATTGTTTGAACTGGCCAAGTCGACGTCAGATTTTTCTGGCACGTTATTCATGTCTTACTTGAGACATCTCGCCTCTGTAGCCACCTCAACCGGTGACCCTGAAGGGGAAAAGTATCAGACGGCGTACGAACAGTTCTTACCGTATGTAAGTTTTCCCCGGCATGAGCTAGTTCATAGCATAATTAATGTGATCGGCACGTCTACAGAGAAAGCGACTTTTGTGGAATTCCGGAGACTGCTTAACAGTAAATTAAAACTTGACATGAAAAAACAGCCGTTTGACAAGTGTCAAGAGGTTCAAGTGGCAGTTCCCTCTAAATACGCCTTAAGCCCATCGTATAATCTCAACCCACGGTATAATCCCTTTGGATCTTCGAACTCCCCCCCCCAGAAATACAGGAGGGGTCGTGGGATAGAGGTGACAGAAGATGCTACAACTGTGGTTCAGGGTCACATTTGGTGGCCGACTGTTTTTGTGGGAAAAACCACGCCAAAAAATGAGGAGTAAAGTTTCTTTTCCTTTTCTTTCTAAACCAGTCTTATGTTGGTCTTGTATATTTGAATGTTTGGTGTGCACAATTAAAAGAGCGAAACAGTTTTTGTCTTCGTTTATTTGTTACTATCATTATCTTTTTCTTTTTTTCCCCCTTTTACCCCTTTATATTCTCTTATATTTAGTTCTATTTTTCCCTACTGAGCCCTGTAGTTACGGAAATACGTACGGAAATGCGTAGGTGTGCGTAGGCGTACTACAGAAACACGGTGCCCTTAGAGACGTGAGTTCCAGCGTGGGTATGGCCATATTTGGGTGAGTCACAGACAGCACGGGCACTCTTCGGCGGACTATGCCTTAAAGTGTATCTTAAAAAAAAAAAAAAAAATCATGTGAACGACTTCACATTCAGCTGCATTTGCACAAAAAAAAAAAAAAAAAAATGGAGCATACCAAGTTAATGTCACCATACGTTTCCTCAGGGGAATATTGGTGAAAGTTTGAATAACAAAGTGACTATGACGAGGAAAGTATTAGGTTTTAAGAATGGCTAGGAAGGAATTGGCCCAGCAATTTATTTGGAACCACTGCATAGAGGAAGAAAAAGACCTTTGAGAAAGATTTAAATGAATAGTAGTTTTGCTTATATGTAAAACGTCTAAAAGGTAAATATTTTTAGATTCCAAATTGTGGACCAGAGACATGGACAGATGCACAGGGATTCCGGTTGAAACCCCTGTCTACCCTCATGTAAGCCATTTTATGAGTTTTGATCATTGGGATCAAAGAAAGGAGTATGTAGTCCTAGACACTCGACGTTTTGTCGCCAGAAATTTAGTGAATCACATATCGCATTGGAAAGAAGTCTCACAAGTGATAGGATACACACATTCAGAAGAAATTTTAGGTTGGATCACTAATGGGGTTGATTTAGAAGCTTACTTTGTTCCGTATAAGGGTGTCTATAGAGGGAATTTCTATGATTCAGTTGTACCAGTTTCAGCAGAATTTCCTAATTCGAAATCAGTGGAACTGTTTTGCGATTTTTTTTAAAAACACTGTTATACACACGGATTCGTAATGGATCGGTGCTGCCATGGGGAAAGGTAGGATATTATGACCCTCCAAAACTGGTAATGGGACTTGCTATAGAACTAGAGAAACCTAGGCTATGTCACGATGAAATGTTTTTGAATTTATGGATAAAAGATCTCCCATTTTCGTTAGACACATTGTTGGATATACAACCATATTTAAATGTGGATGGTGAAGGTTTTTTGGTAGATGAACATAGTGCTTATCACCACGTTTTTGTCAGGCCAACTAGCAGAACGTACCTTGGATTTAAATACCCTGGCGTACACGTAGACAACGAAGAAGACTGGTATTTTGTTTGGACTGTGTTGACTTTTGGCTCTAGGTTATCTCCATATGTTTATGCGCGAATTTCGGAAATACCAACCCTTATTTACAGGAAAGCGGGGGGATGGGGATGGAAGTATTATGATGACGTGTTTCATTACATCCCACCTGGCCCCGATTCTCACTCTGTGGGAGAACTACACCTTAGATTCGTAATATCGCTGGCGGGAAAATTAGGATTTTTTACATCAAATTTATCGAAATTACATTCATCCTCAAAAGTGAAACATTTGGGAATGTTTATTAACTTTAAAAGCGGCTCTTTTATAATACCCGAGGATAAGGTGGACAAATTTGAAACTTTGAGGATTGAGCTTCTTGGTAAACCTTGTTTAAAGGTTAAAGACTTGCAGAGGTTTATAGGAAAGCTTCACCCCTGCCTTCCCTCATGCACGTATTTATATAAAATCATGTTCCTCGTGTTTGGGAGGCTGGGAAAGAAGAAAAAGATGCCAGGAGGAAAAATACCAGAAAATGTGATGGAAGAGATAAGATTTTGGGGATGTTTAAAAGCTTCACCAAGGGTTTTCCCTTGGAGGAGTACAGCCCCCAAAGAGTTGGTGATTTTTACGGATGCAAGCAACTACAAATGGTCATACTCGTTTAGGTCACCCGAGAATAAAGTTCTGGAGTGTTCTGATTACTTTGCACCTTCTGATTTAACTTCACCTATACATGTAAAAGAGGCAAAAGCTGTCTTAAACGCCATCCTAGCTGTTTCAGAACTGGTCAGAGATTCCCGGGTGATAGCTAAGGTGGATAACAAAGAGGTTATTGATAGCTGGACCTTGTCCGGGGGTGTTGCTGGGGATCTTAACAACATATTGAAGGAACTGTTCATATCAGTTGTAAAATTGAATATTTGGCTGAATATGATTTATGTACCCTCGAGTTTGAATCTTGCAGATGCGCCTTCAAGATCGATGGAGAAACAACACTGTATGCTTAGTGGCTGGGCATGGTCAAAAGTGCAAAAAGCCTTTGGTGAAGGGAGGAGGCACACATTTGATTTAATGGGATTGCAATCAAATGTTCAGCATGATCTTCAAGGGGTTCCATTGCCATTCTATTCGCCATATCCGCAACCTGGCGCAGTGGGAATTGATTTCTTTACCCATAAATTGTCTCAGTTGGAAAATTATTATGTTTTCCCCCCATTTTGTATGATCCCACATGTTCTACATCATTTGTTAAACATGCATGTGAAAGTCACAATTGTGCTCCCTTTTAAAAAAGAAGCACCACGGTGGCCCATCATAAAAACATATGCCACAGATTTCTTGCCCTTAGGGAAAAAGGGAGATAAGAAGGTTTTGCGTTTTCCTTATAAGAAGAGATATCTCAAAGATAATAAAGGTCTGATAAGTGATCAGACCTCTAGTAGCAGTAAGAGTCAAATTTAAAAATATTAGAGTACATGCAAGTCTATTATGTATTTGTATTTGATGAAAAATGATGATTTTGATAAATAAAAATTGTTCAAAGTCTAAAATGCTTCGATTTTGATTGCAGATTCATACCCAACATAACCTTATAAGATGGGAAACCAGGCGAAAAGAATTGGTTGATCTGCTCTGGACCTCACCCTATGGGAAACGGAAATCAAGATTGCAGGAGGATTTAGAGCACTTTTTGAGGGGTCTTGATAAAGCGCTTTCAAACTGTTTGCCTAGAAATATTGTTTTCTTTTTTATATCGAGAGAAGAAAAGGGAAGAACTATTTTACATCGTTTAGAGTGCCCAAATTTAGCGACCGGTCAATCAGATTGTGGATGTAAAAGGACCCTGGCAGCAGGGACAGTCGATTCCCTTATTGGACAAATTACTGCAATTTTCAGTGCTGTGGGCCGCACCAAAACCTGGTCAGAGGAATCAGGCTCAGGGAATCCAGCCAAATCTTACGAAGTGAGGACTCTCTTAGCGGCTATCAGGGCACAACAGGTCAACATGCAGTTACTCCAAAACAAGCGATACCTTTTCGAATTTGGAAACTGGTAAGGCTGGCAATACATCTGTGGTATAACTCCGTGCTGCTTAAAACAAAGGGTGATTATTCAGGTGCCTTAGAATGTTTACGCAATAGAGCCTTCTTTATTATAAAGTTCTTTGGAGGAGATAGAGCCTCAGATTTAGCTCTAACTAAAAGTAAAGAGATCCTTGTCTTCCCGGATAAAAAGGGTATGTCGTTTTAAACCATACGTTTGGGAAAACCCTGAGGCAGGGAAATTCTAATACCTTTGCTCTTTTCCGGACGCAGGATGAAAAATGTTGCACGGTTCAAGCTCTCCAAGACTACCTTAGTTTTGCAACGGAATGTGGGCTTATCACTCTCATACGGGTTTCTGTTTAGGACAATCAGAGGCGATGCCTTCATAAATAATCCCATCGATTATGCGACCATTTATAGGTCCCTGAAGATTACGTTAACGGAGATTGGGCTATCAGCTGGAGAGACACCGCCCAGTCTTAGAGCTGGTGGAGCAATAACGCTCTCCGCAGGAGGAGCTGGAATTGAAGAAGTAATGGCGACAGTTGGATGGAGAACAAAAGGTACCGCAAACTACTACTTAGCATGGAAAAAAAGTAATGTTGAACGAGAACGGAGACACTTTGAAGAACTTGGAGGAATCAACTAGTTTCTATGATGACCTTGATAACCTAAAAGGTTTTACCCAACTTTTTCCTTGATTTGGTCCTCAAATTGATAAGATTTAGGGTGATGTTTGCTTATATATGTTAATAAATGACTATGATAGTATGGTGGTTGTGGGTGATTTGATTATAGAAGCATGATGGGGATAATGCTCTTCTTGCCCAATCTTAGCAAGTTGTGAAAGCTGGGAGCTGAGTAGGATGGTGAGAGATAGATTACTATCCTACCCGGCGACAGCTGAAACAAGACAGTCCCTATTTGATAGAGGACGGAGGAAGCAGGGGTGTAAGGAGGCTATCCCTAAACATATTATGGAAGTAAAAAAAAAAATGGATTGCAAAAGGAAGAGAAGTTATGGACAAAGAGAATCGAGAATTGATATGGATAAAAGCTCTCAGTAGACACAACCAGCATTCTTTTGGGGCACCTTACGGTGCTCTTCTTGCCCAATGTTAGCAAGTTGTGAAAGCTGGGAGCTGAGTAGGATGGTGAAAGATAGATTGCTATTGTCTGCTCGAGTTTTGGAGTCGGCTTAATAGCTATGATTTCCAATTAGCTCGTCCTAAATTTAAGGTTATATTATTAAATTAAATACTATTTATTTAAATTATCTAATGTTTTGCAGGCAAACCTACCAGGACTATCATCATATGACTCAATTACAGAGGATTTCTGCGTTGAATCCAAATGTGTTTATGGAGACTATGATCACCATGGCCAACTTGGAGGGTTAAAAGAAATGGGCAATGCTCTGCGCCGTGGCGTCGCTTTAATACTCAGTTTTGTGAACAGACGCTGAGGCTAACATGCTACGGATCGATTCAAACTATCCCGTTGATGCTACCCAAATGATCCAGGCGTTTCACGTGGACCTTGCCCAACAGATTCTGGAGTTCCACAAGATGTCGAAAACGCTAATCCAGACGGAACAATGAGGTTTAGTAACATCAAATTCCTAGCCATTGGCTCAACCGCTTGAAGTTATCACTCTTACAATCTTTTTTTTTTTATCGTCCGTGAAAATAAAACCATTTTAAGTGTTTGATAACCATATAGGCTTAATGATGAATAAATAAAAAAAAAAAACAAGTTTTTTCAACTGAAAGTAAGGAGCGACATTAACGCTTAAAACGAACAGAAACTTTTACGTATAAGAAGGGGATTGCCCCCTCCTCAATACCTCACTCTTGACGCTAAAGTATTTTAGTACTTAAAAAAAACTTCTTATTGTTCTAATTAAGCGGCCCTTGTGTTTTAGAAGTCGTTCTTAGAGAATTGGGACAAAAAAGTCAAAAAGTCAAACTTTACCGTAAAAAGGTAGGTATTTAGGAGGCAGCAACACTCCTTATATACGTAATAATTTCTGTTCGTTTCAAGCTTTAATGTCGCTCCTTACTTTCAGTTGAAAAAAGCTTGTTTTTTCACTGAATTTCTGATCGTTTAAATAATGCCCGGAAATCCAGCTCCCCCTCCATAGAAAATTTTCCTCCCCCATGGAAAGTTCCTTCCACGTAAAATGCCATCCCCCTATCAGGAAAATTCACCCCAGACAACACCATTCTCGCTGAAAATTCCCGACAGAAAATTTATTACACACTATTCCGCCTGAAAAGTTCTTCGCATTACAAAAGTGTGTGCTGGGCCTATTTATGCCACAAGGCATTTGCGTTTTCGTTGATTAACAGTGTTATGTCTTGTAAATAAAAAGTTACTCTACTCCCAGCACACTTTCATTTGAAAAAGACCTTAATTTCTGATTGTTTTCATATCATGTCAGTAATCCCAGCCCCGTAGAAAATTTTCCCCCGAAAATCCCCCCCCCCCCTTCAGTGGGAATTTGCTACCCCAGAACGTTTTTCCCATGGAGAATTCGTCCTTTGGAAAAATCCCCCTCCCCCCGGAAATAGATCCTATAGATAATCCCGACCCGGTGAAAAATTTCTCCGGACAATTATCCTTAACATCTTTACTCCATCAATAATTGAATCGGTAAAGAGAAAGTAACACAAATAAATAGAAAGAATCTCATATAGAAAATTCTGGCAAATTCCCCCGGTGTCAAATTTTCATGTTAAGTTTACCCCCCCCCCCCCCCCCAAAACTTCCCTCCCCAACGGAAAATTATCCCCTTGAAAAACCTGGCAGAAGATTCACGTCCCTTCCCTGAAAAATGTCTGTATACTTCTCAATAACGAATACTATACGTAAACAATGGACGAATTACATAGCTTACGGATCTTTTCCCAAAGGCTCTGGGGTTCATGTTTTCCCCAAAGGCATAGTTATTGAACCTTTCAACTATGTGAACAAAATCGCTATCTCCAAATCTTGATCAGACGACTGAGGAAAAAAGGGAGCTGGGAGGGGGGCTAGTTGCCCTCCAATCTTTAAAAAGGACACTAGAACTTTTAATTTCCGTTCGAGTGAGCTGTCTCTCGATATTATTGGACAATTGAATTCAATTCGATCACCCCTGGGCAAAACAAACGAAACAACAACAAACAAATAAACACGCATCCTTGATCTCTGGCAAAAAATACAAAATACTGCATTTTTGAAGATGGGCGGTTGAAACCTCAACAATACGGTTCTCTGATACACTGAGTCTGGTGGTACCTTTATCGTTAGGATTCCTTAACATTTTCGGGGGTTCTCCTCCATATTTCGAAAATCGGATAGATTTTCTCAGGCTAGCAGTATTTGATGGGTAACACTAAACTTGATGAATCTTATGAATTTGAATGAGCATAATAAGCCAATTCTTTGGATACATCTATTGATGTCAAAACTTCGTTTTTTTTTAAGCTTCGGTTGCTATTGACCCGACTCGCTCCTTACTTACAGTTCGTCACCACGAACTGTTTGGTAAGAGATTATCCATTTTGTCAAAGTGAAGGTAAAATTTAATTTTTTTAACACTATCATCAAAACGCTTCCATAGGATCTGCGGAGCCTTCAAACTTGAAAATCTTTTAAAATATGGACTGATAGACTTCCATAACATCGCTTAGCTCTGTCTTTCTTATATTTCTTGTTAAGTAGCCAAAACCGAGGACGCAGATAGATTACTGTTAGACTAAATGGACTCAGAAGCTTAAACGTTAAAAAACTAGAGCAACATTAAAATTCAGTAGACTGGAATTGTCCTTCATATGAGGGGGCTCTCCCAGTGGCGTAATTTCGTCAACATCTTAGAGGGGGGGGGGGGGGGGGGGCAAAGCTGAAGCCAATTTTCCCAAATCCAAGTGAAAATGACAGCAAAAACCGAAAAATGAACCATTTGGTACCTTGAAAGTACTACATAGTACTATAAAGATACTTTTTAGTACTATAAAAGTAAATGTGTATTAAAGAAAACATATCCTTTTCTGGTGATCCTTGAATTATGCAGCCTTATGTTGGTTTTGACAAGATTATTGAAGAAATTAAATTTAAGCTGGGGGGGATCTCAGGTAGGGGGAGGGGCAATCTAAGGTCTGGGATAGGCAGTTACCCCCCCCCCCCCCCCCCCCCCCCCCCCCCCCCCCCCCCTATGTCCCCTAGCAAATTACGCCCCTGGGCTCTGTCCACCCTCCCAACACAAGTATTATATTATACCTACATTATAGATATTGATCGTATTTCCAAACTAGCATAAATTAAAACCTTGGCATAAAGAATGGGGTTTATAGAGACAGGAGCCTTCCTCATATATGATAATTTCTGATAACCTAAAGATTTATCAATATTCATTACTGGAATTAAATTTAATTTGTTAAGGAAAGTAAAAAACGACATTACTAGAAACAAACAAAATTATTGGCCCTTGAGTTTGAGCCATCGTTTTTAAAGAATTAGGACAAAAATCAAACCTAAGCGTAAACATGGGGAGGGGTTAAGGAGGGATAGTCCCGCGTATGTAAGGAATAATTTTTCTTCGTTTTAGGTTTTAATGCTGCTCTTTACTTTCATTCGAAAAAAAGAACTTTAATATGATGGTATCTGTTTCTTATTTAACATTAATAAAAAAACTTTTTGCACAAAATACGTTTTTCAAAAAAAAGTAAAGAACTCCATTAAACCAAAAATGAACAAAGATAGAATCAAATAATCTACTAAGGATACAGCTACCACAAGCCAGTATCAATAAATAAATGAAACCCAAAACAAAATGAAATTAAAATAAGTCAAACTCAAAACGAGCAGAAATTAATCTGAGTAGGGTTCTAAACCCTGTGCTTTCTAAAAGCCAGAATATAATTTGTACTTTACTGAAAAAAATGAGCATTGTAAGTTTAATATACATATGCTGATATTTATTCCTTAAAATCTTAATTAATTTTTGATTTCTTAAAGTTACAAAAGTGAAAACATTTAAAAGAATTTTCTTCAGTAAAGTACAAATTATATTCTAGATTTTAGAAAGCATAGGGTTTAGAACCCTACACAGATTAATTTCTGCTCGTTTTGAGTTTGACTTATTTTAGTTTCTGTTTGTTTTGGGTTTCATTTATTTATTGATACTGATTTGTGGAAGTTGTATCCTTGGTAGATTATTTTATTCTATTTTGTTTAATTTTGGTTTAATGGAGTTCTTTACTTTTTTGAAAAACTTATTCTGTGCAAAAAGTTTTTTTTTTTTATTAATTTCTGTTCGTTTTATATTGACATAGTCTTATTCAGGGAGAAAGACTGAGCCTCTTCTGAAATTAAACAACCATCCCTTCCATAAAAACCTTTAATATCCCCTGGGCATAAATTACAACCCTTGCCCCTAATCTCTGGGGTTTGTTTCAACCCCAAAAGCCTTATTATATGATATTTAGACGATTTTTAATAGAATGGATATCTCAAAATTTCTATTAGACACATTTCGGGACAATATGACAGTGTGTGTAGGGGGGAGAGGGTAGCTGCCCTCTGATCACTTTGCTCTTAAAAAGAGCACTAGAGCGTCTGATTACCAATCCAATGAGCCCCCTTTGAAGTTTATATGACCAAACTTTCTATAAAAACCCTATATGTCCCCAGGGCATAACTTACAACCCTTGCCCTGAGGGCTGGGGGGATTTGTTATCCTCAAAGACATAATTTCCAGACCTTTCTGATAGGCTTAACAAAATGGCTATATCAAAGTTTTGATGGAAGTGTTTGGGGAAGTGATAGGCATGAATGGAGACATTTGCCCTCTGATCACTTTTGACTAACAAACAAGGCACTAGTCCTCTCAATTTCCAATCGAATGAGCCCTTTTTGAAGCTTCTGCGACAAAACTTTCTGTAAAAACGTTATATGCCCCAAGGCATAACTTAATACCCTTGTCATGAGGGCTATTGGGGGAGGGTTGCCATCCTCAAAGACATAATTTCCAGACCTTTCAACTACGTTGAACAAAAATGGCTATACCAAAATGTTGATCGGAAATGTTTTGGGGAAATAATGGGGATGAGGCGATTCTCCCTCTGATTAGTTTCGACAATTAAAAAAGGGCAATAGCCCTCTCAATTTCCAATCGAAAGAATCCTTTTTGAATTTTTTACGACAACACTTTCTTAATGACATTACATGCCCCCAGGGTATAAATTACAACCTTAGCCCTGAGGGTTGTCATACACTAAAACATAATTTCCAGACCGTTCAACTACGTTCAACAAAATAGCTGTATCAAAATGTTGATCGGAAGTGTTTGAGTAAATGATGGGCATGGGGGGGGGGGGGGGAGGGGGTATTCGCCCACCGATCGTTTTGGACTATTATTAAGGGCACTGACCCTCTCAAATCCCAATCGAATGAGCTCTTTTTGAAGTTTCCACGACAAAGCTTTCTATAAAAACATTATATGCCCCCAGGGCATAACTTACAACCCTTGCCCTGAGGGCTGTGGGGGTTGTCATCCTCAAAGACCTAATTTCCAGAACTTTCAACTACGCTGAACAAAATGGCTATCTCAAAATTTAGATTGGATGTGTTTGGAGAAAAGGTGGGCGTGAGAGGGGGGTTAGTTGCCCTCCAATCACTTTCGCCTATTAAAAAGGGCCCTAGCGCTTAGAGTTTTCTATCGAATCAGCCCTTTATGAAGTTTCTACGACAAAGCTTTCTATAAAAACCTTATATGCCCCCAGGGCATAACTTACAACCCTTGCTCTGAGGGATGTGGGGGAGTGTCCTCCTCAAAAACATAATTTATATCTGGAAATCAACTGCGCTGAACCAAATGGCTATCTCAAAATTTTGATTGGATCTGTTTGGGGAAATGGTGGGCGTGGAAGGGGTGTTAGTTGCGTTCCAATCACTTTCAACTATTAAAAAAGGCACAAGCCACTCCAATTTCCAATCGAATGAGCCCTTTTCGTAGTTTCTACGACAACTCCTTCGATACGAAGTGCCCTGGTCTAGAACAAACAAAATAAATAAATAATACATTGTACCAACATCGTTCTTTACTTAGGCAGACGATTTAGACCGAAATATTAGTCGCGATATTTTCTTTTTACTGACTTTTGTCGGTTCTTTGTTAAACTGTTTACTTTTTATCACTTCTTATTGTTTAACTCCTTTATCTTCTGCTTAACCTCTTTATTGATTTGTTCATCTTTTTCCGTTTATCTTCTTTATCATTGCATTCAGCATTAAAAATTTTATACACTAATACGTAAAAGTTGAAGTCTTAAGAAAATGCATTAAAAATTTTTATACCGCCCACACAAAACATTTTTGTTAAGTGATTAAGACATTACAAATAAAAAAAAAAAAAATATTAAAATTTTTATTCATCAAAAACCAACAATTTTATATGCACTTGTTGTAAGGCTAAACGACTGTCACCTGGAGAAAACACAAAAGTCAAAATAGTTCCTTCTGGCTATTTTAGCTTTCTTTCCAGGAGTTATATCGTTTGTCACCATTACCAAAACAAACAACGAGGATCCATGGGAGGGATAGGGGGTCTTAGAACAAACAAATATGTGTCCTATTCGTAAAAAACGTAACAAAAATGAATATGAACAAACTTTTGATGCGTTTTTGAAGTTTTTTTTGTAACCCCCCTCCCCCGAAAAATTCCTAGATTCATTACGGCATAACATTTCAAAGTCATCTTTTTACGGTCCTTTTTTCTTACTTATGCATCTATTGCAGAAGACAGTCGTTCATTGAAGACAAGGCCGTATCCTTGGGAGTGATAGGAGGTTTGAACCATACCCCCACCCCTACCCTCCCCCCCCCCGAAATGTTTGTCCTACTCGTAAAAAAAAACGCAACAAAAATGAATATGAAAAATTTTTGATGTGTTTTTAAGTGTTTTTTTTTTAACCCCCTCCCCCCGGAAAAAATCCTGGATACGTTATGGCGTAACGTTTCAAACTCATCTTTTTACGGTCCTTTTTTCTTACTTATGCATCTTTTGAAGAAGACAGTCGTACATTGAAGACAAGGCCGTATCCAGGGGGGCGTGGGATCTGACCCCCCCCCCCCCCACCCCTCCCCCTAGAAAAGGATTGTTCTACTCGTAAAGACGTAACAAAAATGAATATGAACGAATTTTTGATGCGTTTTTTTGAAATTTTTTTGTAACCTTCCTCGCCCCCCCCCCGGAAAAATCCTGGATACGTTCTTAATTGAAGAGAAATAATAGTAACGTTTTGCAGCATGACGTTCAAACTAATCTCTAATCGGTCCTTTTTTCTTACTTGTGTATCTTTTGCAAAATATAGTCGAACATTTAACAGAAATAATAAATAATACCTAAAAGAAACTTGTAAATTAATACACCAATATCCAAGAAAAAAGACTAGTCCAGGGAACAAGGGATCAAGAAAAAAACAGCTTAGAAGATTGTACCCTTAGATAAGTGATCTCAAAGATGCCATCTACTTGGAAAGTTGGATTGCCATCTACTTGGAAAAGTACGATGACGTATTTGAAATCAAAACCTCAAATTGTATGGCAAAAAAGAGCATTAAAGAAAAATAATGAGAAAAAAGAGATATAAGAAGGAGAAATAACTGGATGAATGAAAAGAAACCCAGATAAATGATGGTTAAAGCAATTTCCATAAGAAAAGATGAAAAAAAAGCGTATCCCATCAGAATAAAATCAAGCAAAAACTGCCCCGTTAAGGTCAGACACATTAAAACTAAAAAAAAAAAAAAAATCTTAAATGGATATTAAGGGGTAGCAATAATACCCGTAAATTAGGGAAAAACCCATCCCAGCAACCGATGATAAACTCCCACTAAAAAATGTGCAAAAAATTAGGCCTAATGTACAAATACTTGGGCCTAGAAATGCGCATAGTTTGACTCACAAACAATTAGTTTAGCAATGCTACCTACACAGAAACGACAAGAATGCATGGGAAAATTTAGTCTTAGATGTGTTAGTACTTAGGTTCAAATATACACACAAATCTATTCACGAATGTTAAAGCTAGCATTAATGCCTAAATAAAGAAAAAATAGGGAATAGTTCACCTCGAGGCCAACTCGAAGATTCTAACTAAAAATTCATGGGAAAAGTAGGTCTGACTGCTTAAACACTTAGGCCTAAAAATAAACTTTATTTGACTCGCTCCCAACAAAAAGAACTAGAAAAGGGTACGTAAAAAATTTGTTTTTTTGAACACTTACTTTTAGGACCCCTATGTAATCTATTATATTAGATGATTACTTTACGCCACATATTTCTAATTCTAAAATTTATATTTATGAAAGAAGCCAATGATTCAGAAAATTTTACATTATCCTCCTCCTCAGAATAAAATCCTATTACGACTTTACTGAAGTATCTCTTTCTCCGTCAATATCAAGGAGAAAAGATATATCTTGGACGAACTTTTCCTTAATCCACCTATAGCCATCCAAATTTCGTAAAATTTGATCTGAAGTAGTTCTATTCTATTTCTACATCCAATCTCATCTTCCTTCTGATGTACCCATTCTTAAAAAAAAAAATCCAATGCTGATCAATGGTCTGCGTCATGTAGGTACTGATGTTCTAATTCACTGCCTTCGGTCGGGAGTGCAATACGTGGTTGGGGGCAAATCATCTAACACTTCCCGTGTTTTCCCCCCAGATTTCCCCAGGAACCTATTTAGAGCTGGGTTGACTCTGGCTGAGCTTAAAGGGTCAAACCATTGACCCCCGTTCCAAACCAAATAACCAGAGACCTCTAATTTTCTTTAGTCTAATCATAAAATTAATCAAAATGAAATTAGTCACATACTGGTATATATTTTAATGTCCGTATATTATGTAAGTCAGATAAGAGATTACCAAGCTGCAGTATTTGTGTTTCAGTGTAAGAATGGTTTAACCCTGATGTTTTTAAGAATTTTTACCAAATTAATAGTGACCTGCATTATTATGGAACTAGGCAGTGATAATATAGTTGTTGATTCGCGTCGTGGTACCAGGTCTCATTTTCAATGAAACACCTGGGTCCATCAGTATGGAATGAGCTACCATTGAGCATTAGAGCGGCGGAACACGTACCTCAATTTAAAAAGAATTTAAAAGATTATTTGTGGGGGGGAATTTGTTAAATTTTATTATGGCTGGTAGGTTGGGTAGGGAGGAAGAGGAGCTGGAGAGGTAAGGGTGGGCTGGGAAGGTAATGGTGGGTAGGGGCTAAGGTAAGCGTGGGTAGGGGCTAAGGTAAGCGTGGGTAGGGGCTAAGGTAAGGTTGGAAGGGCAGGGGAGGGGAGAGGGAGTTGAGTATTATGTGTGATGGAGATAGGATTTGCTATTACGATTTTTCTTTTATATTTTATGTATCTATTATTATTTTAATTCGGTTATTTATTTGTTTATCTATTTTTTTTCTCATATATTAAGGTTATAGTTGATCTATTTTTTGGTTTATTTATAATAGTTTTAATTAAATAGTTGATGTTTATGCAAATAGTTGAGTTAATAGGTAAGTAGTTACGCGGACTTTCGCGCGACCGCAAACCTTCATAGGTTTTCTCCAGCGTGAAAGAGTTGTTTAATTTACTTATTTGTTTGTGAATGTGAATTAATAAACTTATGAACTTATAAACTTACTTATGAACTTACAAGCACATGCGGTATAGAAACGAATTTATGAGTATGTGTGTGCAGAGGGAGGGGGAGGAGGATCACATACGGAAACATTACACAGAAATTCGATATATCATTAACATCAACCAGAGAGTATGGGGGGAGCGGGCGGGTGTCAATACTGCTTTCGCACTGTAAACACATCTCTGACAGCGTGGGTCCATATAGTCAAAACATTGCAAAGGAATTAGATGATTTTTACCGAGAGGGGGAGGAGTGGGTAAATTAATTGCATATCTAAAACTAGGAAATCTAGAAATATGTAGAAGACTTCATTTGGATGCACGGCCATATACAGGGGAGGGTGTACCATGCTTACCTCCCCCCCCCTTCTCTCTAAAAAAAATGTTTCAATTGTATTCGGAACAATTTCTCCGAATGGTAAGTTGGTCGCAAATTGCAGGTAAAAAGACTATTTCTTCTTGGAAACCTTACCCCCCCCCTCCCGCGAGCGAAATCCTAAATATAACCCTGTTCGGATATCAGGACATTATCCAACCTATTTGACAATTCAAATCAAAGAGCTACAAAAGCCACAAACTTGAAGTTTCGTAAAATACATCAATTGACTCATCTATCTTTTGACTTAAGCAACACAGCTCGATCTGATTAATCATAAGAGGAATAAGTATATGAAAAAATCTTGCTTTGATATGAAGCAGCCTGAGATGAGCCCCTCAGAGTGAACACTCTGATCGAGGTCCTTCGTGATTCCTTGTTGTTCAACAGACGCGTTAAACCTAGATACTAAAATAAGTAAATGGATAATTGCCTATCGGGCAATTGACACGCATGCTGCTCCGACACTTGCGCGTAATACGTAAAAGGTAGACCTAAAAGTTCAACTATTTAAGCCCAAAAAATGGACCTCAGAGGAATAGGAGAGAAATAAGTGGACGATTTGAAAAAAAAAACTAGACCTGGTATTTTCAATAAATATCTTCCCATGAAAATAAAGCTAAGAAAAACCGTCGCACTGAAGTGCAGCGATACTTGAATCTTGAAATGCATGCTGCTGCGATATTTGGGCCTAAAAAATTACGGCCTAAAGGAGTAGAGAAGAAAAGTGGACAGTTAGAAAAAAATTAGACCTGTTTTTTTCAACCCATATACATAATAAAATCCTTCCATGATAATAATCTAACAAAAACGGCTACACTCGGGTAAAGGACACACCTCGGAGTAAAACGATCTTAAATTAACATTAGGAATAGTAATAATACCTGTACAGAAAAAAGCCTACCCATGAAACATGTATTAAAAGCCAGGTTAGATTGACACTAGTTCAATTCTTCTGTTTCGGGTTCACAAGCTAATATTCTAACAGTATATTTCTGCAGTTAAAATTTCTGTATTAATTATATTAACTTTTAACATTAATTTCTATATTAATAAAATTTTAAATAAAATTACTTTTAAAATAAAAAAAAATTAATTAGTTTTTTTTAATTTCTAAATAATAAAGTTTCTATATTAACAAATATCTATATTAATAATATTAAACAATGTAAATATCTCAATATTTTTCTTGCAGGCAACGATTTTTTTTGTAGTTGCTATTTCTGGATTTCAGACAGTCGCATTGAATTGTTTTTATTTATTTTTGTTTTTCGTCAAAATTTTCATGGGAGTCGTATAACCCTTTTTTGTGGTGGAAGTATTTACATTCCAAGCCCCTGCGTGCAGCTATGCCTGGTAATGACCACTAAGCACCAATCACTGGCAATAATATACAAAAGTAAAAAAGCACCAAAGATCAAATAAATAATTCAAAATTTTTAGAATGGACGGACACTGTAACTTAACAAGTCATAGTTGAGTTGGAATTGGTACTTTTAGCTCAAAAAACTACCAGAATAATTTCACATTTTGACTATCTACTTAGTGATGTATAATTTAATGAACTATTTTCTCCAACCGACTTATAGGCTATCATGCCTATAGTCATGTCATATAGACTATCGACATATAGCCATATAGCCTATATGACAAGTAGTCATCATGGTCCATTTTGGAATAAATGATATAAAATTAGTTTAGGTTTATCGAAAAAAGGTCAAAATCTACAGCTAAAATAAAATTTTAGTCAACAAAAGAAATACTTAACTTTAAAGGGGGGAGGGTGAGAAGGAGGATTTGAGTTTCGGAAGAAAATTTCTTCTCTTACTAAATCTTGTAATAAGAAATTTTCAATAGTTTGATTGCTGGAATATACATCCCACACCTCTGTGTGCAGATAGCGACATCCCTCATGCGCGTAGTGCAGAATGATCGAAACATGAGCACCTATCCCAAAACACTAAACTAAAAAAGCACCAAAGATTGTTTAAATAATTTGAAAAACTGAGAATGGACGGAAATAGTAACTAAAAAAGGTAATAGCCTAGGGTCTTTTCATTTTTTTAGAACTTAGAACAGAATAGGCTTCATTAATTTCAATAAATTTGATTTGTGCCAGATCTTTTTCCTCGGGGTCTTGGAACCGGTCAGGGTGCCACACCTTAGACAACTCTCGCCATCTTTGTCGAATTTCGTCCATACTGACATCTTTTGTCAAGTTCATGACCTGAAAAAAAAAACTATTAAAGGTCTGTTCTGAACAGGGAGGCAGCTCGGATTCCATTTCAGGGAGTGCATCAGGAGAAAATATTTTATAGGGTGATTATTTGAATGGCGCCCCAATATTAATTAGCACCCCAATATTAAGAAATCTGCAAAAAAGTCCTAGTGAATCTAGTGCGGAAAATTGCGACATGCTTGAGTATGGAGGTTCGGTCTCCTGAGTGAAATTTCCAAGGAAATTAAATAGGAAGGAATTTTTAGAGCTCTCCCGAGAAACCGAAAAGAAGAAAATTAGAACAACGTAAATTTAATTCAATAGTTAACGTATTATAATGAATGTAATGTAAATAAACGGAAATTTAAAAAGAATTATAACTACTAGGGCCACCACCAATACCCCCTTACCCAGTAGAGAAAAAACAGCACAGTTAAAATTAAATAAATAAAAAAAAGAAAAACGGTACTAAACTTGGAAAACAATAGTCAATTAGTGTAGAAAACTGAAACAAAAATTAAATTAAAACTAAATTAAAAAAAAAATAAAACAAGTACGACGTTTATACCAATGTAAGGAAAAAAGTAAAAAAAAGAGATAAATCCAATAAGTAAAGATAATATTTTTAAAATTTACTTTCAGATTCTGCTGGGTAACTGCATATAGTGCTGGTTGATTTCCAAGTTTGAAGTCAAACTTGGGCTTCCTCTACTATTTTCTCACTCTATATAGCATTCTACATTGCCACGAGTCATAGATGGGGATTTTTTATTTTTTTTATACACTGATAGCTACCCTGATGTAGTCTCGAGGGATTAATCTTTTCGCCTCATCCATGGAAGGAATCTTGTTGAGAAGCTCAGTTCTTACAAGAGGCGAATTTTGCTTTGGAAGCCAAATTAAAGGCTGGTCAGCCAAAAAAAAATTGCTAGCCGGAGAGGCGACAATGAACTATTACCAAGTAGAATTAAAATAATACAGTTTAAAATAAGTTTTCACAAATAAAATTATAAAAAAAATTTACTAAATTTGAGAAAAATTGCCATTTTGTGTTGAAAAATTAAATTAAAAACTAGATTTTTTCAACTGAAAGTAAGGAGCAACATTAAAACATAAAACGAAAAGAAATTATTACGTATATGAAGGGTGATTGCCCCCTCCTAAAACACCTCGCTCTTTATGCTAAAAGGTTTTTAGTACTTTTAAAAAAGCGTCTTATTGTTGCAATCAAACCTTGTGTTTCAGGAGTCATTATTAAAGAATTGGGACAAAAATCAAACGTTAGCTGAATCTGATACGCTGAATCTGTTAGTGTGATTTTCATTGAGATCACTTGACTTTAAGGGGCTGTTTCCCCGTTTTTTTTCCAAAAATCAGGGAAAATTTTCTCAGGCTCGTAATCATTGACGGGTAAAATTAAACTTAATGAAATTTATATATTTGAAATCAGCATAAAAAGCCGATTCTTTTGATATATCTATTGGTATTAAAATTCCGTTTTTAGAGTTTAGGTCACCATTGAGCCGGGTCGCTACTTACTTACAGTTTGTTCCCACGAACTGTTTGACTAATAAATTAAAAAAAACTGTAATTAAATTTAAAAAAATCAAGTATATCTTTTACCCTTAAACTAACGTAAGGAGAAAGTAAAAAAGAGAGATAAATCAAATGAATACAGATAGTATTTTTATGTACATTTTAATGTTTTACTTTTTCGAGACAAACTTGGGTTTCCTATATAATCGATTTCCTCTACTCTATATACTATATTCTATACGGCCAATACTAGTCACCAGCTGAAGAATTTTTTCTTTTCCTTTTTTTTGAAATTTATGCTCATAGCTATCCTGATACAGTCTCAAGTGCTTAATCTTTTCACCTCAATCCTTAAAATAATACAATTTAAAATAAGCTTTCAAAAATAAAAAAAACAATACTAAATTTGACAAAAATTGTCGATTTGTGTTGAAAAACTAAAGAATTTAAAAAATTGAAATTTTATTTAAAAAATCAAGCAGATCTTTCACCCTTAAACCAATAGAATTTTTCAAGAACTGTTTTTATTACTTTTTGTAGTTTTTTTTTATTATTTTTTAATTTTGAGTTTATTTTATTATTTTTTACTTTTTTTTTATTACTTTTTGTTTTCGCACACACTGTCAAAGCTGTATCATCAGCAAACGTAGAAACACAGACGTCATGAACATAAACGCACCTCGTCGACGTACACAAGATAAAGCAGGGGCCTAAAACCGAACCTTGCGGTACTCTACATTTTAATAGATAAGAAGACGAAGCCACATCATTTAGCACTACATGCAGGGATCTTCCATGAAGATAACTATCAAACCAATGTAAGGAAAAATTAAAAAAGAGAGATAAATCAAATGAATACATATAGTACTTTTATGTACATTTAGATTTAATTTCTCGAGACAAATTTGGGCTTCCTTTGTAATCGATTTTCTCTACTCTATATACTATATTCTATATGGCCACTAGTCACCAGCTGAAGTTGCAAAGCTCGGTCCTTATTGGTAAAAAATTGTCAATATGTGCTGAAAAAACTAAAAAAAAAAACTAAAACTAAATCTAAAAAATAAAACAAGTATCTTTTATCCTTAAGTCAATGTAAGGAAAAAGTAAAAAAAGATAAACCAAATGATTGCAAACAATATTTTTGTATACTTTTTTATATTTTCTTTCTCGAAACAAACTTCGGCTTCTTTTACAATCGATTTTCTCTACTCTATATACTAAATTCTACATGGCCACTTGTCACCAACTGAAGTTTTTTTTTCAAGATTTATGCTCATAGCTACCCTGATACAGTCTCGAGGGGTGAATCTTTTCGCCTGACCCCTGGAAGAAATCTTGATATAGAGTTCGGTTCTTACAAGACGCTAATTTTGCTTTGGCAGCCAAATTACAGGTTCTGCCCAGAACAGGTTCTGCACAGCCCCACAGGCGACAATGCCCCATTACCCAGTAGAGCTAAAATAATACAGTTTAAATAAGTTTCCAAAAGTAAAAAAAGGAAGAAACTGTAGTAAATTTGACAAAAGTTGTTAATTTGTGTTGAAAAACCAAGAAAAACTAAAATTCCATTGAAAAAAATGGAACAAGTAGATCTTTTATACCAATTTCGGAAAAAGAGATAAATCAAATAAACACGTTTGTTTCTCGAGACAAACTTAGGTTTCCTTTAAAATCATTTTTTTTATATACCGTATTCTACATAGCCATTAGTCACCAGGTGAAGGTTTTTCTTCTTTTTTCTTTTTTTTTTAAGATTTATACTCATAGCTATCCTGATGCAGTCTCAAGCGGTTCATCTTTTCGCCTCATCACTGGAAGTAACATTTTTGTAGAGCTAGGTTCTTGCAAGAGGCTAATTTAGCTTTTGTAGCCGATACAGGCTGGTCAGAAAATAAAGGGAGTTGGAGAGGCAAATTTTTCAAATATAATCCAAAAGAAAAAAACGAACCAAACATCCGCCTAGTTGGAGCCATTTTTCAGTAACAACTATAATTAATATGAAGCGCATTTGTACAACAGAAAACATGCGATCAGTTAGTAATCCCTATGTTAAAAATAAAAGAAGAGTAACAAAAATAACAAAAAGCAATTGTTTTTACACAGTTACACACTTGGTACAAGAGGAGGAGGGCAGAGGGGGAGGGCCTTCAGCAGCCAAAAAGGTTCCATACAGTAACAATAAACGAGCCGGAACTTAAATAGTTTTATTGCAAATCAAAATGCACCCCTTCTTTAATGTTAATTATTGATTTGTTTAAAATTTGACGCCAAGGTACCTTGAAAAAAGTGAAGAAGAACTGGATGTTTTATCATGCAATGGATTGACTGTTGAGCAAGGTTCTGAATAGAGGTGAATTTCGAACCGGTAGCCAGACTTCACGTCTACCTAACCACAAAATATCTTCTTAGAGGCGAATACTTTGTTAGTTTCTGTTTCGGACCAGAGTTTAAAACATTCGAATGGCAAACTTTTGTTTAAAATAAAGAACAGGCTGTTTATGCACTGTTGAATACACAGTTTTAGGACTCATTTTTCATGCGTATCTGAATTGCCTAAGCAAAAGAAATTACCCGCTTCTTAGATGGGAAAATGTTCTCAAAGACTTTAGGGAATTTTCATTCCGATCAAAGAAACCAGTCGGATTTCAAATAACAACTTCACTCAGTCGCTGCCGCTCGACAATACAACGTCTTTTGCAGCCGTCCTAGACGCGTAGTTAGCGCGCTGGGATTGAAATTCTTTGTCTGTGAGGACGGGGATTCGAGTTCTGGTGTCAGGATTCGAGTTCGGGGATTCGAGTTCTGGAGTTCTGGTTATTTGTTTAGAAACGGAGTCAACAGCGTGACCCTAGAAGCTCAGCCAAGAGTCGAACCTGCCCCAAATGGGTTCCTGGAGAAACCTGGGGGGAAAAACGGGAAGCGTCGGATGATTTACCCCAACCCACGAATTGCGCTCCCGGTCGAAGGCAGAAAATCAGGAGATCAATGTCTGCGCAACGCAGACCATTTGTCAGCATGCGAGAAAAAAGAAGTTTTTTAAAACCTAGTTTGAACTTGCAATGACGGAATGTAAAGTATATGCTTGTTGAATACATATATAGTTGCAGTATCAAAACACTTTTGAAGCACCGGATGTATTTTGCCAAGATTAATGCCAGAAGCTGAAACTTTTAAGCTAAATTCTGACTCTGACACAAAATCGAGCGAAAACGACCAAGCGACGACGCTATGTTTATTCTGGCTAGCATGTCTGATTGAATATTTTTTTTTTTACAAAGAAATTTGATACAAAGAGATTTGGAAGAGATTTTTTTTACAAACAGATTTTGTCTCTGCGATTATTGGCTCCTACTATCTGATTAAAATTAATAATAAATAGCCTCAAATATGTAAATATATGAAACAAGCAAAGTAAATTATGTGTGTTACGTAAATAGCAATACTATATAAATTACACAGACAGCGTTTTTTCTAAGGATTGCAGGAAAACTAATTTCTAGAGTATGGAAGGTTTTTAAACCTACCATCCTTTCCAATTTTCAAAACACTAAGATGTAATTATGTTAAATTAAATTACATTTTGTGGTTTTTTCATTCAAAATGCTTGAGCAAAGATTTTCCCTGTGCCTCAAAAATACCTAAAAATTTTATTACATTTCGTATCACTTTAAATGTCTTTCATTATACTGGCCACAATTCCACCTCCGTATCGACATTATCCAAGTACAACACATTAAAAATATTTACAGTCGTTATCTGCATCTACTGCCATTATCTACAGTATCTACGAAGGGGCGCCCAAAAAAACTGAATTATTTTTTGTACAAAGTTGTTTGTTTAATTTATCTACAGACTAATTTATTTAATTTATCTAATATATATTTAACATATCATATTACATTTATATTTGATACAAAGCATTTATTTGATCTATTGCAATTAATATTATTATATTTAACGGATTTAATTTATCTTAAAAAACACTAAATCTCACTCCCCATCGGAGTTAATGCACTTGTCCAATCTTTTTATTCCACTGTTCATAACATTCCTGAAATCTCTTTTGTGATGTGTGACAATGCCTCCGTCGTTTTCCTTCACTTTAGCAACGTTTCCTTTCGATTTCCGATTTCCTTTTGAAAGGAAATCGATTTCCGATTTCCTTTTGAAAGGAAATCGATTTCCTTTCGTGACCTTCCCATTCGGGGAAATAAGAAAAATTCGCAGGATGCAAGATCCGGTGAATAGGGGTGAGTTGGATATAGTGATCATGCGATTTTTGGCCCATAGCTGGCGCACTGAAAGGACTGTGTGAGCGAGAACATTGTCGTGATACAAAAACTAACCCCCTCCCACAACTTGCCCGCCACGTATTGTTGCGTAATCTTCTGAAAATTTCCAGGTAAAATGTCTAGTTAACTGTCTGACTGGTGAAATAAATACTACATGGATGACTCACATCGAAAAATATATGAGCAATGCCTTAACGTTTGACTTCATTTGACGACTTTTGCCGATCATTTAATAGCTCACATCGAAAAATATATAAGCATTGCCTTAATGCTTGACTTTATTTGACGACTTTTCTACGACAAGGTGAATTCAGAATCTTTCACTGGCTTGATTGTTGCTTAGTTTCAGGATCGTATCCATAGTACCATAATTCACCGCTCGTGATGACATTGAAAAATTTTTTGGGGTTGTTTTTGTTGCGCAATCAGCATTCGAGGAACAAAATTTTGCTGCTATCTTTCTCATCCCCGAGTCTTCAGTTATAATATATATATATATATATATATATATATATATATATATATATATATATATATATATATATATACATATATATATATATATATATATATATACATATATATATATATATATATATATATATATATATATATATATATATATATATATATGTAAATTAATATATAATAATTCTTTTCTCTGCACTAAGGACGGTTGAACTGAAGTCTCGGCCGAAATATTTGCATTTTTTTTTTTCAAAGACTTTGATACACCTAGTTTTTTCTTCGATGACCATGTTTTCTCGTTTTGGCAGTATCAAAGAAATATTATTTGCTAAAATGAATCACATGCTTTTTTAATATCTAAAATAAGAAGGAATAGTTTATGCTGCACCTGGCTGCTTTTAAGAAACAAAACTGGTATAATCTACTTACTTCTAAGGCGTGGTGACGGCCGGATGGATCTAATTTTTTAGATAAGAATTCAAACGCTTCACGTGATCCTTTGGTTCTGAGCATATTAAAAAATTCTTCCATTAGACGATAGAAATTCTTCCATAATGGTGAATTGAAGAAATGTCGAAGGGCATCTCGAACTTTGACTGCTTCGCCCGTTTCGCCGTCAACGATTTCAGCGTTGAAATAAAAGTATGACAAAATCATCCCCCAAAACGCCATTAGACAAATTATCAAATACAGTAAATTCCTAAAAAAAAATGACCATGAAAAAAAACCCCTGAGCATTCGAAGTACCAAGGACAGTGAAAATTAAATCAGGTTTTGATTAAGCAAATACCTCCACAACCATATATACCTCAATAAATTCAAAAAAATCGGGAATTCAATTTTTGCTAAAAGAAAAAGCTCCGCATTCAGCTTTTGGTAGCAACGGGCGCTAAATTTAAAAATAAGAAACATGGGTTGAAAATCGGCAAAAAATAATCTAAAACATATGGCACAAACAGTTCAAGAAGGTGCAACCTTTCTTTGAAGGTCTAGTAGCCTATGGGAATCAACATATTGTTAATATGTGAACTTTTACGGATGATAAAGCGTTGCCAAATTTAACATACAAAAATACATTTCCGGCGGTTTTCGTGGCGATTATTGGAATCTCGAAAAAAATAGCATTTGAAAAAAGTTTTTTTTTTAGAATCAGATCTTATGACAAACTAAAATAAAATTCTAAATAAGATTTTTCTAGAGACATCGAGAGCTTCAGCTACTTTTTTTTACTTTACGAGGTGGTTAACTCAGGTGATTCATTTGACGAATGAATCACCAAACGACGAAGCAAAATTAGGTGATTGACAGCAAATACCTTGACCACAAGTGACCGCGCAATTTGAAACTATTACAATTAACGTGTCAGCCGATGTCTTGAATACTATTTAGCCTAGAGTTCATTTGCAATTGCTTAGTTTTGTAGTTTAAAAACATTTTATTGTTTCATTACATTTCTTTTACCTCTAGTTGTGTTACTCGAATTAGTGAGGAATCGCTATCTCTTTTACAACAGATCCTTTTCCTACTAATAGGCTGAAGCGAGCTGATAACCTTTTTGACTTTAAACAGAAAACGAAGTTTGGAATTTAGATGTTATCTTCGTCAAGTAAGGTGCAATGGTGTGGAATTTCCGAAGACCTCTAGTCAGTGGAAACAAGTGATTAATGTTGCGAATTTTGATTCATCTCCTAACGCCGACCGGATCGCTAATGCCTCTTGGATTAATGATTATAATAAGATTTTTAATATTATGAATATGCGGTTCACTCTCAGTTTGCTACGCTCTGTTCTTATGTATTATCTGCGAGAATTTACCAATGCCATGTGCCTCCCGTTTCTGCTGACCGTGTGATTCGTTGTGTTAAGAATTTAAAATCTCTCGTGTGATATTGATGGTATTAGTGTTTTCACCTTCATATTGATTCGAAAGAATTGATTTATCATTTGCAGTTATTATTTCAAATTTGTTTATGTAGGTCTTTGGTGCCCGATTCTTTTTTTTGTGCGGGAGTGTCACTTCAATTCTTAAACGTGGGAAAGATCCGACTAATTGCGCATCATATAGACCAATTACGGTAGCCTGTTCGCTGGGAAAAGTTTTTGAATATGTCCTGCTTCCTGAGATTCTTCCAAAAGTTGATTATGTGTCCAATCAATTTGGGTTTAAATCTAATATAGGATGCCAACATGCGCATCGAGTTCTTACTTCTTTATTAATTCAAGCACAAAAAGGTGGATCGGAAGTTCATTTATGTGCGTTAGATATTTTAAAAGCTTTTGACTCGGTTTGTCACCGCCAACTATGGTATTCTCTTACCCAGCTTGTAGTGAATTCATCCGATATATGTGTAATTCGTTTTTGGTATGCAAATTCATATGTTCGACTTCGGTCAAGAGAAATCATTTTTTGGTAATATTCCTATTCGGTCTGGACTTAGGCAGGGGGGGGGGGGGGTGTCACCATACCTTTTTAATGCCTTTTTGTACCCTGTGCTTTCTCGTATTTTTCCGTCGCGTTTTATGGGTATAAACTAATTTATCTTATTTTGCTTATGCGGATGATTTATTACTTATTAGCCGTTCAAAATTCACCCTAACCAAGTCCACCCAGTTTGTTTCTAAGCTTTTTGAAAAAAATTACTTCATGCTTAATGCTCAAAAATGTGAGTATTTAGTTTTCAATGCTAAAAACCCAGTTACCCTTTCACCGTTACTAGGAAAGGGTCGTCCAATTTTAGTTTGGTTTTTTTTATTTTAAGGTTTGGTTTTTACATTTTTATCAGTTTTATTCTGCACTGAGGACGGTCAAGCGGAGGTCTTGACCGAAATATTTGCATAATTTTTCAATTTTTTCACTGGCTGTTAATTGTCCTCGTTTCCTTTCTTCGCGATTTTTTTTGTTTATTAAAAACCCAAGTAGTGATTTGAGTTGAGTTCTTTTTCAGTTAAGCTGGTTCCTGCGTTGCGTTGGCTCGGGATTAGTATCTGCTCTTCTGTTTCAGCTATCCAGGCAAGTGCACTTGCAGATATTAAGAATAAGCTTAAAGCAGGTTATGCTAAAATTGTCCCAAATCGTGGCCAGCATTCTCGTAAGGCCTTGGCTAAACTCTATTCAACATATTGCGACTACTCCATTCTTTTTCTATCAGGTTTGTGCCCATTTTTCAATACTAGTGATATGCAGGATATTAGAGTGTTGTACTTCCGTTATTGTAAATATCTTTTGTATTTGCCTCGTTGGTATAGAAACCGTAAGATTATTCGAATGTTTAATGCAACTGACATATTGACGTCATATAATAAGTTGGACTCAAAGTTAAAAAAAAATCCTATGCCTTCCCAAGGCCAGAACAAAATTTGCAATTTACTGAAAAAAATATAATTTTTTTACTTTTATAACTTTAATAAATCAAATAATATTAACATTTTGATTACTAAATATCAGTATATGTATATTAAACTGACAATGCACATTCATTTGTATTTTTCAGTAAAGTGCAAATTTTGTTCTGGCCTTGGGAAGGCATAGGGGTTTTGCGCCCAACTTATGTTAATTTCTGCTCGTTTTAAGTTTGACTCGGTTATTTATTGTAATTTCTGTTCGTTCGTTTTGGGTTTCATTTATTTATCGATGCTGATTTGTGGTAGTTTTGAGCTTGGTAGATTATTTGATTTTATTTTTGCTCATTTTTTTGTTTAATGGAGTTCTTTACTTTTCTTTGAAAAACTTATTTTGTGGAAAAAGTTTTTTAATTAATTTCTGTTTGTTTTATATTGACATAGTCTTTTCAGGGAAAAAAAATAACACTTTAAATCTTTTCGTTTTTTAAGACTTTATAGTTTGGCCTGGTATTTGCATGCTGGAGAAAAATTTTCATCAATTTTTTAACAACATATGCCCTCTTAAAAATCTGGCCACAAATAGTACTGTTTAACTTAGTTTCATACCTCCTCTAGTTGACCTGAAATGAAAAACTTCATACCATTCGCAAAAAAATCTGTTTACTTTCTTTGATAGCTTGGATACACTTACACTATTTTGATTTGGTTAAATTTTAAGAGCAGAAGTAGCCTCGAAAGTTTGAACATAATAACCTCAGTCGTTCTTGGGATACTGCTGAGATGCCTTATTGGGATTTAGCATTATCACAGCACATTTTGATTTAATCTTAAGGCAATATTTAGTTTTTAAACATAATGGGGCAAATGGGACGGTGAAAGTGGAAGGGGGATTAGTTGCCCTCCAACCACTTTCGACTATTAAAAAGGGCGTCAGCCCTTTCTATTTTCAATCGATTCAGCCCCTGTCGAAGTTCCCACGACAACTCCTTCGATACGAAGTGCCCTGGTCTAAACAACAACAACAACAAAAAATATTACTTATCACTTTCGACTATTAAAAAGGGCACTAGCCCTTTGAATTTCAAATCGAACGAGCCCTTTTCTAAAGTTTCTACGACAACACCTTCTATAAAACCTTGTATGCCCCCAGGTCATAACTTAAAAAACCCTTGCCCTGAGGGCTGTGGCAGATTATCCTCCTCAAAAAACATATTTTCTATCTGTAAATCAACTACGCTGAACAAAATAGCTATCTCAAAATTTTCATTGGATGTGTTTGGGAGAATGATGGGTGTGCCGGGGGGGGGGGGGGGATAGTTGCCCTCCAATCACTTTCGACTATTAAAAAGGGCACTAGCCCTTTGAATTTCCAATCGAATGAGCTGTTTTTGAAGTTTCTACAACAACGCCTTCTATAAAAAATAGTATATGCCCCCTGGGCATAACTTAAAACCCTTGCCCTGAGGGTTGTGGGGGAGTATCCTCCTCAAAAACATATTTTCTATCTGGAAATCAACTACGCTGAACAAAATGGCTATTTCAAAATTTTTGATTGGATGTGTTTGGGGGAATGATGGGCGTGGGGGGGGCTAGTTGCCCTACAATCACTTTTGACTATTAAAAAGGGCACTAGCTCTTTGAATTTCCAATCGAATTAGCCTTTTTTGAAGTTTCTACGATAATGCCTTCTATAAAAACCTTATATACCCCCAGGGCATAACTTAAAACCCTTACCCTTAGGGTTGTGGGGGAGTGTCTTTCTCTAAGCATATTTTCTATCTGGAAATTAACTAGCCTACGCTAAACTAAATGGCTATCTCAAAATTTTGATTGGATGTATTTGGGTGAATGATGGACGTGGGGGGGGGGGCTAGTTGCCCTCCAATCACTTTTGACTATTAAAAAGGGCACTAGCCCTTTGAATTTCCAATCAAATGAGCCCCTTTTAAAGTTTCTATTACAACGCCTTCTATAAAAACTTTATATACCCCCCAGGACATAACTTAAAACCCTTGCCCTGAGGGTTGTTGGGGAGTGTCCTCCTCAAAAACATATTTTCTATCTGAAAATCAACTACACTGAACAAAACGGCTATCTCAAAATTTTGATTGGATGTGTTTGGGGGAACGATGGGCGTGGGGGAGGGGCTAGTTCCCCTCCAATCACTTTCGACTATTAAGAAGGGAACTAGCCCTTTTAATTTCCATTCGAATGAGCCTGTTTTGAAGTTTCTACGACAACGCCTTCTTATAAAAGCCTTATATGACCCCAGGGCATAACTTGAAACCCTTGCCCTGAGGGTTGTGGCGGAGTGTCCTCCTAAAAAACATATTTTCTTATCTGGAAATCAACTAGCATACGCTGAACAAAAAATAGCTATCTCAAAATTCTGACTTGATGTGTTTGGGGGAATGATGGGCGTGGAGGGCACAGGGCATAACTTAAAACCTTTGCCTGAAGGTTGTGGGGGAGTGTCCTCCTCAAAAACATATTTTCTATCTGGAAATCAGCTACGCTGACAAAATGCCTATCTCAAAATTTTGATTGGATGTGTTTGGGGGAATGATGGGCGTGGGGGGGGGGCTAGTTGCCCTCCTATCACTTTTGACTATTAAAAAGGGCACTAGCCACTCCAATTTCCAATCGAATGAGCCCTTTTCGAAGTTTCTACGACAACTCCTTCGATACGAAGTGCCCGGGTATGAAAAAAAAAAAAAAAAAACACATAGTGCCCACATCGTTCTTTACTTAGGCAGCACTAGCGCACTGCCTATGATATTGTTTTGCAAGTGTTTGTTTTGTATGTCTTTTCCTTTTATTTTCTTTTGTTACTCCACTTTTTTATAATGTTCGACAAAAATAAATTAAGAAACTTTTTGAAACTACTTGAAGAATCGTCTGAGCAATGAGGGAAAGTTTGTAACAAAAAACCTGCATAAATATCAAGGAGGCACACTTGTGCCTCTTTAAAGAGGCGACCCACCACAATGTTAAGCGATTTCCGGTCCTAGAGGTCGCAGAGAGACGGCGGTGATCGCATTTTGTAGCCCAAGCTCAAACTAAGAAACGTGCAAAATTTCATCCTCCTCCGACTTTATCTTCATGGGGTAAACTGGGCCGGAAGTTTCAACCCTCCCACCACAGCCCCCCTTTAACGTTGTCCGATTGGGCTGAAATTTAGAGGTTAAGCTTTCCTAAGGCCCGGGAGCTTATCCTCGAAATTTCAGCTCAATCCTGTTTTCCAAAAACCAGATATAGCCACTTAATGTTCATTTCTCTTCTTTTTTTCATTAGCCACGCCTACAGGCCACAGTTGGCAACGGATCCGGGTGAATGAGGACTCGTTCGAAGCGGAATTCGACCTGTTAGGGCCTTTCGATATTTTTCAGACCGAAAAAATTATCCCCGAATTTACATTTACGAAAAACCTCGTTTTCCTATAAGAGCCCATGTTAAATTTTCCCACCACAGCCTCCCTTTAACGTTGTCCGATCGGGCTGAAATTTAGAAGATAAGTTTTCCTGGGGCCTAGGAGCTTATCCTCGAAATTTCAGCTCAATCCGATCACTCCTTCCCTGTTTTTCAAAAACCAAATATCAAGTTTTGTGGGGATTTGCTTGCGTCAAAAATAGATTCCACAGACTAAAAATACAAGAACAATTGTGTCTCTTTGGTACAGTGGTCGATACTCCTGACTGTCAGGCGGAAGACCCGGGTTCGATTCCCCGTCAGAGGAAATTTTTTATATACTGAATTTAAAGTTTAAAAAAGAAACTCAGTTTCTTTTTTAAATTATTTGAAAAAAAACTACGTTTTTTAAAGAGTTAAAGAGGCTGAGTTACAAGGTCGAACCTTAAAACGTACAGGGATTAGGAGGCACAGTTGGGGGCTGTTAAAGAGGCTGAGTCACAAGTTAGAATCTTAAAACGTACAGGGATTAGGAGGTGCAGTGGGGGGCTGCCGCCCCCCAAACCCCCTCTTCCGTATATGAAAGGGGCTGTGCCCTCCTCAACGCCTCGCTCTTTACGCTAAAGTTTGACTTTCTCACAACTCTTTTTTTTAAACAATAAAAACTTTAGCGTAAAGAGCGAGGCGTTGAGTTTATATTGAATTTAAAGTTTAAAAAAGAAACTCAGTTTCTTTTTTAAATCCAATCTATTAAATCCTTCGGCTCAACAGGCGTCTCCAGAAGAATATCACAGTCGGCCTTCAGGTTACAGGTAAGTCTCCACTGCTTTGATAACATTATTTGAAAAAAAAACTACGTTTTCTAAAGAGTTAAATAAGTAATAAACTGTACAAAAACGTGCAGAAATTATTTGAAAAAAACTACGTTTTCTAAAGAGTTAAAGAGGCTGTGTCACAAGTTCGAACCTTAAAACGTACAGGGATTAGGAGGTGCAGTTGGGGGGCTGCGCCCCCCCCCCCAACTGCACCTCCTAATCTCTTTCAGTCCCTCTGGATTTAAAGTGACAGTTTTATTCCGGTTAGCTCCTACCAGATTATGATACTATGCCAATCAAGATTACTCGTGCGACCACTCTAAATACTGTGTCGATTTGCGCAATAAATGTGTCTGTCCTTTTGAAAATAGGAGTTCGTATTTGGCAGCCCAAAAAGAAATAAAAAGTTATTTCTTTTTTATCTGACACGACACGCCTACAGGCCACGGTTGGCAACGGACCCGAGTGAATGAGGACTCATTCGAAGGGGAATTCGACCTGTTAGCCGAAAAAATTATCCCCCCGAATTTACATTTATGAAAAACTTCGTTTTCCTATAAGAGCCTATGTTAATTTTTGAAATTCCTAAGAGCATAGTATTTCATTATTAAATTAGATCAAAATAGTCCTATTAACCTGACAAGACCGACTGCAAGCTTCCAAAAATTCCAGCTCTTTCCCAGAAGTTTTTTTTGTCGAAAACGAAAATCTTACTTTGTATTTGCTTGCGTCGAAAAAAGATTGCAGAGACTAAAAATAATTTAACAAGAGTCTCTGATGGTACAAGGTTCGAACTTGTGACTCAGCCTCTTAAAATCTTTAGAAAACGTAGTTTTTTTTCAAATAATACTGCACAGGGGCAGATCCTGGGCGGATCCAGCCTCCTAATCCCTGTACGTTTTAAGGTTCGAACTTGTGACTCAGCCTCTTTAACTCTTTAGAAAACGTAGTTTTTTTCAAATAATACTGCACAGGGGCGGATCCTGGGCGGATCCAGCCTCCTAATCCCTGTACGTTTTAAGGTTCGAACTTGTGACTCAGCCTCTTTAACTCTTTAGAAAACGTAGTTTTTTTCAAATAATCACTTAAATAGGTAAAAAGAAAATCCCAAACGTATGACAAAAACAGCAAATTTATGAACAAAAAAGGAATGTTTTTTTTTTTTGCAGTGAAACTTCTCAGTATTTTAAGGTAAAGAACAAGCTTTAATCCCTTCAAATATCAAGTTTTAATAAATTAGGGTTTGAATTTGCTTGTAATATCAAATTATTGTATATTTCTAATAGTATAACATTGGAATATGATTTAATTTTTGGATTTGTCTCCATTTCTTTTAATGAAGATCTATAAAGCCTTTTTTTTTAAACTAGGGGGGGGGTCAATTTGGTTGTTTTCGATACTGGTATTTTTCAAAATCTAGGGGTTCAATTGCCCATTGGACTCTTAGCCCATTTCTGAGGCACATTTGATTCTCTTGATATGTTTAAATAATAATATTATTTTGTTCGTTTTTAACAGCCACATGTCTGAGGCACAATATAAATGAGGCACAATATTTGTGCCTCAGTTTTCGGATGCCTAATTTCCCAGCAGTTATTATCCAAGCCGTTTTGCTTATACTTTTCTAAAACAAAAAAGGGGACAAATTTGAACTGTTATACAAAGGAACTATTAACTAAAATTTCCCTAAAATTCGATTGTTTTTTCCCTAAAACACCGCAATGTTTATTTACAGTCATTATGTTTGTCCGTTTTCCTATTAAAAACTTTACATTATACAAGGTGGTCGAGCCACCTTATACTAAATTAAATACATCAAACAAGGGCAAAAAAATGAGAAAAAGTGAATAATTTCACCTAAAATTTCCCTAAAATTCGATTGTTTTTCCCTAAAACACCGCAATGTTTTGTCGCAATTTACAGTCATTATATTTGTCCATTTTCCTATTAAAACTTTACATTATATAAGGTGGTCGAGCCACCTTATACTAAATTAAATACATCAAACAAGGGCAAAAAATGAGAAAAAGTGAATACTTTCTAAGATTAACAATATATATATATATATATATATATATATATATATATATATATATATATATATATATATATATATATATAGATATATAATATATATATATATATATATATATATATATATATTATATATATATATATATATATATATATATATATATATATATATATATATATAATCATATATATATATATATATATATATATTATATATATATATATATATATAGTTTACGCCATCTATGTTATATACAGAGTTATTGTAGCTGAGTTTGCATCTTTGCCCTTAATGGGATAAAGATTCTGCATCACCTTGAGGTTATTTCCATATTGATTTCTACACTCTAATTCTAGATTTTTAGTTGAGTAGTACTTGAGGGACCTTCTATAATTCCTAGTATAGGTATTTCTCTCTGGGTATTCTCACCAGCACCATCTTCTTTTTTTCTTATATAGACTGGCGCGCCATCTATTCTGCTATTTTCGTATAGCGCCATCTTTGTTGCCATCACTGTTTCTTCTGAATAAGTGAAGTTACATAGTTGCCAAATATTGCATAGCTGCCAAATTTAGACAGTATATTTTGCCATTTTCGGCGATATAATTCGGGCTGCATTTTTCGGAGATAGCCTGTGCAGAAGTGAGCAACAACGAACATTCAAGAGGCCGTACAGTACTAGCGGGATTTTTTTATCCTTAAACTGCTGGGATAAGGTGATTCGTGTGTTGCACTTCCCACGGGTCTTATCTACCGCTAAATCTTTAAAGCCTTAATTGCTCTCGGATTACGAAATAATCATTCCGTAGCAAAATGGCGAGCGTGAAGCTTGTGTTAAATGCTGTACTGAACTTTGTTGAGCGGGCGATGAAGGCTGGAAACCCGATAGACAGTATTGTCAAAAGTGCGGTTTCACATTTCTCCATTTCTCCGATGCGGATATATTGGAAGCGAAAAAGGTGATTTGGGATGAAGCCGAATATGCGACGAGAGTGACTGCAAGAGACAAAAGTTCGGATAATGTCATTGACATAATGAAAGTTTTTAAGCTGTGTGACGAAAAAAACATTTCGCTCCCGCGGTTCGTATTATACCAACCTGATGACGTACCGATTATTCCAGGCGAAATAAGTGCAACTTTGACGAGAAAAGTGGGAGAGCTATGCCGAAAGTTCGACAGTTTCGTCGAGTCTGAGTACCAGCCTGCGCAATCCCTATCACTCACGTGAGAATAACGGAAAGCATAAACAGACTTACGCCGTAGTTCTCAAGAATCCGCCCCAAGGACTGACTGATCCCGAATCACGGAAAGACTATTTAAATGGACTTTGCGGACAGACAAGCAGTGACATCGTCGAACTGAGGCCTCGTAAGAGTGCTTGGAGCGTTCTCGTGAAAGACAAAGCGACCGCCGATTCCATTGCACAGGCTATTACCAGTACCGATAATTCCGTTGTCGCGAGAGTAAAAAGCCCCTCTTTCTTCGGGATAATTCGCCACGTCCCTGCTAGTATTTCAGAAGAGGACTTACGCAGTTTAGTGTCGAAATGTGTCGAAGCTTCTGGAATAGGCAAAACCAGGTCATTCAAACTGAAATTTGATTCGCGGGAAGACCTACAGAGTGCAATCAAGTCTCCCCCCGTGATTGGGTATGAGCGGATGCCGATTCACGAATACAAATTTATGCCAATCCAGTGCTACAAGTGTCAATGCTTCGGCCACGTAGCAAAGGCATGTCCAAATCCGCCAAAGTGCTCCCGTTGCGCTGGTAAACACTCCAGCTCAAAGGACAATCCCTGCCAGAACCCCCTCAAATGTGCTCTATGTGGTTCGGCAAACCATCCCTGTTACAGTTTTAAAATGCCCTGAAGCACAGAAAGCATTAAAACAATGAATAATCTTGAACTTAAAGTTGTATCATGGAACATGAATGGTGGAGTTCTGGCTAAACTACCTCTGGTTGAGCAATTAGTACAAGAATATGACGTAGTCTGTCTACAGGAGCACTTTCTTACAACAGAAGGACTTCAGCTTCTTGAGGTCAATGACAGTTTCAGCGTATTCAGTGTTCCTGCAAAGCGTTCTGGCAGAGGTAGACCCTCTGGTGGTATTTCAATACTGGTACGCCGAAGTCTTAATCCTTCCTTGTACAAGCAGTCTGATTTCTTCGTCGGTGTCCGCATTGCTGATACAGCCCTATTCTGTGTCTATATGCCCTCGGATTATCGTGACGATGAATCTGATACAAGATTCAATGTTGCTTGTGGACAGATTTGTGGAGCAGTTGACGGATGTGTTACGCAAAAAACTGTCATGCATTGTAACCGGAGACATGAACTGTAACCTGTGCGACAACAGCCCAAGAACTCAGGTTCTGGTTGCTGCCTGTGAAAGTCTCCGTGTACTTGAAAATGACCTGGACTACACGTATGTACATAACTCCGGCTCTGTATCCTCCCTTGACTCAATGCTGTGCTCTGCAGATGTGAAGACAAACGGAAAATGTAGGGTAAAATTAAGCATCTGTGCTTCCGACCACCTACCTATCTCAAATGTGTGTTCTGTGTCACTAATAAACCTACTCAGCCCGATGAATGTCACCGTAAATGGGTGGTAAAATCTGAGTGGGGAAAAGCCGACTCTGCGCTTTTCAAGTCCGTGTATGATAATATACTTGAAAAGATAAAGGTCCCATTTCAACTGCTTCAACAAGGTTCACCTGTTCCCGATAATGAGAAGCAGATACTCCTGAACAATTACTGTGCAGAAATTACACATGCCCTACGCTGTGCCGAAAAGGCTGCAGTTCCGACACGAAAAGTTCGAATCGGAAGTGAAAATCCACAGTGGTCTCAGAATGTACAGTTGTCCGAGTCTTGTAGTCGTTCTAAATTCTGGTATACACTATGGAACGAGTGCGGGCGCCCTCGTCAAGGTGTCTTGAATGATATCAGGCTATATACTAAGCGAAAGTTCGCCAAGACCCTTGCTAAACACCGAACCGACTTAATGGACCAGAATTGCAAAGTGCTTGAAGGTGACCCAAATGCAGTCTGGAAGTATATTAAAAAGAAAAGGGGTCCGAAATCTCGCAAAGAAGAAATTTTGCCAAGTGAAAGTGATTGGAATAAATATTTCACTGACGAATTCTCACCGCCGAACAAGGCTCTCGAGGAAGAGTTCGAAAAAAGAGCTCGACTCCCTCCTAGCGTCAAATGAACGAAGTGTCGGGTTCGTTGTTACTGTCTCTAGTATCGTCATATGCTATCTAAACTGAAAAAGAAGTATTCTCGAGGTGATGATGGTATTTGTGGAATGCATCTGGCTATTGGGGGTGACAGTGTGTTAAATCACCTTGCTCTTATGTACCAGATGATCTTTAACTGCGGTCTTGTCCCCGATGTTTTCTGTGTTGGCGTCGTTACACCAGTTCCCAAAAAAGGGAATGATCCCAGGAACTGTTCATCATACCGCCCCATAACGGTTGCGCCGGTATTCTGCAAACTCATGGAAATGCTTGTTTTTGATGACCTAAGTGAAGCTTGTTATACACCCGATTCGCAATTCGGGTTTAAGAGTGGTACTAGTCGCGAGCATGTTCATTCGTTGATAGCTAATCTTTTGCTCAGTGCTCACGATAATAATGATACACTTGTTCTAGCAAGCCACGATGTACGTAGAGCATTCGACTCCGGTATCCACGCACATATACTTAGTTCTGCTTGTAAACGCGGAGTTGACCGTTCGGTTGTCGTTGTATGGAGGAGCATGTATAGGAGACTGAGAGTGAAGATTAAAGTCCCCACTCATCGCGGTATGGTGGTATCCTCCGTAGTTATACCTGTCCGTAAAGGTATCCGGCAAGGCTCCATTACTTCCCCTCCCCTATACAACAACAGTATTATCGTCCCTCAAGAATCTGCCAAAACGTGCTGCATATATCTAGGTATAGACGTGTCTCTCATCAATTACGCTGATGATATACTTAACGCAAGTAGGTCTGTTTCAAGGTTGAGGATAACTACAATATATTGAGTGATGAATATGCTAAGATTGGGCTAGCTTTTAACGCTGCCAAAAGTGAAGTAGTTGTTTTTCGTCGCAACGCGAAAGATTCGACCCCGATTAGCGTGCTCCTAGGTGATACTGCGGTGAGCTCAAAGCCATCTCTCACTTACCTTGGACTGCCGATCGCTTCAGATCTGCGGTCTACTCGTGAAGCACTGGTTGAGCATTTTTCAGAAAAGGCACGCAAAGCATACGGACTTCTCCTACCCTGCAAACGTATGTATAACCGCCATATACTCGGAAGGCTTTATTCCGTGTTCGTTATCCCGCATGTTCTGTCACTCTCGCCGTTTTGGTCTCTTTTCACCGAATCAGATAAGCGCTCAGTCCGTCGGGTTTACTATAAGTATGCAAAATATCTGTTAAGTGTTACGCCATGGGAGAGAAATTCAAGAGTTTCGAAAAATTACAGCGTTGCGGACCCGACTACTGCAGCTACTGAGCGAATCGTCCGATTTCGGCGTTCGCTCAATCCTGATCATGATATGTACCGAGCTATCGTAGGCTAGTTTGATTACGAGTTTAGTATGCTGTATATAGATTGTTATTGAAGTCTTGTTGTTTCTCTTATTGCATTTTCTTTTTCTCTTTTTTTTTTTTTTTTTTTTCATTACTCCGTTGTGTAACCTTGTGTTATTTATGATGGGAAATAAAAACCATTCATTCATTCATATATATATATATATATATATATATATATATATATATATATATATATATATATATATATATATATATATATATATATATATATATATATATATATATATATATATATATATAATTAATCTTCATCCAAAAATCAAACTGATTTATTACTTTTGTTTAATTTTAGTGACGAGTAATTATTATAAGTAGAAAATGAAAACATAAAAAGCATTTTCATCTCCGAATGTGCTAGTTTTTTTTCTTTAACTCCGAAAAATTAGGAAAACGCCTTTTTTTAGTAGTGTTGGCCAATGGCGTTAAATTACTATTTTAAATTCTTGACAGCAATGTGTACGTGACCAAGCTAAAACGTGGAAATACTAAAGAAGAGTAATATTTTTGCCAATCACTGAATGTGTGGTCAATTAATTAGCTGGCACTCATTTCTCGTTTGCTAAATGTCAACAATTACGCTCTGATTGATAAAATTACGCTCTAATTGAGTGCTGATGAGTTCCAAAAACACCTGACATTTATATTTAAATTCGCTTTCATTTAGATTTTATTTAATTTACAATTAAAAAATTATATTATTTCGTTCGTTTTAGCAATCTAAAGTTAAGATGTGTAGGGTAGCACACATTTTGCGCCACCTTAAACTTTCTTACTGAATATTCAAATAGAAATCAGGTAGCAAGTAAATAGCTGCAATAGAAAGCAGCTTCCAAATTTTCCTTCCAATACAGAAAAAAAGATGTAATAGGATATTTTCTAATTTCAGAAATATGCTACGATTTCACAACTTAACAAATATATTTCAAAAATCACCCGGATATATTCTGTTTCACTTAAATCATCATCTACAGCAAGCGATGCTCGTGAGCTCAACGACAATAGTTTAGGCCCCAGATAAGTAGAATTTCAAAGCAGCAAAAAAAACATGAAAAGCCTGGACAATTTTTGCTTATATCAAAGAGATTACATTTTGTAAGGCTTATGATTTATTTTGTAAGGTTTTAGCACTAAAAATTTACTTAGATGATCTTTGAAATATCCGCTTCATTCTAAATTCATTTTAAAATAAAATAAACTGACCATTAAAATAAATCATTAATTTAAACTAAAATAAAATATCTGGCACAAAAAAAGTAATTTTTTATTTTGTTTTGATTTATCTTCAGGAGTAGGCTGACCGCCTGCTAAACGGTCTTAAGAGGGGGGGGGGGGGTTAAGGTATTATTCAACAGATGATTCTTTGCCTTCCACTTTTTATTAGCCCATCATGTCTGACTCAAAGTAAAGTGGAACAGCACAAAAAAGACAATTTTGTAAGCGGATACATGTATAAAAAAGAATAAGATTGCTGAGTACTAAAATACTGTTAAGCAAAAAGCATCTCCACAGTAAAATTAACGACATTGAAATTTGCTTTTATAGAGTTTTAAATAAAAAAGGGCATAAGGATTGGACAAGTGAGTCAAACCCAAGACACAATTTCGTTGTCAAAACTAATTTAGTTTTTAACACGAAGTATGTCTGGGCCATAGTAGTGATGTCATTTTAGTACAAAAAAAAAAACAAAAAAAAAAAAAAACATAGCTCTTACTTCAAAAAAATCCGGATACCTTTTCTTTTCTCCAGCGTCGCGAAAACAAAATTTGACCCAAGCAAGAAAAGAAGGAAACAAGCGTCAAGGAACTAGTTGGTGCTCCTGTCAAAATGGCTGGAATGTATGCTCCAACGACTGGGAACATTAGCCCGCTTTCTTGAAGCCCGATGTTACCAACAGTGTATATCCCTGGAAAATGACATACACATATATTAACATACCTACACTGTCAAGATATGTCGTATATGTAAGATACTGTCATATACTGTCAAACATATATAGTGTCAACAAAATAAACTTCTGTCTTCTAACGCTTCTGTTCAGACATACTAATTGAACCTAATCTTTGATTAAAACAAACCACAAAAAATGAAGCAAGTATTAATTGAGTAAATTAGTTAAATTCAAGTTAAATCATTAGATAACTAAATTAAGTTAATTATTAGTTGAAATTAAGTAAATTAAGCATTAACTTAAAAGGGTGCTTTCTCTTTCTGCTTATACAATACAATAAAATTATAGCAAAAAAAAAAATAAATAATCAATTCTTCTTAATAAAATATCTCTTAGTCAAAATTGCCGAAGATTGTTCTTTTCGGCCAACCATCTAGGGCTAAACAGAAAGCAGGTCGTCCCCGTCTGGGGTGGGAGGACGTCACAAAGAAAGATTTAAAGGAAATGGGAACTTCGTGGGCGGGTATAAAAAGGGAGGCTTTGAATAGATTGGGGTGGAGGAGGAGCGTGCGTAGCTGTGTTGGCCTCAGGCGGCTTGGTGCTGCGGTGAGTTGTTAGTAGTAGTAGTAGTTTTAGTCAAAATATCAAGACAATAGAATTGAAATAATTTCAAACATTTAACCGTATATTAATATCAAAAAGAAAGAAGTCCTATACTGTGTTAAAACATGTGCTTTCATTCCATTGGTTTATTTTATGATGTGTTAATGTCAATGATATATTTAAACCTTCTGTTCAAAATTAAATACAACTAGAGTACTGCAAGTAACAATGATGGCACTAAGAAAAAAATTCAAAGAAAATTCCCTCCCTCCAGAATTTGGGAAAAATAAATCATTTTTTGGTAACTTCATTATCAAAATAGAAAATATTCTAATCCCCACCCCCCAACCTAGATCCTGAAAGAACTTTTTCGTGTCTTCATGAAAAAAATTGGAAAAAATCCCTGTCCTATGGCAGCTACATTTTCGTGAATTGGTCAAATTAGAACCACTGGCAATTGCACCTTGCTAGTATGTCAAATTTTGAGGCAATAAGAATAATAGAAAAAATTAATGATTCTCTTGTATAAAAATTTGAGCTACTTAAAAAAAATGTTTTTGAGCTGAAACAGTTTTTGCATTTATATTTATTATTTACCTATCCCTATAAAACTTGCATCGCAAAACCATGTACAGGCATAAAGTAAAACAGAGGATTAATAAAGAAAAAGGCATATTAATAAGGCATAAATAATACAAAAATGATAAATATAAAATATAACCTTTGTGTAAGAACAAACTATGGATTTCTCTAAGAATTTTGATAAACGAATAGATTTAGAACTCCTTACTGACCTTTCAGAAAATAAGTGTGGGTTCACTGAGCTAAAGAGAGTATGGATAACTTGCAAATGTGGAAAATGGCACTAGTGTCGACCAAAAAGTCACCAATGCCATCTAATATTTACGATTTCTTGGCATTTTTTCAAGGTTAGTAATTGTGTTTGTTTTATTTTTTCCGAAACTGCGATCAGGCACTTATTACTACATAATATACGTATAACCTGTGTAGCTGTGTAAAATACACAACTACACTAATAAAAGTAAACTTGCCTTACTATTATATGAACAGAATTCCAAAAACGCCAAATGCTAGATAGCGTTGGTGATTTTTTTGTCGACACTACCGCCAATTTCTACTCTTATAAGTTACCCATACTCTTTGCCTTAGACTCAGAACACATTAATCATTGATATTATTACATATTAATTATTTATTAACAATTTATGAATATTAAACACACATGAGCAACTTCAAGAATAAATTTGTATCCAATTCTATAGACGCCTTGAGGTTAATTTTGCAACTTTTAACGCTTGATTTGTTATTAAACCTCAAATAGAGAAATATTTACATAATTAGGGCGAAAAGAAGCAAAAAACGAAAAGCTTCCTAAGCAATCCAAAATTTTTTATTTTGCCATTTGCATTTTAAGATATCAACTGAAACAATCATATGTGGAAAATTCCGCCTTTGCACTGCATCTGTTGTAGAGGAACATTTTGTGTAGAAACACAAAAAAGCGCTGTTAGTGAACCAACGGTTATTGTGCTCAAAAAGCAGTGAAAAAAAAATTATAATGATCCTCAAGCACTTACCTAAGGCACAAACGAGGGGCGCAAACCAGTCGAGGGTTGTTACTAATCGTTCTTCATAGTCTTCAAGAGGGATAGCCAAAACGAAAAGACTTGCCCATAAATTACCGACTGAAAATTGACAAATCAGTTTTGTCCAGTCTATGGGTGGCTGTGAAAACATAATTTTTTATTTTTGTATCAGCTTTACAACAGACTTTTAGCGAAGAAAAGAAGAGAGATTACTTTCCTATATTATAGCTACGTGGTAAAAAATTGTGCTTTAATTTAATTGATTTACGTCTGTGATACATTTTCGTAATTATTTCTCATTTACTGAAAAACTAGTAATTCCGCCTTTTAAAAACCAATTTGGTTTTAAAATTTTCCGAAAGAAATTTTTTATGATAACAAAGAAGAGAAAAAAAGTCAAAATTCCTCCTGATTGGTTCTGCTGTATGAAATTTTAAGCCTATGAAATCAACTCACGCCTTAGAGTCGCATGATCGATTCCAAAAATACCTTTTGTCTTTCAAGAGAGGCAAATTAACCGAAAGAGTAATGAAATATTTAGTTAAATTGTTTTAGGCTGAAAAACAGAAGTTACATTAAAAGATTTTGGGGGGACAGTTGGTATAAAAAAAAGTAAATTACATAAATTTAACAAAATCTTTTTCTTGGCAAGTATTTTTTATGCCATTAAATAGTGAAATAAACCTCAAAGACTGCAAAAGGAAGGGTGATTTAATTTACATCTTGAGTCATCCCTTTTATATAAAAAAAAAACTGAATAGTTTTTTTTTTAATTAGATTAAAAGGCGGTAATAAGGCTTAACACTAAAAATGTCTTGTATACGAGGAAAGTTGCACCCCCCTCCTCCCTCAAACCCCCGCTCTTTACGCTTAAGTTTTATTACAGCTAAACTGAGACCATTTGTGAATGCTGCAAATATAGCGACTTGGTAGTTGAAAGTGTTTCACTTACCAACTGCTTATCTAGACACTTGAACTAAACATTTGGTAAAGCCCTTGCACACCAATAAGCCATTCCGTTCTTTAGAGCAGTGAAAAAAAAAATACATTTTATCCCATTTCGTTGCCCCAGTGTTCGAGTATGTGTTCTTGACGCATTAGTGAAAGAAACCCCTAAGTACAGACACATTAGCGTAAATGGCAGAGGTTGAGGGGCGGGGCAGCCCCCTTATATATGAAATATATGCCGTTGACTTTAAGTTGGAATGTCACTCTTTATTTTTCGTTTTAAAAAACTTGTCTTTTAAAATTACCTTCTCTTCTTTTTAATTCAGTATCTAGGGTTAGACTAAAAACCCTAACTACACTCTTTACGTTAAATTTCAACTTTTACACGACGATGCTGCAAAAAGAGTTTATTTATTGTATTATCTTTCCAAAATAATTTTTTTTTCTTTATAAACAATCGTTTCCGCAATACAGAGTGTCAGTTCCCCTGACAACCATACTGTACACTCATTCCTTAATTCGTCAGTATCTACATTCTTCTAAATTAAAGGAGACTAGATATTAAGCTCATAATAATCTGAATGCCATTTAATTTATCTGAAGCACCTTTCATTCAAAGTTTGAAAATGTGGGTTTAAAATTTTCTTGAGACCTTAGGAAGAAGCACATCCTTTGGCTTGAGGTGGGGGGGGGACTATAGTGTGACTCTGCAAATTCAACCGCATCGAGTCTGGGGAACTCACGGTTAAACAAATTCCAACGCAACATCAGTCTTGAATGCCAGGTGAGGCAGAGGAAAACGCGTGATCCAGCTGCAAGAGCCAGAGAGAAGAGAGATATTCCCTAAGAGTTGCTGTGCATAGTTGCTGTGCAACTATGCAATGCTGTATAAACTGTTAGTTTTTATTGCATAAATTATCCATATTAACTATACAATTTTTATCGACTGCATGTATGTTCAAGGACAAGTGTCTAACCGCGCGCCAGTTTAGCTTCCAAAACTGGGATTTAATTTCTGATTCCTCTTCATTAGGAAGAATAAAGGATATCTTAATATAGAATGAAGCGCACAGCATAAGACCTAAAGGGGCGAAGTTTTTATCATATTACAGAGATGATAGTTTATACTGGAATGATAATTGATAGAAGACGATAGTCTACATAATGGATTCAGTCGTGATATAGTAGATTCAGGCTTGACATAATAGGTATAGGATTGAGCAAATTATAGCCTAATAGACAACACAGCATTTGCACGGGATTCTGATTAATGCATAATTCTTCTGGGCTTGGTTTGTTTTGGCAGTCGTTTTCGGACTGAAAAACCTCTTCCTAGCTAATTTATATACTGTGGGTGTCCCCCGTAGTGGGACACCCATAAAATAGAGACAAAATTACTAATGTCAGGGCGTTTGTGCTCGTATTGTGTAAAAAAAAAAAAAAAAAACGAAAAAAAAATAAAGTAAAGAAAGAGACAAAACAACAATAAGGATAATTTTCAAACTTTGAATAACTAAAAACAGAGTAGATATCTTGCCAAGGACCTCCGCCAAGCCGTCCTCAAGAATATATAGGCTAAAAGAAGAAGAACTAATTGCCGATGTGCTCAAGGATAAAAACAAATTTGGAAGAAAAAAAAAAAAAAAAAAAACTAATTAATGGAGCCACCTTGTGGTACAGTTGAGATACCCTTTTACTTTCATTGCCAACAAGGAGCAATTTTTACTGTTTTTAACTTCTCTTTTTTCCGAGGTCTGTTTTTTTTTTTATTCTTGAGTACTTTGAACGGGTAATTTTCATTTACATGTTTTTAGGATTGAAATAGATGTGGCGGAGATCTTTGCCAAAATATCTACTTTGTTTTTCGTTCTTCACTGGCTGACAGTTATCCTCCTTATTGTTTTTGTCTTTTGGTTGCTTCATTAGGTTTTCGTTCTTCTTTTTTCCGTATGTCATGTATAGTTACTACTTACTTAATTGCACTTGAGACGAGATACATGCTGTTCAGCCCAACTCTCGATGCCGACAATTGTCAACATTTTTGTCCAATTGGAGTCAGTGGGCGTCTTAGGACCTATTTTTACGCTCGTGTTTTACAAGTTTATACATTAGGGAGAAACTGTAAAAAAATATATATAAAAATCAGCGCATAGCTTGCCCGAAGGAGTAAGGACCTGGAAGAAAAATACTCTTTTTTGGTGCTGCACATCTCCAAAGGTTTTATTCATTGCTCCCCTCCCCCTGGATTCTGAAAAATAGCTCTTTGGGTATTTTCACTAAAAACACCTTTTTTGGGGAGTTTCATTAAAAAGCCCCCCCCCCCTAGCTTTTGAAAATTAAATTTTGCCCTTTCCACATTTTCGTGAACTGACGTCTTTAGATTAAACCTGTCTGTTAATTCTTCTTTTTATACTTTCAAGAGTTAATACAATCTAGTGGTAATAGGCAAAGTGATACTGACGCGTCTGCTGCCGCCAAATATGTATACAAAAAAAAAATCAGGGAAAAAGAACATAAAAAAAGGAAAAAAAACAAGGATAAATGCAGCAATTTGTGCTCTAAGCTGCCTCTTAGAACTTCTTAATGCTGTAAGCTGCCTCCCCGTAGGGGCACAGTATTTGTAGGCATGAATATATAATGACTCAAAGGTAATAGGCTTGAGATTGTCTGTGCAGGATTTCGACTCTTGTAGATAGAAAACCATCGCCAAGTGCTGGAAACCACGTTGTGACCAAGATGGGCCCAGGATTGCACAAAGCCTCCATTCATACTGGAGGTCCCAGGAACGTCTTGCTGTCCGGTTCTAAGCCGGCTTAAGCGCTTCGGTGTAGACTTGAGAAGATGTTTTGGTCCCCGTCTTGCACTGGCATCCGGGTCCATTAATTTTACTGATGCCAAAATAATTTCAATGATTGAAAAAATCATGAAAATTGGACTGTTTCCGAGGTTAAAAAATAACTATCGTATCGACATTTTGACTGACGAATTCAGACGATTCAAACTGGACTTATTAGGACTTTCAGAAACTTATATCCCAGGGGGGTAGGAAGCTTGAAATTAGGTTATAGAGAATTTATTTACTGAGGCAGGAAGGATGGGGTACATAGACAGGGAGTAGGGCTCATGATGAATAAGAAAGCTTCTAAGTCTTGTTTAGGCTGGAAGAAGGCATTAATAATAGAACACTAATCAATCATTTTATGACTAAAAAGTTCAGGGTATCAGTTATAGTAGTATATGGCGCTGTAGAACCGATTAACAGATATACTAGTGACTCAGATGGATTTTACTAACAGTTACAGGAGCAAATAGACAAAGTCCTTGGTAGAAATATAGAGTTTTATTGGGAAATTTTAACGCCCAGATCGGTAGGAATAGGGATAGATGGTATCCTAGCTTAGGTAAATTTGGTGTGGGTATAACAATCTAGTTATAACCAATGCAGTGTTTGGGAATAAAATGGCCCATAAGTTAACGTGATGGTAAGACAGCAAACCTTATTAAATATGTTATTGTAAACTGAAGACTGGCAGGACCAATACAAGATGTTAGGGTATATCGAAGTGCTGTTATTAATTTTAAAAGCAAAGATCATCATCTAGATCACCATCACCACCTAGGGTTCATTTAAAGCTCAAATTTCGGAAGGGTAACTACCTCTCGGGAAGTTATGATGTAGGTAGACTCCATGATGAGAATTTAAGAGAAATGTTCCAGGAACAGTTGAATACTAAACTAGAGAGATTAAAATTTGACAGTGTAGAAGATGGATGGAATAATTTAGGAAAACAGTTTATGAAGTTGCATGAATGTAAAGAAAGTGGAGAAAGGATTAAAATATGAACTAAAGAGGTGTGAAGTAGAGGCCATGGATAAAACTACCAAGGATCTGGAAGATGAAGCTAGACGGCATAATAGTAAAATATTGAACAGGTATGTTAATAAATTGAGAGAGAGCACTCAATCCGGACTTGTCCCAGTTAAAGATAGGAACGGGGCCACAATTAGTGATAAAGGAAAGAGTTAAAGAGAGATGGGCAGAACATCTTGAGAATGTGTAAAACCAAGATAGGGTTGTAGGAAAAGATATAGAGGAAAATGAAAAAGTATGTGATACCTTGGGTGGGAAGGAAAATTATTTTGTGAGGATGAATTAGTGACAGTGGTAAAAGGATTAAAAAAATAATAATGCCCCAGGTGTTGATAGTGTGGTAAAAGAGTTTCTTAAATATGGTGGCTCTGAGATTAGAAATAAGTTACTGAAGATTATGAATATGATTTTGAAAAAAGGGAAGTACCAAGCGATTTTAGGAAAACCCTAATTAAACCACTGTATAAGAAAGGTGATAAGAGTGAGTGTGGTAATTATTTAGGTATTAGCCTCTTCTCTGTAGATAACAAAGTACTTAGAAATATGATACTTTTTAAACTGAGAGATGTTGCAGACAAAGTTATAAGAGAAGAGCAGTGGATTTTTAGAATGGGTAGAGGATGTGTGGACCAAATCTTCCCTCTTAGATTAATGATTTAGAAGTGACTGAGTTTTCAAACCCCTTTGATCCTCAGTTTTATAGATTATAAGCAAGCGTTCGATTCTGTTGAATAACACTGATGGAGTTAAGGTAGGAAATGAGGCTAGCAGTTTGTTTCGTGTTAAATCAGGTGTTAAGCAGAGTTGCGCTCTATCCCACTTTATATGGATTATTTTGATCCATTCATTATAGTTTCTCCTAAGGAGCACAGGAAAGGCAATGGATGACCACGGAATCAAATGGGGAGGAAAAACTATCCTGAACTTAGATTATGCTGATGATTTAAGCATCCTAGATGAAAGTGTGAGCAAAATGAATGAATTTTTGGAGGTTTTGGGAGTTCAGGGTGCTAGAATAGGTTTGAAAATTAATGTTAAGAAGACTAAGTCACTAAGGCTAGGAATAAGTGAAGATGAAAAGGTGACGGTGGGTAATGAAACGATTGATCAGGTGGGCAGCTTCACTTACCTTGGTAGTATTATTAGTAAAGAGGGTGGGAGCAGTGAAGATGTTAAAAGTAAAACAGTCAAGGATCCGAGTGTTTTTTTCACAGTTAAAAAAAGTTTGGAAGAATAGGAAGATAAGTCTGCAAATCAAGATTAGAATATTGGAAACTACACTGATGACAGTGGTCAATTATGGTTCTGAAACATGGGCGCTCCGAAAAACGGATGAAGATTTGCTAGATGCTTTCCAGGGAAATTACCTACAGATTGTTCTGGGTACCCAGCTGACTGTCCGTATTTCAAACAGTAGTCTGTATGAAAAAATGTGGTTCAATCCAGCTTTCTAGGGCTATAATGAGAAAATTGCTAGGGTACGTTCTGCAGATGAAGGATGAGATCACCAAAGATTGTGCTTTATGGCCACCTGTCTAGGGCTAAACGGAAAGTAGGTCGTCCACGCTTAGGGTAGAAGGAAGTCATAAAGAAAGATTTAAGAGAAACAGGAACTTCCTGGGAGGGTGTAAAGACGGAGGCTTTTGAAAGTTTGGGATGGAGGACGAGCGTGCGCAGGCCTTGGGCGGCTTGGTGCTTTGGTGAGATTGTTGTTAGCAGTATATTATCAACAGCATTCCACTTGTTTGGCTATCTCTAAACTACTGCTGAGATGTGACATCTACTAGAGATATAGCTTTAAATCTACCCCTTCTTCTGTTTTTCCACTGATAAAGAGACATCCTTTCATGAGCAAAGAATCACAGATCTTGTTGAAGAATGACAAAAGGATATCAACAAAAAAGTGCTGTATATAACAAATTTTTATCGCTCTTCTCTCCATAAATAAATGCATATTTTCATGAACATTGAGGAAATGAAGAGAGGGTTTTTTATTTGGTAATTTTCAATAAGATATAGGTTTTTACTTCCTGTTTTGAACTTTTACCTAATTTTTATGATTTCAACTTTTTTTATTTTAATTTTGACTAATCCAGTTTTAACTGCAACTCTTCCTCCTTGTTGTGATAACAATTTTGACCTTTTTCAGTTTTTAGTCATTTATAGTTTTGACACAAAATTAAGCATTTGCTGTTTGTGATTAATGTCTTGAAAACAGATTTCAAACAGGTCTGTTTTTCTCAATATAACTGATAATCAATTATATTGATTATCAGGGTTCCAGGTTATCAGGGATCAGCTATTCAGGGTTTTATGAATAGATTCCTGTTTGGTACCCCTTGAATTTTATAACATAATTTCGTCACCATTTTGAAACAAGGTGCATAATTTTTGTGGAACAGCTAGCTTATACATATATCTTATTTTTATAGATACTTTTTTCCAGCCTTTCGTAGCAGGTTTGTATTTTGTTTGTCCTTTTTTCAATAAATGTATTTCCTTGTATATCTGTTTTTATATAAATTGTTTCTAAATACTTTTGAAAATCATCTAACCTTTTCCAATATACTATAGGCTAGGCATGAAGCCCAGACTGTGGGTGAGAGGTAATCTTGGTATATCCATGGACCTATCTAGACTTTTACCTTGGGTTAGAAACCTTCAATGTGCGCCATTCCCTCTGAAAGTCCTTTTCAAAGTTGGCTTCTCGGACATAGTATGGCATATAGAAGAGGTCATATATGAGAGACAGACCAAAAAATCCACAGAAAGTTGTGAGAAAGCAGGCCATATGTTTTAGTCTTCCTAGGTATAACAGATGGAGTCCAAACATACCACCAATGAAGAAAAGAATATATGCAATCACTACATTCTTCATGATCTAAAAGAAATAGAAATAATCAAACAAACAGTAATCATGGAATAATGGAAGAGAGAAAAGATTTATCAGAAAAAAAATCATTCTTGGACTATTTCCAATATTTCTGAAGGGGAGGGGGGCTTCAGACTAAATTCAGGGGTATAGACCCCTTTCCCCATTCCCTGTGTACATTTCCGACTATTATATCCACTTTAATAATTTTCCACATTATATTATTAAACCCAATTCTAAGACACTGTACAAACTAACATTTGTCAGAGAATTTAGAAATGACCGTATTTTCCAAGCCAGGCTAGAAATGCAAGCCCGCCATCAAGAAGAAAGAAACACGAATAAACAAGCAGTAGAAATATATTGTACAAAAATGTTTTTTTAGACAGTTTAGCAAATTATGCTAAAATAAATTACACAGCCGTGTAGTGCCTTGGAGAAAAACATAGAAGCAATACCATGTAAAAGTATTTATGTTTGTACTGAAAACTCATTGTATTATGTTGTTACACTAAAACAAGGAGTAATTAGTCAATAAATTAGCATTGACCTAGTATAGGGTGATGTGTCTCCCAGGTGCTATTTTTTCCTGGAATCATGTACAGTAGACACTTATACAAATTTAGATGCTGTTTTTTGTGTGTGTTTTTCTTTTTAATCCCAAATCTGAGTTCTTTAAGCATTTTTTCCAAAACGGCTCAAAGGGTTTCTGTTGAGTATGTCTCCACTACAGCATGGTAAGTGTTTTTGACGAGAGTTTACACAATTAGTAAGATGAAAGTGTGAGCAAATGAATGAAGTTTTAGAGGTTTTTTTCAGGGTGCTAGTGGTTTGAAAATTAATGTAGGAAGACTAAATATGGAAGACTAAGTCACTAAGCCTAGGAATAAGTGAAATGAAAAGGTGACGTTGGGTAATGAGGAAAAATATTGATCAGGTGGGCAGCTTCACTTACCTTGGTAGTATTATTATTAAAGATGGTGGGAGCAGTGAAGATGTTAAAAATAGAATAGCCAAGGCTCAGGGTGTTTTTTCACAGTTAAAAAAAGTCTGGAAAATAGGAAGATAGTCTGCAAACCAAGATTAGAATCTTAGAAGCTACAGTGATGATAGTGGTCAAATATGGCTCTGAAGCATGGACGCTTCGAAAAGCGGATGAAGATTTGCTAGATGTTTTCCAGAGAAATTGCTTAAGGATTGTTCTGGGTACCCGGCTGACTGACCGTATTTCAAACAATAGGCTATACGAAAAATGTGGTTCAATACCGCTTTCTAGGTCTATAATGAAAGAAAGGTTGAGGTGGTTAGGGCATGTTGTGCGGATGAAGGATGACAGATTGCCAAAGATTGTTCTTTTCGGCCAACCATCTAGGGCTAAACGGAAAGCAGGTCGTCCCCGTCTGGGGTGGGAGGACGTCATAAAGAAAGATTTAAAGGAAATGGGAACTTCGTGGGCGGGTGTAAAAAGGGAGGCTTTGAATAGATTGGGGTGGAGGAGGAGCGTGCGTAGCTGTGTTGGCCTCAGGCGGCTTGGTGCTGCGATGAGTTGTTAGTATTATAATTATACACAATTAGTATTAGTACTACAATAATATTACACAATAGTTTTTGACAAGTGTAGTGACACAATTAATAGGGACCCAAAATTATGCAGATAGCCTATTCTTTAGAGACATATAATAGCAGAGGAAGGACTCATCATATCCTGTGAGTTATACCATGGTAACTTGACTGATGCAAACATGGCAACAAGGTCACAACAAATTTTCATTCTGCAGAATTGAAGGATTCAAAAGAGCAAGTGGTCATTCCAACTTCATAAAATCTTAATTGTTTCTTGTTTTCTTGAACTGAACCCTATTATGAATAGTTACAATAGCAAGCGACATGTACTGAAAAGCCAACTTGGATGATAGCCTCTAGAGAATTAAAACATCATTAAATCTAGTGAAATATTGGTAGTAGTGTTGGATGTCATGACATTTCTGGTTTAGTATTATGCTAGCCTACCATCACAGGCAGCGCAATAGCGCTGCCTAAGTAAAGAACGATGTTGGTACAATGTATTATTTTTTTTCCATACCCAGTTGTCGTAGAAACTTCGAAAAGGCCTCATTTGATTGGAATTAAAACATCATTAAATCTAGTAAAATATTGGTGGTAGTGTTGGATGTCATGAAATTTCTGGTTTAGTATTATGCTAGTCTACCATCTTAGGCAGCGCAATAGCGCTGCCTAAGTAAAGAACGATGTTGGTAAATTGTATTATTTATTTTTGTTTTCATACCCGGGCACTTCGTATCGAAGGAGTTGTCGTAGAAACTTCGAAAAGGCCTCATTCGATTGGAAATCGGAGTGGCTAGTGCCCTTTTTAATAGTCGAAAGTGATTGGAGGGCAACTAGCCCCCCCCCCCACACCCATCATTCCCCCAAACACATCCAATCAAAATTTAGAGATAATCATTTTGTTCAGCATAGTTGATTTCCATATAGAAAATATGGTTTTTTTGAGGAGGGAAATCCCCCACAACCCTCGGGGCAAGGGTTTTAAGTTATGCCCTGAGGGTATATAAGAACGATGTTGGCACAAAGTATTATTTATTATTTATTTCCTTTAGAGCAGGGGACTTCGTATCGAAGAAGTTGTCGTAGAAACTTCGAAAAGGGCTCATTCAATTGGAAATTGGAGTGGCTTGTGCCCTTTTTAATAGTCAAAAGTGATTGGAAGGCAACTAACACCCCTTCCACACCCACCATTCCCCAAAACACATCCGCTCAAAATTTAGAGATAGCAATTTTGTTCAGGGTAGTTGATTTCCAGATAGAAATTATGTTTTTTCAGGAGGGCACTTCCCCACAGCCTTCAGGCAACGGTTGTAAGTTATGCCCTGGGGGCATATAAGGTCTTTATAGAAGGCGTTGTCGTAGAAACTTCAAAAAAGGCTCATTTGATTGGAAATTCAAAGGGCTAGTGCCCTTTTTAATAGTCGAAAGTGATTGGAAGGCAACTAGCCCCCCCCCCCGCCTTCACGCCCATCATTCCCCCAAACACATCCAATCAAAATTTTGAGATAGCCATTTTATTCAACGTAGTTTTAAGTTCTGTAAATTAGGTCTTTGAGGATGACACCCCCTCACAACCCTCAGGGCAAGGGTTGTAAGTTATGCCCTGGGGGCACATAAGGTTTTTATATAACGCGTTGTCGTAGAAACTTCAAAAAGGGATCATTCAATTAGAAATTGAAATGGCTAGTGCCCTTTTTAATAGTCAAAAGTAATTGGAAGGCAACTAACACCCCTTCCATTAACAAAATTCAAAATAGTCAAAATATCATATAAAAAGGCTTTTGGGGTTGAAATAAACCCCAGAGATTAGGGACAAGGGTTTTAAGCTATGCCCAGGGGGTATTCAAGGTTTTTATTGAAGGGATGGTTGTTTAACTTTAGAAGAGATCCATTTGGTTGAAAATTGAAAGTTCTAGTTCCTTTCTAAGCGTCAAAAGCGATGGATGCCATTTAGCCCCCCCCCCCCCCTCCTACAGCCCCACCTTTCACCAAACGAATCTGATTGAAATTATGAGATAGTGATTTTTTTCCAAATAGTCCAAAGAACATATAATAATGTCTCTTGGGATGATACAACCCCCAGTGCCCTGGGGATAGGGTTGTAAATTATTTTATGAGGGCATATAAGGTTTTAATTGAATGGGCAGATGTATAAACATCAGATGGGGCTTATTTGATTTGAAATTGGAAGTTAATATATGCCCTATTTAAGAGTTAAATTGATTTAAGATCAAACAGCCCCATCCCTCCATGCTCAGGATTTACCTTAACACCTCAAATTAAAATTTGGAGATAACAATTTTATTCATCGTAGTTAAAGGTTTCGGAAATTATTTCGGTGAGGAATACACCCCCCCCCCCTACAGCTCTCAGGGAAAGCATTGTAAGTTATGCCCTTGGGACATATAAGGTTCTTATAAAATGGTGGTCATATATGCTTTTGAGGGGACTCATTGGATTAGTAATCATAAGTTCTAGTGCCCCTTTCAAGAGTCAAAGTGATCAAAGCGCAGCTACTCCCCCCCCCCCCCACACACACAAACACATTGTGCTTTCCTGAGATGTATCCAATAGATATTTGAGACAGTCCTTTTATTCAAAATAGTTCAAATATAATATAACAAGGCTTTTGAGGTTTATACAAACCACCAGAGCCTGAGGACGAGGGTTGTAAGTTATGCCCCTGGGGTATTTAAGGTTCTTATGAAAGGGAACGTTGTATAAGCTTTAGAGGTGGCTAATTTGGTTGAAATCGAAGTTCTGGTTCCCTTTTAGGAGTCAATAGTGATTAAGGTCAAGTAGCACTCCCCCACCCAACTACCCCTCTTCTCACCAAATGCATCTGATTGAAATTGTGTGAAGGCAATTTTGTTTAAAGTAGTCCAAACAACATATAACAATGCTTCCAGGGTTGGCAAAATCCCCCAGAGCCCTAGGGCAAGGGCTTTTAGTTATGCCCTGGGGCCATAAAAGGTGTTTATGGAATGGATTGTTGTGTTAAATTCAGATGGGTCTCATTTGATTTTAAATTGGAAGGTATAGTGCATTTTTAAGGGTCAAAGTGATTTGAGAGAAACCTCCCCCCCCCCCACGCCCATCATTTCTCACAACAACATATCCAAACAAAGTTTTGAGGCACCGATTTTCTCAGCATTGTTGAAAGGTTCAGTAATTATGCTTAGTAATAGTTGTAGCAGCAGTAGTAGCATTAGTAGCAGTATGCAAATAGCACCTTCTTCTTCAACATCTCCGTATAATTTCATTATGGATCCTGGGCCCAATTACTTCATTGTAATGAAAGCTGGTCACTGTGGCTGTAACAGCAAGGCAATAGATATATGTCGCAATCATCTGAAAGCATTTTGTTGAAAAAAACGTACTGGAGGTGGTTGACTGTTGTTTCACTCTTCCTATGACATTTATTCTGTCGTCCCAAAACACAACAAAGTCATCTCTGTGATTGTGCTGTTTATATTAGTGGGCGAAACAGTTGGAATTTGAAAGAAAAAAAAAGAAAGAAAAACAACCCAGAAGTCCAGTCCATGGCCTCGAAGAGGTAGAGGGGAGTAGTTTTTGCTGCTTCAGTTCAATTAGTAAGCGAACCTTAACTAAAGAAAGGTTGGAATTAAAAATACAGACTGATGTGGTTGGCTAGAGGCTGGCCCTATTTATTTTTAAAATCCTTAAATAGCAAAAACTCAGAAAGAGCACTGCGATTCTATACAAGTTTCAGCGTTTTATTTCAGTTAAGGTTATATTCTTAATATGCATCACACACTCAGGGATTAGTATGAAGCTCTTTGCACGGTCTTATATTAAACTTTCTACTGTTTAATCTGACACTTTTTTAACTCAGAAAAAATCAATCCATGGTTAGTATTTCTCTCTTCTAGAAAGGTGTCTGTCTGTGCCCTGAGTGAACATCCATTGGAATTAAAGCACTGACCTGACCTAAGTTTTTTTCAATATTTTCGATTACAGAAGATCTAAAAGATGTTCAGATTATACTAGTAAATAGAGGAAAGGATTAACTGACAGCTGCAGACTGGTGTATAGAGTTTTGCAGAGCTTGATCAGACTTAGAGTAACAAGACAACCATTGCAAAAATTGTGTTTTGGTGTTTGCTTTTGCATTAAGCTCATGTAGCCCACATGTAGATGGGGGGGGGGGGGGTCATCAAATGCTTTCAGCATAAAACTGGTCATTCCATAGAATGTGTACACATTTCGAAAACACCTACATTAGATAACCTGCCTGTTGTCCAAGAATGGCCTGCTGCATCCCCAGAATCAACTTTTAAACAGAAGAGAAAAAAGAAACAAAAACCTTGGAAAAACTGGGTTTGGGTATGTGTAACAAAAATGTGTAACAATCATGCCAACAGTGGGAACACATTTTCGCCACACGTACACTTTTTTGGCAATGTCTTGTAAAACGGAAGCCAATCTAGTAAATTTTTTTCGCCCAAAACTAGTAAATCCCAAATGGTCAGAGTGGCAACGCTGTCTGGATATGTTTTTCTCCAATCATTCTTGATTCTGACATTAGTTACTTGGCAATCAAATTGGCTTGACACTCCTGATAAATGTCTAGATACCATGATATCATTAGATACCATGAACCAGACCAAAAAAACTTTCTTGTAATAACTTTTGTTGAGGTACTGCTTATAACTGATTGTAAAGAATCACAGAAATCATTGGTGGCAGTTTTTTTTTTCAATATTGATCAGCCACTTATCCTTTAGGGGCCTCACAGAAGTAATACATTCATGACCTGTTACCTTATCAATCAACTCTTTATGCTTAAAAGAATCTGACAGTCCATCAGGAATCTTTGAAACCAAAACTGTGACATGAGTGAGTATCAACAACAGACCTTGCTGAGAGTAATAATGGTGGGAGATTTATCTTGTGAGAATCAAATCAATAAGGTAAGGTCAATACAAGGTTTTCTACTGGTTTCAGAAAAATAAAGATGGCCACATAAGCTGTTGCAGGAACAGTTCGAACTTCTGTAGGTGACTGTATAACAAAGTATGGTAGGACAACTTAAGAGCCCTTACAAAATCCCATCTTCCCAATTCTAACACTAATGTGGCTCTGCAATGCCTTTTCTCTGCTTCTCCACTTTGTTCTTCACCTGGCACAGGAAAGTCCCATAAACCTTTTTTTGCATCTTTAACAGCAGAGAATGCAAAGAACTCACTTGCATATTTTACAATAGTTGCATTATCAATGCCTTTCTCAATGCGGTATTGCAGAAAGTTCAGCACAGGAGAATAAATCAGCAATTCTGCACAATCTATTATGTCACTCATTCAGGGGCGTCATTTAGGGGGGGGGGGCTGGCTGGGGCTATAGCCCCACCCTGATTTTAGGAGGGGCTCCAAATCAGTCGTCACAATTTCTGTTCATTTGATTTTAAGTTTGAAAAAAATTATATAAAAACGTGTTCTCAATTAAAACAAATCTGTTTCTAATTTACCTGTACTTCACAACAGTATATAGTGGGCTTCATTCCCAAACACATTTTTTTATTATTCTTTTTTCATGTATTGCGACATATTATCTATTGCCTTGCTGTTACAGCCACAGTGACAAGCTTTCATTACAATGAAGTAATTGGGCCCAGGATCCATAATGAAATTATACATGTTGGTTATGTGATTCTGGAGCAGTGATCCCCTCCATATATACATATTATGTACTCTATATTTCTTTGAGACTATTTGTGAATCTGTTCTGACTCTTTTCTGGGTTGTGTGTGACTCAAGTCTGCTCTGTTTCTGGACTTGGTAAATAAAACACTATTTTGTACACTTTTTGCGTTCCTAACCATAGACAAATTATCAAACAGTTTGTGGTAACAAACTGTAAGCACATAGCAATCTGGCTCAGTAATAACTGAAACTCTAAAAAAAAAAGGAATTTTGATACCAATAGATATATCAAAAGAATTGTGTTTTTATGCTGATTTTAAATATATAACTTTCATCAAGGTTAGTTTTAACCATCAAAAGTTAAGAGCCTGAGAAAATTTGTCTTATTTTCAAAAAAAAGAGAGAACACCCCCTAAACGTATAGAAACTTAATGAAAATCCCACCATTTATATTCAGCATATCAGACAACCCTACTGTAGGGTTTTCAAGCTCCTATCTTTTTAAAATGTGCAATTTTCTATTTTTTTGCCCAAAGAAAGATCATGGATGCATGTTTATTTGTTTATTTGTTGTTTTTTTTCCCCCAGGGAAGATGGTATCAACCCAGTGGTCCTAGAATGTCACGAGAGGGCTCATTCGAATGGAAATTAAAAGTCAAAGTGCCCTCTTTAAGTGACCAAAAAATTTGGAGGGAAACTAGGCCCCCTTCCATGCTCATTTTTTTTTTTTCCCAAAGTCCCTGATCAAAATTTTGAGATAACCATTTTGTTCAGCATAGTAGAAAAAATCTAATAACAATGTCTTTCAGGACGACTTAACTACCTGCAGTCCCTGGGGGGAAGGGCTGCAAGTTATGAGCTTTGCCCATTGTTTACATATAGTATTGGTTATTGAGAAGTATACAGACGTTTTCAGGGGATTTTTTTCTGATGCAGGGGGGAGGGGGTTGGGGGGAGGCGGTTACATGGAAGGATCTTTCCATGGAGAAATGTTTTATGGGGGAAGAGAATTTTCATGAAAAGGGACGCTGGATTTCTCAGCATTATTTAAAAACAATCAGAAATTAAATAAAAAAAAACAAATTTTCCAACTGAAAGTAAGGAGCAACACTAAAACTTAAAATGAACAGAAGTTACTAGGTATATAAGGGGGGTTGCCTCTCCTCAATAGCTTGCTCACATGCTAAAGTTTTTTTTTTTTTTTCAACTTTAAAAAGAAATTATTATTCTAATTAAACAGCCTTTTTGATTCAGAAATCATTCTTAAATAACTGAAACAAAAATCAAACTTTGGTTATTATAAGGTTATTATTAGGTAGAAAAAAGTAGAATTAATATACAAATTTCATTTTAATTATTCATGTACTGTGAGCCAAATTCAAAACCTGTATTAATTCAAAAACGTTCAGAAATTAAATAAGAAAACAAGTTATTTTTTTTACCAAAAGTAAGGAGCAACATTAAAACTTAAAACGAACAAAAATTATTCTGTATATGAAAGGGGCTGACTCTTCTTCAGTGCCCTGCTCTTTATCCTAAAGTTTAACTTTTTGTCACAACTCTACATTTTGAAACAACAAAAATTTTAGCATAAAGAGTGGGGCATTGAGGAGGGGACAGCCCCTTTCATATATGGAATAATTTCAGATCATTTCAAGTTTTAATGTTGCTCCTTACTTTCAGTTAAAAAAAAAAACTTTTTTTTTTTATTTAATTATAGGCAGCCCAAATGCGCTGCCTAAGTAAAGAACGATGCTGGCAAACTATATTATTTATTTTTTTTTCAATACCAGGGCACTTTGTATTGAAAGAGTTGTCATAGAAACTTCACAAAGGGTTCATTTGATTGGAAATTGGAGTGGCTTGTGCCCTTTTTAATAGTCAAAAAGTGATTAGAAGGCAAACTAACACTCCTTCCACACCCACTATTCCCCAAACACATCCAATCAAAATTTTGAGATAGCCATTTTGTTCAGCATAGTTGATTTCTATATAGAAATGTTTTTGAGGAGGACACTCCCCCAGAACCTCAGGGCAAGGGTTTTAAGTTATGCCCTGGGGCATATAAGAATGATGTTAGCACAATGTATTATCTATTGTTCTTTTCCTTTAGACCAGGGCACTTTGTATTGAAGAATTTGTCATAGAAATTTCGAAAAGGGCATTCAATTGGAAATTGACCATTTCCCAAAACACATCCAATCAAAATTTTGAGATAACCATTTTGTTCAGCATAGTTGATTTCCGGATAAAAATTAAGCTTTTGAGGAGGACATTCCCCCACAGCCGTCAGGGCAAGGGTTGTAAGTTATGCCCTGGGGGCATATTAGGTTTTTTATAGAAAGCATTGTTGTAGAAACTTCAGAAAAGGCTCATTTGATTGGATATTCAAAGGGCTAGTGCCCCTTTTAATAGTCGAAAGTGATTGGAGGGCAACTAACCCCTCTCACGCCCACTAATTCCCCAAATATATCCAATCAAAATTTTGAGATAGCCATTTTTTTCAACATAATTGAAAGTTCTAGAAATTAGGTATTTGAGGATGACACCCCCCCCCCCCCACACACACACACCTCAGAACACCCTCCCTATTTGGAATTCTTCTTGATTCCCTCAGAACAAGGTTTGTAAGTTATGCTCTGGGGGCATATAAGATTTTTACAGAAAGCTTTGTTGTAGAAACTTCAAAAAGGACTCATTTGATTGGAAATTGACAGGGCTAGTGCTCTTTTCAATAGTCAAAAGTGATTGGAGGGCAACTGACCCCCCTCTCACACCCACCTTTTCTCTAAGCACATCCAATCAAAATTTTAAGATAGCCATTTTGTTCAACATAGTTGAAAGTCCTGGAAATTAGGTCTTTGAGGATGACAACCCCCCCCCCCCATCCCTCAGGGCAAGGGTTGTAAGTTATGCCCTGGGGGCATACAAGGTTTTATAAGAAACTTCATAAAGGGCTCCTTCAATTGGAAATTGAAATGGCTAGTGCCCTTTTTAATAGTCAAAAGTGATTGGAAGGCAACTAACACCCCTTCCACGCCCACCATTTCCCCAAACACACCCAAACAAAATTTTGAGATAGCCGTTTTGTTCCACGCAGTTTAAAGTTCACGAAATTATACCTTTGAGCAGGACACTCCCCCCACTGTCTTCAGGGCAAAAGTTATAAGTTATGCCCTGGGGGCATGAAAGGTTTTTATTACAATTTTTGTCATAGAACTTGAAAAGGGGCTCATCCAATTGGAAATTCAAAGGGCTAGTGCCCTTTTTAATAGTCGAAAGTGATTTGAGGGTAACTAATGCCCCTCTCATGCACACCTTTTCCCTAAACACATACAATCAAAATTTTTATGCGAATTATGGCCAGAACATAACTTGCACTTTACTGAAAAAAATATAAATGTTTTTTACTTTTATAAATTTAATAAATCAAATAATATTAACATTATGATTACTAAATATCAGTATATGTATATTAAACTGACAATGCACATTCATTTGTATTTTTTTTTCAGTAAAGTGCAAATTATGTTCTGGCCTCAGGAAGACATAGGGTTTTTGAGCCCTACTCATGTTAATTTCTGCTCATTTTGAGTTTGACTAGGTTATTTATTGTAATTTATGTTTGTTTTGGGTTTCATTTATTTATCAATGCTGATTTGTGGTAGTTTCATGCTTGGTAGATTATTTGATTTTATTTTGCTCATTTTTTTGTTTAATGGAGTTCTTTACTTTTCTTTGAAAAAACTTATTTTATGGAAAAAGTTTATTTAATTAATTGTTAATAGAAGCCAGATTGTATGGGATTTTGAAAGTTTCTTACACTTTTTCTTTTTTGCCTCCAGTCAACATGTTAAATTTGGCATTCAAAATGGTTTTTTCATGAATTTTGTTTCTCAAATTGTCTTGAAATTTAGCTTCTTGAATTTTGAAAAAACCAAAGTGGAATTTCCAACCAGTAACTTTTATTAGATTTTAGGAAAGATAAGAAAAACAAGAAAAACATATTATATAAAAGGACAATTCAAAGAATTGATAAAGATCTTGAAAAATGATACTTAATCTCACACACCAAAGATCATAACAAAATGAGAATATGCAAAAAGATAAGATTTTTTTAATAAGACAGTTAAAAAGAAATTGTACCAACAATCAAAGACCAAATATTTTTACTTCACAAACAAAAGGCTTTGTTAACAGGGGGGGGGGGGGGGGGGGGGGGGTGCTTCGCTTGAACCAACTTATAAAAAAAAGGTAAGAAAACAAGAAAAACTTAACAAATAAGAGCTATACAAGAACAACCTGAGCATTGAAAGAAAAACTCAAACCTATCATTTAATGTCAGTTCATGAAAATTAATGATTGGGGAGAGGAATTTACTGTTGAAAATCCAGAGGGAGGTTGAAATTTGTTGTTTTTTTACATTTTTCTTTGAAAATATCAGGGCAGTGTCATGAGTGGCCAATTTTCAGGTGGGCAAGCACATATTATATCAATTGCACTGCATGCAATTTACAGGAGCTGCCATCCTCATAGACTCAACCTTGTTTTGAGTGATTCCATTCAGAACTTGAGATGAATGGCATCTTTTTTTGCCACTCTTCCAGAGCTGTACTGTTTTATTGAAAATAGCACTACATGCTACCAACTGTTTGTCAATGTTCAGAAAGCCAATTGCATAACTATTCTTCAGCTGGAGTAATCATCTACTACAAGATAGGCATATTGGAATAGATTGGTAATGAGAGTTTTTGAGAGATCTGATGTTGATATTTAGTGAAAAAGGCTCTTAGGAAATTGATGGATTTCAATACTATGGATTCTGTACTACTTCGAAAATTGTCAAGGCAATAAATTTAGCGTTCTGAGCATCGACGAGATATAATACTTTCTTTGAGCGCCAGGAGAGAAAAAGCTAGCAGAAGAGTTGAAAGTAACTGTGGCAAGTGCTCTAGTGGTATCTGCCGAGAGTTATTTTTGTCCAAGAGCAAATCATTTTGCAGCAAATTGTGTCGTTTAATTTTCGATTTTTGTCAATAATTTATCCTAAAGTTTGGACTTTACACTAACGCTACCTAGCGGCGGTGAATTTCTCGTGTTCCTGGTTGCATTCTGTTATCCAAGTTGCGTTCTATTACCTGTTACCTATGAGTTGCGTTTTATTTGGTGTCGCCTTGATATCAGTGCCTGAAAGTTTGCAAAGTTGCAGAATGCCACCAAAAAGGCTTCGAGAAAGCCCAAAAAAAAGGCAAAGACATTTGCGCTGCTTGTGATGAGAGTCTGGATGAAGAATCTAGTGCAATGAACTGCGACATTTGTAACAACAATGGCTTTGCTTGATTGCCTTGAAATTAGCAAACCCGAGTATAATCTTCTGACAAAAAATGACAAGGAGATTAGGTGCTGCGAATGGAAGTGTCCTGTTTGTAAAGGTAACGCCCATAGTGGCGCTAGTGCAGCGGAAATACAAGCCATAGTTAACAAAACGCTTGAACCACTTGAACCTGCAATAACTTGCTGTACAGGACCTAGATATTAAAATCAAGAATGCAGTTAAACAGTCATTTAGTGAATTTAAAGAAGAGTTCAAGAAAAGACATTGATGCCAAGTTCAAGGATGTGGAGACTCGTATTACTGTCGCTTGAAGAAGCCCCGTGGCTGCTAGTAATCCTGATCTGTTACAAAAAGCTAATCATAATCTCAAGTAGAATCTCTTAAAGATGAAATGAAACCAGCAACTCGAGAGCCACGTGAAAAAATTGACCGCTGAAGATAGGGACAACAAAGACGCAAATTAAATATCCTAGCATTCGGAGTATTGCTGCGAAAACCCATGATGAGACATTCTTAGTGACTTCTTATGTAACGAATACGGACTACAGCGGATAGCTGTAAAAAATGTTCGGCGCCTCGTCAGTCCCAATAACTCCTAGGAATGAAAATGATTCGCGTAAGGCGAGCCCCATTATTTTTTCGGTTGATGAATTAAAAAATTAAGAAAGTGATCCTGCAAAAGTCATATGAGAGAAAAGGAACAGGGCCAAATTCAGGTTAGAAACGATGTTTCAAAAGCCGACCGTATAAAGAGGACAAAGCTGTATGAAGTACTTCATGCGCGACAAGCTAATGGTGAAGAAACCTAGTCATTCGAGGCAACAGAATTGTTCCAAAAAACGTGCCCACCTCCGCAGCACCAGCTGCAATGGACACGATCTAGATAATTCTCAAAGAAATATAGATAGTAGTGTAAATAGCCCTGTGTCTTCTAATGTTGAAATAAGTACTATTGAATGAATCAAGTGAATCTTTTTTTACAGTGCGAGATCAGTAAGCTGTATCCTTTCCGAGCAGACTGTTTTTTCATGAGTGACGTTTCAAACCACAGCAGCATAGAGTCTGGGGAATGTAATATCTGATAATAGCCCGAATAAAAGTTGCACGCATTGGATGAACAATGGTCCTGAAAGTTGTCTTCAGTAACGTAGATTGTTTTAACGTCAAAGCTCCATGAGATAAAATATGCCGTTTCGACGGAAAAAAGCAGACGTTTACGCTTTCTGCGAAATTAAACCTAAATGGACCAACACTCCTCTTGGAGATACCCAGATCCAGATACCCGACTACACCTTGGTCACCAACTTATCTAGAGAAGAGGAAGAGGAATAGCCGTGTACAATTTCCGAAGCTCTCTGAAGGTAGGAAGCATAGATATTAATTCAGATTATGAACCATATATTGAACAAGTGTGGATATCTGTCCTCCTGCCTTGTGGGCCATTTTTACATTGGTTGCATGTTATATAAAGCCCCAGTTCCCCTAGCCTTGAATCCTCTTTACCTTGCTATGGAGTACTTCAATTGATATTAAAATGAAGCTACGAGGAAACATAATTATTGTTGGTGATTTCAATCTCCCAAATATTCAATGGGTCCAACGGATTTGGTTTTTCTGAAAATAGTTTAATAAGACCATTCCTGGAGTGCCTATTTAATCATATCTTTGTACCAGGCAGTTAGCCTTCCCGACAAGATATAGAAATAGCCATGCCCGGCCCTTCCGCTACTTGCCCCCCTTCTACTACTCTGTTAGCAAAAGACCAAGCCTCGGCGGCCCGCGCCGCCCCCCCCCTATTAATAAGCATCAGCCCCTATCCGGCCGCTTTGTACCAGGCATTTGGAGCTAGTGACCCACATTACTTCATAGTCAGTACCACCATTTTGCAGTCATAAGTTTTTAGACTGTATCCCCAAAGACTAGAATTTACAAAAACACGTGTACACACTGATTACAGTCTAATTCTTCAGGAACTGACTCAATGTGATTGGTCTTTTCATTGAGAATACAGATGTGGGAGAGTCATGGACAACTATGAAAAGAAAAAAAAAAATATTACTGAAGGCTATTGAAAATCACTCTTCTACAGAAATGGAAAAGGAAACCAATAACCCTCCCGTATATTACAAAAGAAATAAAAATGGCTATGAACAGAAAAAAGAATACTGGAAGCTGTAACACAGAAGAATGCAAACCAGGCTGACTATTACACAAAATATAAGGCGAGGTGCGCGTAACAAGCTTAGAAGTCTCTCCAGAAATATCACCAAGAAGTATGAGGAATCAGTGGCAGCTGCAACGACAAAAACTAACCCTAAGAAATTTTGGAGGTATGTGTCATCGGGTAAGCCTGGAAGGCATTCTGTCACTCCAACTTGTACAAGATTGATCTAAATCTGCGACGAACCTAAGGAAGATAGCTAATGCATTAAATAAGCAGTTTTAGTTCAGTATTCACAGTTGCAGATAATGCCCCACTTCCAGACCCCCTGCATGTAACGAATTCAAAAAGTATGCCGCCCATTAATATTACTAAAGTATGCATGTAGAGACTCCGACTAAGAAGATTAACCCCCATAATAAATCAACAGGACCTGGCGGAGTGCCCCCTCGCTCTTAAAGGAGACGTATGCAGTAGCTATCACATCCTCTCTACCCTACTATTCCAAAAGTGCCCTAAATACTAAAATCTATTCCACAAGACTGGAAGGAAGCTTACATTACACCTGTTCATAAAGGAAGCAGGCAGAGATGAAGCCAGCAAACTATCGACCATTAGTAGTCTCACCCTCGGGAGTGGGAAAACTTCTTGAAGGCCATAGTTAATTCAGTCCATTATTGAACACTAAATGCGAACAAGCTACTATCTCCTAGCCAGGCCATGGCTTCCGCCCCCAGTCGATCAGTTGATACTACACCTCATTGATGCTTACGAGCATGTCACAGAACTTATGGACACGGGATCCCCAGTTGATATGATATTATTAGACTTAGCGAAAGCATTTGATAAAGTATGTCATAGGAGCTAAAATTCTAAACTTCACGCACATAGGCCTCCACGATGAAGTCATAAATTGGACGATGCATAATTTCTTACCAACAGGAAGCAGGTGGTAAGAGTATTTGGGGATGGTGGATCAATTTTTCTTCTCAGAATCAGCAGATGTAGAAAGAGCGGAGTACCCCAAGGCACGGTTTTTTGGGCCCAACTCTATTCACATCTATATTTCTTATGATGCATCTTTCAATCATGAAAGATATGAATATTTGCTTATATGCTGATGATTCCAAAATAATCGGTCCGATTTTTGGACCCCCAAAGTACCAAAGACATCCAGCAGAATCTCGACGCACTCTCAACGTATTTGGGGCAAAACCTGGCGACTAGAATTTAATATCCAGAAATGCAAGGTCATACACTTTGGAGCAACAACACCCTCTCAGCCAGTATTTTATATGGAATCCAATTGTGGTTTTAAACAGCCACTTACAAACCAGTCACTGCGAAAAAGATCTGGAGTCTTGGTTGATAACAAGCTCAAATTCAACTTACACACGCAGTCTGCAGTAGCCAAAGCCAACCAAACAAACTCTCGTATAATAAAGAGAACGTTCTCTGCAGTAGATCTCCAGCAGTGATTACTAAGCATCCTAAAGGGCCTGATCCGATCCAATAAATTAGAATTTGGGATGTCCATTGCCACGCCAGTTTAACAAAGCTTGACCAAGTCGATTCTGAAATCAGTGCAGCAGAGAAGCAACAAAATGCATAAGGGGTTTTTCAAATTTGCCATATTCTTACCAGACTCCAGAGGCCCTCAAAATACCATCTTCTCACATAACCGACGTAAGCG